>CAWUFW010000080.1:6112172-6474769 GCA_963921515.1 Calotriton arnoldi | reverse complement strand
CAACATGCCCTGTGCACACACATAAATTTTAAACAACACAAAGTAAACGTTGTTTGCCAATGACGACAGGAGAAACGTTCTTCCAATGTTCATTTACTGAAGTGTAGAATCAAAAGCCAGCCGGCTGGCTTTTGATTCTACACTTCAGTAAATGAACATTGGAAGAACGTTTCTCCTGTCGTCATTGGCAGACAACGTTTACTTTGTGTTGTTTAAAATTTATGTGTGTGCACAGGGCATGTTGCCATTTGTATAAAACGGACTCGCGTCCTCTACTGAGGGTTTAGGTGTTCTCCCTCACCTGTGGCACCACAAGGTTACATTCTTTTATATACATTACGTTAACAGGTTAGCGCCACCTATACCTTGTGTTCAAAAAACCCCCTTTCTCTTTTTATTACCTAATGTATTGTTATAACCACTATGGTCATCATTATTTGCATAAATCTGCATATCCAAGAAATGTGTTTATGTTTAACCAATGGGAACATTGTCCTACACCACCTAAAGGTAGTTCAAAAACATTTGCTAATAAGTTTCCATATTTTTAGGATACAATACATCTGAACCAGAAATGTTTTACTATAAAAATGTAAACAAGACAGGACTGAAAATTATGTTAACAAATACAAAACAGATTTATTCTGCATTTTTTAATGCCCAACTGTCTAGACAGGGTTTCGACTTTTGGAAAGACACAATTGACACAAAAACTGTGTGGGGTACTAAAGATTGGCAAGTGCAGGGATAGAAGCTTTATTTGGAGCCTGCATCATCCCAGAACAAATAATGTTTTTGAATGAAACTATCCAACAAACATCTTGTCTTGGATTAGCCAAGATAAAAGAGATGAACACACCTTCTGTACCAACACCTGCCAGTGAAAATAATACAAAGGCAGTGGTGACAGTTGACAATATACTACAACTCAACAGATCTAATCCTACTTGGAAACAAGCATTGGCATAGCCAATAGGTCTCGCCTTTGGGTCCTTATAAGTGTTTAGTCATGCAACAGTTGATGTTGTTGCACCAAGGATATTGTGCTGCATATCTAAATACTTATAAGGTTCCAAAGCGAGACCTATTGGCTATGCCAATGCTTGTTTTAAATTGACATTGATATCCATCATGGACGTCATTAGGGGTCACCAGCAACCCTTGGCCTTAGAGGTGGCAAAATCAATGCCAAGAACACAGTGGGAGCTTGCTGTCTGGTCATTGGGACCCTACTCTCTTTGTTGTCTGCCCTAATAACATACTATTAGTAAATAATAATCTGTTATCTATTATTATTATAAAAATGAAGCTCCCAGTGCTGGCACAGGCACTTTACTGGCAGCAGAGCTAAATAAGAAAAGGCTCTTAAGTTATATTGTGTGCAAGCTTGCGAGTGAATGTGTTTGTGTGAGAGAGAGAGAGAGAGAGAGAGAGAGAGAGAGAGAGAGAGAGAGAGAGACTGTGTGCCTGTATTTGTGAGTGAGTGTGTGTGTGAGCAATAGTGTGCTGGAGTCCGTGACAGTTCGTGAGATTGAGTCCCAGTAAGTTAAGTATGAGTGAGTGCAAGTGACTAAGAGGGTGAATGAGAATGAATGAGTAAGGATGAGCATGCAGCAGTGTTGGGGAGTATGACTGAGAATGAGTGAGTCACAATGAGAGTGATTAGCAGTGAGTCCAGTTGCAACCTAAAGACTACACAGAATTAAAAGTAATTACAGTTATATTGCTGACTCATCTCTGACATATAGTGTACAGCTGATTCTGTAACACTTAATCAGAAAGAATTGAAAACGTTCACTGCTGACGTGCTATGTATACTATGCATACTAATACCGTAATTATGAGTGACAAATACATTCTGATAGGCCTAGTAGCAGAAGTTACAGGACCCATCAGAATTATAAAGACCAATTCCTTAATGTTGCTCCCAAAATGTTGTAATCCCCATTACTTCCCCACCCCTAGAATTACTGAGCCCTCTGGCAACTGTAAATAAAGAGTAGATAAACAATAGAGATTTGAATTGGCCATTCATATTGAGGGCATAGGGACGATAGAGATGTTTCAAGGAGAAATCGGGGGCTACATTGGGGTATGTCCATCTGGCGTTCAACATAGGACAAAAGATTCCAATCAATTGGGTTCAAACACCAGCCTTGTGATGGTGCTTTGTGCATTCTGAATCCTATAAGTATGAATCATAGTCCAAGCTTATATGAATAACAGCAATGTTTGAAGCAAGGAGAATGAAATAAGAGTAAAAAAACATCTTGATGATCCCCTCTGGGATAGGGCTATCATTGTTTTCAGATGACAACAGCTGCAGTGAGTGGACTGCTGAAGATGCCAGTATGTCTAAGGAAACCCAGATTTCTAGTATTAGACCATTGCATTTTATGTTCAACAGGGAAGATGAGCCCTCACTATTAATTAATGCAGTATTTATTTGTTTTCTAGTACTCAAAATATACAACGTCGTCCTCTTATTAAGAGCCATCTACTTTATATTTTCTAATCATTGAAAATAAGCAAATTGTAAGAACACTGGTAAATCACACCATTCCCTTACTGCAGTTGTGATAAATGCAATCTGTTTTAAGACAACATAGGGAAAGTCTTACAATTGCAAGCCTACTTCCTTGCTTAGATAAACGAGTAAAAATATTTTATATATATCACAGTTTTTTTAGAGCTCTTCTAACCGAGGAACTGCTTCCTCTATTTTTTATATAGTCTATAGTGCATCACACTGCATTTTGGTAGTTTCTATGTGCTGTAAATAACAGGTGTTACTAGTCACCAATTTCATGGTTCTGAATTTACCGTCCACCGGAGGATGCAAGAGTTGGTTGGCTTTGCTGTGTTTTGACCTTGTGACCTGCAGATCACAAAGTATCTCAGCTGTGTGCGTGCATCATGCTGAGTCATGCTTCCACCTATGAACTATTGATATTGACCTGCGCTCAACTAAAGTAAAAAAATGGTGTTTGTTCACGTCACATCAGTAGGGGGCTTTGTTGGCCATTATTAGTAGTTACCCGCGTCAGACATTTCTGTACTTTTATGCCTTGTAACTCTAAGTATACCTCTTAATGCCCTATTCTTGATTTTCCTATTTTCACCAATATAGTAGCAGGGGTTATATAAAAACATTAATTTGGGAAATTTAAATCATACAAAGGGAATGGTGGTGGAGCAAATCAGTCAAGATGTGCACGTTTGAGCTGAAATATCTAGTTTGAAATCCCAGGGTGTGAAAAAGTGCTAGCTGCCTGCACAAGCACCTGGATTTTGCTTTCCATTTCTCGTTGATCAGCGTCGCCCTTGATGCCTCGTAAGTTGTCATTGTTGCTACTATAGTCATCCCTACTGCACACATGCTGTTGTGATAGACACCCATAATCATTGACAGGATATGATAAAATGTATTGTGATGTATCGTTACCTGAGCTATCCAAAAGAACTTGATGTTAAGGGCTGGTATTTTCTACCCATTATACCTTCTAAGAAAAGTAGAGAAGGATTCTTCCATTCGAGATCTTCACTAACAGATGGTATTCATTTTAGGGACCCTTGCTGCAGCGGTGTAACTGTGCTTTTTCAACTGGAAACACTTCTTGTAGATATGCTGACACAATTTGTAAATTATTCGAATACGTCCTGAAAATGACTCTTCCTGTTATATTTTGAGGTGGGCAGTGCAGTTGAAAACAAGCACGGAATCGAAACGGAGGAGCGGGGCGAGCGAGCGCGGCAGCCTGCAAAGCAGTCCCAGAAGCGCTTGTGCGTCGTGGCTGGCCTTTGGATGAGTACGCGCGGCAGACATGTGTTTCCACTTATCGCGCCCGCGTCTGGGCACGATAATTGGAAACACATGTTTGCCGCGCGTACCCATCCCAAAAAGGCCAGCCACGACGCACGAGCGTTTCTTGGACTGCTTTTCAAACTCGCTTACAATAAGTCTTCGCCTCTAAGCAGCGCTTGCGCGCTACTCGAGGCTCGACCTAAAAATGGTTGATCTGGCCCACAGACACGAATAACTGTCAGGAAAGATTCCTGAATAAAACTCAGGGCTTTACTATTCATAGGCCAGACCCAAGATACGTCCAAAGACAACATCCGGGGGTAGTAACAACATACAGTGTAGGTAAATTATGCCTTGATTGGCTGCATAAGTCTACACTACAGGATGTGAAACAACACTTAACCTTACTTAAAAAGGACGCAGACCTTAGGGATTTCTTGCTTGGACCAAGAAAACCACGTCAAAAACGTTTCATATATGCCGGCATTTATGCTGCTTATAATGAAGCTTGGAAGGTGTCACAGATGGAGGCCGCAGAACGAATACGTGAACTTGATCGTATTAATTTAGAGAAAACACTCTCTGTGATCGACAATGGGTTAACAACTTTGTCCTCCAGTATATATTCACTGGACGGCATTGTATCCTCTGCTATCGACATACTAGAACAAGATTTGGCGATGTTGCAACAGGGCCAATCTCAATTACGTTCTATTATGTTATTAAGCTGGACGCTGCAATCTTTGCGAGCGGGCGATGTGCCTTGGCGTTTTATCAACACAACGGCTCTGTTTGCAGAATACAATCTCACTGATAAACAGATCGAACTGGCACAAAAAAGAGCAAAGTATACAGTGCTGAGCATTGAAAAATTGGAGAAGTTACGATTCACTGTGGCAGAAAAACCAGCTACAGAATGGCTTATTCATGGCAAAATAACATTACCTGTGAGTACTTTTCAGTTTCAGTATTGCCTCAGACAAATGCAAGCAGGCAAATATGAAAGGTTGGGTAAGGAATACATTAAGACATCGTGGGATTTACCGTATACATATAGAGGTTGGAGTGGGGATCGTGAAGTGTTTTTGAGTGGTTCAAACTGTAAACTTGCACTGAGTGGTTCACTTATATGTCAAGACATTTCCTTGCACGGGGCTTGTAATGGTTCAGTGGAAAATGTGTCTTGCCATCAGCAGGGTACTCCAGCTGCTGTGATTAATCCAACGTTTGGACAACTTTCTAATGGGAGTTACCTCATGTTGAATGATCAGAGCTGCTGTGGAATGCTGCCAGGCATCCCATATCTAGTAACGGTCAACTCCAGGGTCACTTGCTGTATGCAAGTATTGTTTCCCCAATAGACACAGTCAGGGAGTCGCTCTATGGCCTTCGCTGAATGTCTCTTTTATAAGATTTGATACTCTAAGCAGAATGAAAGCCATGCTTTTACAGCAAACAGTGCCTTTGACCTCGGCCAAAGAAACCTATGATCTACAAGTAGCAAGGACTTCGGCTGAGATACAGACTTTAATACGTACAAACTGCCCTATACATTTCGTGGAAATGATATCACGTATCTTCAACATGTCTGATACAACAGGAATTGTACATGTATTTAAGAGCATCTGCTCAGGTCTGTTAGCACCTTTCCAGGCAATACTCGGAATCATCCCGAACTTTGCACATTCGGTGTTTGGTGGCATACCATTAATTCTAGCACTTGTTGCCGGAATTCTATTTCTCTTCCTGCTATTGCGCAATGGCCAGCCTATTCGCCGACATCACTCCGAGCGAAATGGAGAAAGCTCTCCTTGAACGAAAGTGCCGTGAGCAAATAGTAAAGCTTTTTGGCATGACTCGTCTACGGGACCTTAATACAACTTGGTTCCTGTCATTCAGACCAATCTGGCAAGATTGCATTTTACCTGTTCTACGATGCCTGTTATGCGGTGAAGAATGCGTGTTGGACACCTGTCTAACATTTCCATCAGCAACGCCAACGGATGTCGATACTCTGCTGGACCCGATAACGGCCCATGCTCTGTGTTGTCCCCAGAGGCTCCCTATCCTGATGTCAGCATTCATTGAGATCTCACAGACGCTTCCGGCTGCTGCTGAGGTACGAGAAAGATCTACAGGCACACAGGTAACAACGGACGTGAACATTGCAGAGGCAACCTATGCTGGAAGCAATGCTTCCCATCTCTGTGCAATTAATCTACTACACGAGGTGTTCCAACTGACACCAACAACAGTGGATGATGTTTTGTCTATTGAAATAGATGATCTCATGTTTACACCAGACCCGTGAACTAACTCTGATTCACCATAGTGTGTTCCAGAGATGCAGTGACAATTTGGCCTTCATTTTTAAACAACTTGGAACTCTACCAAAATTGAACTTATTCCCCATATTCTTTTTTTTTTAAACGAAAATGGCACATCAATCTGCTTAAAGTAGAACTAGCCTTATAATACAGACTTCAAGGTACTTCCACGGACACTTAGTACTCTTGTGTGTCTAAAACAGTTCATTAATTTTTCTGACATGAAATGACTTTGATTTTTGAAACAACTTATCGATCATTTTTTGTCAAATGTAAATATTACTGCTTATTTCATTCCAATTGCATTTATTTTTCGAACTTTATGCCTGTAATGAAAAGCAATGCTTCAAATGTACAGTATCTTTTGCATTCTACTAAGTTTTTTAAAATGCCTTTTTTAAATGGTTTTTTGAAAAATTTTAGAAATATGCGGTACTCCATTTTAATGTTTAGCATTTTAAATGTTTAGCATTTTAGTATTATCGTACACACAAAAGAGGAGTGGGTGTTGTATTCCTCTTAGGGTATCCATAAACGGGCTTTCCAGTATCATGTCCTTATATAGGCACAATTCGCCCTGCCCTTATATAGGCATAAAATCCCAGCCCTTATTTAGGCATTAAACCATGCACTCCAAATACAGGCATGGTCTCTGACATCCGTCCACCCTAACGTCACAACGAGTTCATGAAGAACAGACCCTTAGGCTGCGGGAGTTTCCCTAGTCCAGGACTATTGATTTCTTCAAGGACTCATATATTATGCATGAACCATTATTCCTTAGGGGGTTCATTCATGACGTCTTTCGCTGTCCAACTCACGTCAATACTAACATTCTTAGGTGGTCTCAGGTATGAATATACCTTCCCTAGCCCCTGTAAACCAGAGGAGACCTCGACTTCAGAGGAGCCCGTTTCCCGGCCTGACGCACTGAGAAGACGCTGCCATTCCCTGCACGCAGAGAGCCCAGCTTCCAGTGATCTGACTTCCCTTGCGGGGTGTTGGAGTTCGAGTCTGGCAAAGAGATTCCTACCTCTCTCATTCTTCAGGTATGGAGCTGACTAGAACCTAGAGGGAATCTTGGCATACTAGGCATACTAGACTTAACATACTCTTAGTATACCATAGTAAGGAATACTTCACCTACTTCTTCCCTCTTCCTACACCTAGGTTAGGTTAGGTACATTGGGGTAGAATTAGCTTAGCAACGCATCGTATGAGTACTCGCATTTTTAGTCTGTGTTATTTATGTAACAGCATATGTACTAAAAGATAATGCTATCGCAGTATTATTTATTTCTACTGCTCACCCTGTACATTATTTATCTTGCATACTGTCTTGTGATCGTAACAGCACATTTTACTTACACCAGAAACAAGACTGTTCAATAAATCCTTTATTGAAACGCCCGTCTATTTCTTTCTGTGTAACTTGGAGAAAACTAAGCATGCACGACTGAGCTGAGTGAAATAGTTATCTATTGTTTCCACGACTCTGGGACACGTTCTGATTCTAAAGGGAAACACAGTGGTCATGTTTTGCGGCTGCCAGAAACTACTCCCTTCTTGTTGTCAAGGAGTTTCTAGTGGCCTCTGAGCTAGCTGGCACAAGTAATTAAGTTTAATATGCTCGATAGGGACATACTGACCTTAGTCCTATGTCAAACCTATAGGATATATTATTCCAATGCGCAGAGCCTATTAGGGAAATAGGAGCTACACTACAATATTAATGTCTTGTTTTGCCCCTTCATTTTGTAACCTTCTCCATCAGTAGCAAACACATATAATGAATCAGTATCCAAACTTTGACTTATTCCTCCTCCTTCCCACCCTATCTCAGTACTTGTAGCTCTGCAAGCACTTCAGCACTAAAGACTTTCTACCTTGACTTGACCTGTAAACACAACGTAGCTAGCAAGCATTGCTAATCACTGGCAAAATCCCCACCTCTGTACATAATGGGTTTCCAATGATTAGCACATGTTGTAAAGCTAAGTACTAAGCCCTTAGGACATTTACAGCTCTAAACTCTTACATTGACACAACTGGCAGGCCACCAAAATCAGAAATGGGAGTGAGAAACTGAAGAGAGTACCAAAGACAGAAATAAGGAAGATTTAGTTATTAAAACATTTCATTGTAATCTGGTTGGTTGTGGGTTCATTGGAAGGCTGTGGTGTTTCATATCCTTGCTATTGGGATAGCAAGGAAGAAAATGAATATAATGTTTGCCTCCAAGTCGTAAATTCATAGACCCAACAAGTACCAAAGGACTTTGGGTTGCTGAAGCTGACCGAAAGGACTTTCAAGTGTTACCAGGTGACCCATTTTTCACTTAATTATTTTGTAATGGTTAAAGCATGGATAAATGACTGCAGGTATTATTATTCCCTTGCAACAGCATACCTCAATGATTTATTTCAGGTTCATTCACCTGACTCAGCTGTTTGATGATACTCTGTAAGAAGAGCAAAATTTAAACTCTCTTCCATCTATTACTATGTAGTTGTCATATCAGTGTGAAAAAAATAATTTCCTCTGTGGTATAAAGCAGGAAAGTCTTTAATTGTCTTGCTTTTTCTTAAATTTTTCTAGATCCTGTTCAACATCCCCTTGTGCCTAAAGTTCCGCCACACAATCTTCAGTCAGCAACGAATGCCAGGCCTGCACTTATGATTCCACCATGGGCCTCTGGTATCCATCCCATCCAAGCGAGTGTTCCTGGTTATATCTATACGCCTCAAGATATGCCTGCATTCCATGTAATCGATGAACCTTTGCTTCATTCGTCACATCAGCCTCGTATGCTGTTCAGCTACCCACCAACCGTTGAATTCCTTGCACCTGTCACACAATCTCATGTTGGAAGCAGAAACCCTAAGCCATTTGGCAAACAGCTCTTCCAAAAGAGTAAGCCACAGGAAGCCGCACATCTCCTTTTGCCTGCACCACATATAACTTCCTCCATCCAGAGCAAGGCTAGTGCAGCAAGTTTAAATAGCAACCCATATGAACAGATTCTCCCACTTACAAGCGTACAGATGTTAAGGATGCAGCCTCCACATATGATTCAACCTTGGAACCACTACACCCCAGGCCAGCAGATTCCTTTTAACAGTGGAAATGGTGTCTACGTTTACAACCAACCCATGCTGGGGCAGCTGGTCCTGAGGGAGAACAGCCCCATCTTACAGTCCTCCCAAGTTGTTCTCCCTCCTGTGGGCATCAGAGAAATTAAAGGAGCTGAGCACACTGCTCCTCATAGTGGAATGTCCCTTGTCTTGAAGGGAATTCAGCAGACGAGCAGCCAAAAACCTACACTACAAAATATTACCTACTGTCCCATTGCCTCCTCATCAGGAAATCTCAAAACAGATTGTCAAAGAGCAACTGGGTTACAAAGTAAGTACTGTACCATGGAATGAGTGGGAAAGTGGAGAGCCATGGATGGCTATGAGATAGGATATCAAGTATAAGGGTCTGATCTAGAGTTCAGAGGACGGTATTTACTCCATCAGGGTGAGGGAGTAAAATACTCAGTCACCCAGATGAAGTACCCATCCTCTGCATTTTGAGTCATCCGTTGGGTCAGCCTACAACTCTAGTCATTGACAGGAACCCTGTCACAGTGGTTCCTGTCAATGAGTTGAAAGGTTTGACGGACAGCTCTGTCAAACATGACAGCCGCCTGTCAAACTTTTAACTTTTAATTTGTTTTTTCTCCTTCAAAACTTGATCACAAAGCTGGAATTGTTTTTGAAAAAACAAACCTAATGTCCACCACCCCATGGGAGTTTTCTCACAGTGTGTGCGAGACATCTAAATGTTTTTACCGTCACTTACTGGCAGATTTTTCACAGCGCTAAGGAATAGTAAAAACTGGGGAGGTGCCACCCTAAATAGAGGAAGGGAGTCAAATGGCCAAACGTCTGACGCCCCTTACTCTGTCGCACTGTCGGAGCAGTATATCAGTGATGAAGACGGAGTAGGCTTCATCACCGACATACTTACAGTCTTGCCTCCTGTAAATCAGGCGGGCGGACCCTCAGAGTACGGCAGAGTACCCTCTCCACCAAACTCTGAATCAGACTCTATGATGAGAGCTACTAGTAACTTGTAGCTGTCTTTACCTCATTCACCTCTAGGGCACTGGAACAAAAATTTCCTTGATTTTTGGAAATTCATAGAAGTCACCCAATGTGCTGCTTTTTATAAAGAGCCACTGTCTGTCTTACCTATCACTTCACATCCATGACGGGGTCTTTCAACATTTATCTACTTAAACTCTTTATATATGTGTATAGTTGACTGGTAGATTTGGAATGGCTTCATTGCTTTGTAAAACAGAGTGCCATCTCAATTTCATCAAGTTTCTCTGTATTAACTCATTATACCCATCTTCTATTTCTGTCCTGTCTTGCTGAGGAGACAGGTATTATCAACTGTCTTTAAATTTGGTTTGGCAAATGCTTTTCCTACATCTGAACATAGAAAAAGATACAGGCCTGTGGCCCAACCTCAAGACGTTTCCTTCCCTAGTTATCCGAGTCTTGGATCTGGATGGCTTCAGTTGCAAATTGATTTAAAAGAGTGAGATGAGGTTTGGACAATTACAAGAATATCTAGAGCTGCTCTTCCCTTCTCTAATTTATGGTCTGCGGTTAGAGCAGGACAGTTTGTCATGTTTTCAATAAACAATTCATTTACATCTTTCAATAGAGTTATCCTTAGTTTGCAAAATAATACAGTTTGCTATGGTGTTCCGTAGAGCTTGAATATGTGTTGTGCATCAATGTGCGTAGACCATAGTCCAATCACAGATGAGGATAAAAGAGATTTTCTGTAATATTGAATATGCTGGGAAGAATTGGAGCTGAACCTGCATTAAAGTTATGAGAAGTGGGGAGGACCTTTCCTCTCGATTCCCTCTTGCTTGTGAAGGACGAGACTCACCCACTTTATTTACACCTTTCTCTCTACCTTCCTCTTCCCTTTCCATTTTTTGCATTCTTTAGATATAATGCAACTTTGCCATTGGTCCTTCTTGTCTACTTTCCTTTCTTAAATAGGAGCTATTGCTATAATGTACTTCTTCCTGCTGCATTTGGCAGCAACATTTTGTACGAGAAACATCATTTTGCAATCCTCACATTGCAAATGGAAATACTGAAATGTGAAACATGCAAATCATTGTTCTAGTTTTTTCCTATCAACATTTTAGTTGGGCATTGCTAACACAGTAACTTTTAACATGCTATGAGTTACTTTTAGGCATAATGATTTGAGGATTTTGTCTTTGCACTGCAAGCAGAAATAACTATAAGCTAATTTATAGTTGATTACATGGATGTTTTTTAATTCCCTTTGTTCTGTCTTCCTTTGTGTTCCAGCTCTGCAGAACGCTGGTGTAAATTATTTATTTTTTTAAATATTTTATTGAGCATAAACCCAGCACAGTGTATACATTACTTGGGTAGATACATGCTTATACATCTTGACTGACAACATAAAAATACATAGCAGCGTCCGAAACCTCATTGAAGGCGTTAAGCTATTTAACATTGGTCACGTATAATAATCGTCCAATTGCAATCAAACAACATGTCCGATTGAGCAGAAGTTGCAACCTCTGATCCAGCATGTGCGTGAAGTGTAGCCTAGTATTACTTGGGCCGTACAGGCATTGCTTGCATCAGGGTGCATGTGCAGTGCACGCGGTATCAATAGGGTGTGCAAGTAGATATGCTTTGAGGGGGTCCCATATATCCCTAGGACGCGAAGTTAAAGGGAGGAGCTCAGCATATGTGAATGTCTGTTCCTGCCAAAATATCATATCACTGATCCAGTCCTTAAACTTGGGTGCCCTGCCCCGTCCCCATCTACATGCTATTCTCCGTTTAGCCAACAGAAGACCAAATGACACAAATCGCTGATGTGCCACATCTAGATTCTCCGTGTACCCAGCAGGGGGGAAGCCTGAAGCCGTAGTGATGTCATCTGTTCTAGTGCTAAAAACACCTGGCTCCAATATGCCTGTAAAGTGCTGCATTCCCAAGCAAGGTGCAAAACGTCCGCAGCCTCCACGCCACATCTGTCACATTTATCGTTATCGTGCAGTTTGTACCTGTACATTTTGACAGGGGTGTAGTAGGTGCGGTGCAGGAATTTGTAATGCGTAATGCGTACGCGGCTACTAGAGGAAATTTGTTCTGTCTGCGTGCAGCAGTAGACCCACTGTTTGTCAGTTATGTCCTGCCCCATGTCAGTAGTCCACCTGTCTCTAGCAGGGCACGAAGCTGAAGCCGGACTGGTATATAGACTATGATATAGTGTAGATACCAAATGTGAGGCGGTGTCACTACGCAATATTGTATGTAGTGGGGAGAGATCCTGCGGCTCTTGTGGAATGCAGGAGTGTATTCTTTTATGCCTTGGCGCAGTCTGACATATAGAAAAATGTCCATGGGAGAGGGCGTCTTTTAGAAAACAACTGCTGCAAGGTGCGGAACTTGCCATTTAAATAGAGATCCCCCAGCAGGTAATATTGAACTTTGCTTTAGGTTTTTTAAAGCTCCTTCTTGTAATACTGGCATCTTAAGGTGATAAACCAAGGGAAGTAGAGGTGAGTACAGCATAGGTGCTTGCATTCGTCTGGCAATACGCTGCCATGCTTTCACCGTACATGTAACCGATGTCGGGTCAGCCTCTCGAGGTGTGGTTGTGCTCATTATTGCGCCCTCCAGTGGAATAGGATCTGCCAGCCAGTGTTCTGTTGCCACTTCCGGCATGTATTTAGGAGGATGAAACCAATAGTGGGCATAATGAGCCTGTGCGCAAAGACAATACAGCTCCAGATTAGGGATATCGAACCCTCCTTGGGAGTAGGGTCTAGTGAGCGTTTCCCATATCAACCTGGGTTGCTTGCCTCCCCAAATCAGCCGTATCAGCTCCGTGCGTAGTGCGGAGAAGAAGTGTCTACCCGGATCATATGGGATGTTTAAAAAAAGGTACAAGAGTTTTGGGAGAATGATCATCTTAATGAGTGAGGTTCGCCCTGCCATAGAAAGTGGGAGCGCAATCCACCTCGTGATACTACTGGTGATGCTCTCCAATGCCCTGCCGTAGTTAAGACGCATTAGCTCATCACGATCAGTAGTGATGTATACCCCTAGGTATTTGACCTCTGTAGCACACCACTCTAATGGAAAATCCCGTGTGAATGCCTTCACCGAGGTAGTGAGGGGAAAAATCGGAGACTTCGCCCAGTTTATATATATTCCAGAGAGCCCACCGAACCGCACAAACTCACGCAATATTGGGTTGAGATTTTGTTGGGGATCCCTAATATACAAGGTGATGTCGTCCGCATACAATGAAATGAGTATAGGGCGGAGCTGACACCGCAATGCTTTATCTTGATGGTGCTGCCTAATTTTGGCTGCGAGGGGGTCAATCGCAAGCGCGAAGAGGAGGGGGAAAGTGGGCACCCCTGCCGGGTGCCCCAAGTAATAGGGAAGGGGGAGAAGTATGACCATTAATTAAAACCTTAGCTTCCGGGAAGTGTATAAAGGCGTATCCATGCCAGAAATCCTTTAGGCATCCCCATACATTGAAGTATGACAAAAAGATAATCCCATTCAACTGAGTCAAAGGCCTTTGTGGCGTCTAAGAAGACCGCCACCAGGGCCAGCTGCGGGTCTACATTTTTGTAGAATAGAGAACGAAGATTATGTGACGTCGCCCTCTCCGGAATGAAACCGGCCTGATCCGGTAAGACCAATTTCTCCATTAGTAAGCTGAGCCTGTCCATTGTCCAGCATTCCGTCCATCAATTGTTTTTTTTGCATATGAGCTACTTTTAGGCATAATGATTTGAGGATTTTGTCTTTGCACTGTGAGCAGAAATAACTATAAGCTAATTTATGATTGATTACATGGATGTTAATTCCCTTTGTTCTGTCTTCCTTTGTGTTCCAGCTCTGCAGAACGCTGGTGTAATTGTCCAGAGCCAAAGGGCACATCTAATTGACCAAACCCCTGGTCCGCTTGATCTTGAAGGCAGAAGTGATGTCTCCATCCACCCCACTGTTTGCCAGGACAACAGGCTACTCCTATGCCCAGCACCCTGGGAAATCCAAACAACAGCAACACATTTCTCCTCCTATCCCCCTCAGCCTGTGATCCATGAGTGTCGACAAAAGAAGAACAATGTTTCTCTTCTGGGACAAAAACAAAGCGGAAGTGTATTTACGACCACACTGAAAGGAAAGTCTTTGCAGCATGAGAGCACTTCTAGAAGTCCCCAGGACTCTCTGGAGACTCCATTGTTGCAAATAAAGATTCCAGATATTCAACACCTATTTTCATACACTGACCCCCTGCACAACGTCATACCTGGAGCAAATCCTAACAAACCTTTAATTACCAAAGGTCATTTTTCAAACGAAAGCTTGAAAATTATGCCACAATCTTCAAAGGACATGTCTGCTTTAACTGGATCTCTGCCCCAGAGCGACAAGGGAAGAACAACCCTCAGACATCCAATTGGAACTGAAAGAATCCATACAACAGTGGAGAGATCCAGCAGGGTCACCGAGGTCACATATTCAGAAATCATTTCATCTTCCCTGGAATTGCATGAGACAAAAACACTGGATCTGAATGATGCTATCAAAGAAAAGCAAGGCATACCTGATAGGTTGATGCTAAATGAGATTTTATACACTTCAGTATCAGAAGAGCTCAAGTTAAAGCAATCTAATTACAAGGATTCCCTGTGCAAAGAGGCTGCAAAGTTTCCACTCAGAAAACTTCTGGGCTCTCCTAAACCGGTGAAGAAAGCTGATACTAGAAATGTTTCTAAAACTGGAGCTCTGAGGAGTGATTCTGGTGCTGATGTGAGCACAGCTACCAAAAGGAGAAAGAACAATATTAAGGAGCAGCCCACCAAGAAAGCAAAGAGCCAGACGATTGTCCCTAACAAAGAAGAATCCTTGCAAAAGTACAAATGTGTTTCTCTAGGAAGTGAGAATGATAGCACAACAGATTACCCAGTAAACAAACAAAACGTAAAAGAGAAAAGCAAGAAAACACAGGGCAAAAGAAAGGAACCATGTACAGAAAAAGAACAAGAGTCATTTAAACGTCAAAGGAGTAGCCTCACCTTGCACATGCTTGAATCTATTCAGGTTTTCCATCCACTTGGGAAAAAAGAACAGGACACTGGTGCAGCTCGTGCTTCTGGGAATTCTGAAGCTCCACTTTCCACAGAAAGACATCCAAGCAGCACTGGATGCTTGATTGGAAAGTCTCTCGAAAAGCCACTGGTGGGTGCCCAAAGAGATCACAAAATATCCAAAAAGGCCAAGATCTCCACCCAGACAGTTTTGCCTGTTATCAGGGAAATTATGCTTGACAAGCGATCGATCCCGCTTGATTCCACTAACAACACAAGGTCAGAAGTGAGAATAATGCCTGGGGAGGAAACGAGAAAAGGGAATGAAAATAGAGTCTCTACAATGAATATGACGAAATTCAAATGTCTGGAAGACAAACAAACACTTTCGGAAGAGAGGGCTAAATCTCTAGCTGGTAATGGAAAGCCTTGTCCAAAAGATCACTGGGTAGAAACTAAAAAAGGGAACGAAAACAACAAAGCCGTACAGCTTCCTTCAAAACACTATCCTTCTGCTGCACTCAAGGTGCCAATCAAACCAGCTCTAAATCAACTTGCTGCTCGAGCTGCTCCTCCCAAAGATCATGCTGCAGCATTCTGTGGCAAAGGCCAGATGCCTGGAAGATTGCCACTGTCACACTTGTCCGATTTACCATGTCCCACCCAGGAGCTGGAGGTGTCTATCCCCATCTCAAAGGAGCAGAGGCCAGAGAGGGAGGCCATGAAGCGCAGGGCACAGTTGGAGCGGGAGAATGCCTGCCTCTACACCTCATTGGGGAAGCTGCAGTTTTTTGTTCAGCGCTTCAAGGACCACCAGTACGCAAAATACTTTGGCTATCCCGATATACTGTTAAAACTCTCCAAGAGCTACCTACTGCCTGACTGACTTGTATAATCAGATATGTATTGTTAGTTATTTGTAATTATGTACATTTTTAATAAAGCTCATACAATTTCAATTTGACATATGTCTTTTTTATGCTGCAAGCTGGTAGGTTAAGGGAGTACCCAGAAAATTAAAATACCTCCACTTCAACCACACCTCTAATCACACTAAAGACACTAAGCAAGCTTACCCAACCCTCCTTTCATCCTTCCTTTCTATCCACTCATTATTTCATCTCTCCATCCCAACTTTCATCGTTTCATTTTTCTTTCACGTTTCTTTCTTTTCACCCTTCTTCGTTCTTCAAGTTCTGCCCTTCTCTCTTCTTCAAGTTCTGTCTTTCTAATTTCTACAACACATCTTTTTCCTCATCCTTACTTTTTCTCTTACCTTTCCATTTCACACTCTCTGTTTCTATAGGTCTCTCACTGTGTTTTTCCTCTATTTTTATCTTTTCTTTATCTCTGTTTCCATCACTGTGCATGGCAGCCAACATCCCTCTCATAGGTTGTTTCCTAGGAGTTTTATTTACTAGCATTTTGTCTTAAGACTAAAAAAGCCAATATATAGATAATAAAGATGTATTTTAGTGAAACACAGATTTGAAGCAAAGGGAGCCCAGTGGCAGCCTCTGTTTAAGCTGCAGTAGTGGTGGTATTGGTTCACAATGCCACTGCAGCAGGTAGTGCATAGGGTAGAAAGAAAAACACACCAGATAAAGGTAGTTTTCTAATAGGTGATATCAAGTAAAAATCAAGACATCCCTTTAATACACTCAACTGCATTTTATGTTAAGTAGAAAATAAACATCTTCAATTAGCATCAGGTAAATCAGAGCAAACTAACTGCAGCATTCATCAGCTTCCGCCATTGTTTTAAGCTGATCTCAATACTCAGTGAGTGATTGTAGAAGGAAGCACGAATCAGTCTGAAACAACTCAGTCTACTACTACTAAGTAGCAGTAGAGCACACAGCAATTCTTGGCAACTAAAAAAACTATTATTGTAGCATGTAAAGGAATGCTTAGGATGCTATGAGTAGTCATCTTGCTCAGTAATTGTCAAGGACCTGCCCAATGTCAAATCTGGAAAATTAATTGGCTCTAATATTACACTAGAGCAAATCAAAAGGCACAGGTCGCCTACTGCATGTAAACTTGTATTGTGTGGACTAGTACTTGGGGCAGAGGGACTAAAACACTGGTCACAAAAAGTTATTGGAATTGCATATATCGACTTTTTGCGACCAGTCTTTATTTTGCAATGCAACTTATGAGCTAATAGGCTTCATCGCAAAATGTTTCAAATATAGGGGTTGCAAAACAAATTGCCTAATAAATATTAATTAGCCAGGTGGCCATTGGAAAACCACTGTGATTGGCTGCAAACACAGGGATGAAAGCCTGCAAGGAACAGCAGACCACTATCCCTGTGTCTGCTGCTTGCCCAAACAGGAAACCTTTTTATGTTAAACACCTTCTTATTTGAATTTTCCAGTCTAATTTACTAGGTACAAGAAATAAAGGAAATCTGCATAAACCAACGCCATACCCCGCCTCACCATAACAACTGTGCATAACCCCCAGTGTTTAGCGAGCACTACATTCTGTCCACACAGTTCCAATTTATCAAAAAAAGATTACAATGGGGATGGAAGTGCCTGATACCTATTAAGGAAAGGGGATTCCGATACCTGCGTATCTACATCACTAGTGATCCGCAGCTCTTTTTTGAGAATAATCTAGGCAGAATCCTAGAAGAATATAAGAGAGACTTTGCTGGCCCGTGCAGCCCTATAAAAAATTATATATCTCCCGAAATGTTTGTATGCACTTCAAAAATCTCTGTTTCCGGTCAAGGGCAGTTTATCGGGCAGGCTAATGCCACCACCAGACTGCTGCTGCCGAACGGTAGTGCTACATGGATAGCGCTGACAACACTCACGAGGATGAACTTCGATGACGACCCACTCACGAGGATGACCCAACTGTTAGTAATAAATGATTGGTCCTTCAGGGAACAACGTGAGCCCACACTGCTGGCCAACCTGCGGGCCATGGGCCCACAGGGGTATGTCTGACTGCTTTATGGGAGGGTAAGACTGGACCCAATACCACCCCAATAGTGATGGTGATTAAGGCTTGGTGGGAAGCAACCAAAACAATATGTTGGGCAGGCAAAATCACACTGAAGACCCTCCCCCCCACACCGGTGGGACGCAAAGGCCCTGGCCTGGTTACAGATCGTGGAGGACAATAGAAAGTGGGATTTGTTGGGGATCTGGAAAGTGGGGGACATATGGTCGGAGGGGGGCATAATGTTATTCGCAGACCTTCAGATGCAATATGAGCTTACAGGGGCCCAATACATGCAGTATCTGCAAGTTAAGCACATTCTTTCGCAATATATAGATGCCCCTGAGGGCATACCGGATAAAGGCCCCCTAGAACATAGAGTACTAGGGGCCCCTCAGCATCGCCATGCTATCTCATTAGTCTATAGAACATTGCCAGCCAACACATGGCCCCCTTGAAGGCATTACAGGACAAGTGGGAGGGTGATCTGGAAGTCATCGAGGATGACGAATGGGGTGATGCCTGTAGATACCTACATGAGGTCACAATCTGTGAAGGGTTCAGGCTCTTTCAATTAAAAAATATTACAGAGCATACTACACACAACACGATCATTTGCAATGGGTAGGGCAGCAATGTATCGATGCCTGCGGGGTGAACATAACAGGGTACCTTGAGAGATACACTGTGGGACTTCCAGAAACTATGCTGTTTTGGAGAGGGGTCCAGAATAGGATATCACAAGCCCTGGAGCAGCCACTGGAGCTCAACCCCAAATAGACTCTGCTGGAGATCTGGGGGGAGCAAACGTTGGGTAGATATGCTCATCTTTTTTTTTAATGTTGCATTGGTGGTGGCCAGGTGGGACATCGTTCAATTGTGGGGGGCACCCAATGTACTGACAGTGGCCACGTGGGAGACTAACATGGACTGGTGCATGAGGGCTGAGTGGCAAATATACAAGACCAGATCATGCCCGGGCAAGTTTAACAAGATCTGGGGCCACTGGCAAGGCTTGATAGAGGACATGAACTAGGTGGCCTATCAACGGCTCCCCGGGTGGAACTTGAACATGGCAAAGGGGGCCTCTGTGTCCTATGACTACACCTAGATGTTAAGGTGCATGTTCATACATCCCCCTTCACTGTGAGAGACTCCCCAGAGGAGCGCCAATTATTGTGGGACTTATCCTTAAATCATTATATCTAGGTGGCCGGTGCCTTCCTTGTACTGTTGGGGCGAGGGGGGCTTATGGCAGGGGGAGTCGTTCTGTTATTGCATGTAATGTCGAACATTGAAAAAAAGAGTTTAAAAAAAAGTTTACAATGGTCAACTTTTTTTTAAAAAGCATCATGGGTTCCTTTAAGAAATTAAAGCAGATTGTAGTTTAATAAAAGTTTCCCAGTTGGGAAAATATTGGGGGTTGCCGGCAGTGGTCTTCACAAGGCGAATGACACCATTTATAAATTAGACTGTGTCCTAAGAGAACACCTTCGACTTTACAAATCAATTTCCACCTTTTTTTGGTGCCAGTAACTGATGAATCAAACCTTTAATACATACAATACACAACCACAATTAGAAAGGAATGACCCTTCCATGTCCTTTACTAATATCGTTTCAGTATGGGTCTGTAAAAAAGTTTGCGAATCAGAAATTCCTTTACGACTCGCAAAATGGGTATAATACACACAAACAGCCATTCTGCAGGCACAACCCCGATGATTTTGCAAAATGCGATGTTTGCGATTGCAAAATGGCCTTGTACATCTGGTCCTATATCTTTATGGAGGCTGTAAGTGCAGAAAATCAAGAGACTGGGGGCCCAGTTCTGCAATAGGTAATAAACTAACAGAAAGAATAAAATGAAAACCTACCACCACTGGAAAGGAAAGTTATTTTGGTAGTAGAGATATTACAGCTAAGTTCATTACCAAAATAGAAGTTCTGCAGTAGCTTCTGTTCTGTAACCTCAGAGACACATTCATAATGCAATGTTTAGCTTTAAATTTATACATAATACATAAGGTGGTAGAGCGCCTCACTCCCAAGACCAGGCTCAGGCGCCTTAGGAACCCCCTTTCCAAGCCATGGTTCTCTAGCTCACTGAAAGTGCAGAAAGAGCAATGTAAAAGGCTAGAACGTAAATGGAGACAGGAGTACTGCCCCACAGCTAGAACAGCTCTTAAAAAGGCACAAAAGACTTATTATGCCGCCAATGCTCAAGCCAAAAGCCTCTACTACACGGAGCAAATTGCCCAATCAGGTAAATCAGCCAAAGACATTTTTAACATTGTTCAAAGTTTCCTCTCCCCTATAGCAGACACCAGCACCCATGCCCCTTTGCTTGCCTGGTGTGAGGAACTCTCCAGTTTCTTTATTAATAAGGTTCGAGCACTTCAATCTAACTTTGGCATTGGGGATAGCCAGTTAGTGGCTACTGTTACCCCCTGGCGGTCACCTCCCTCTACTTCTGCCAAATTGATGGCTTTTGATCCTATACTGGTGAGGGACTCTTTAGCAGTTCTTAACAACCTTAAATCGGGCTCGCCTTCTGATCCATGCCCTTCTAAATTGCTGGCCGGGGCTTCAGAGGTGATTAACCCGGTGATGAACACACTGATCAACCTATCTTTAACATCAGCTACTGTTCCTTCTGCCTGGAAACAGGCGATGATCGTCCCTTTACTTAAAAAACCTACTCTGGACTCCAATCTCCTCTCTAGCTATCGCCCTATTTCCCTTCTCCCAGATGTGGCTACGGTCTGTACAAAGCTGGTCAATAAACAGCTGTCCAATTATGTGGAACAACATGATCTTCTCCACCCGACCCAATCAGGCTTCAGAGCATCTTACAGCACTGAATCTGCACTGATGGAAATCTCCGAGGCCATCCGGGGAACTTTAGACGAAGGGGGAAGGGCTGCCCTGGTCCTTTTGGACCTGTCAGCAGCGTTTGACACCGTGCCGCATACCCTGCTCCTGTCCGTCTTCAGGAACTTGGAGTAATGGAGTCTGCATGGATGTGGCTGAAATCTTACCTTGAGGGAAGAACTCAGCAAATCTGGATTCCTCCATGTACAGCCACCCCCCAGAATCTGATGACAGGGTTCCGCAAGGGTCTGTATTGAGCCCTCTGCTATTCAGCATTTATGTGTCTCCCCTTATTTGGATGGCAGAGGACTTAGGTGCCAAAGTCATCGCGTATGCAGATGACACTCAGCTCCTTTTCACATGGAATAAAAATGAGTCTTCCATCTCCCATCGTAAAACATGCCTGACAGCAGTTTTCCACTGGCTTACTTCCACTCAGTTAAAATGCAATGAGAATAAAACCGAGATTCTCTTCTTCTGGAATTTCCCTCCACAGTTCTGGTACTCTTTCTGGCCGGATGAGTCCCCCCAGCCAACTTCACAGGGCAAACCCATGAAGAACTTAGGGATTTGGTATGACGAAAAGCTGAGCTTTGGCCCTCAGATTAACAAGCTGACTGGTATGTGCTTTGGCATTCTGAAATCGTTAAAAACTTTTCTTCCAGTTGCTGGGAGGGGAATTGGCTCCGGTCCTTGAGCATTTCCCCTTGATTCGGCTAGTGGTTGAACACTGGTGGTTGGAGGGGTTAGTAAGGTCAGATGAGTATGTACTATTGTGGTCCCGCTATATTGTAGCCTCGGGTGGGGCTGACTAGCTCTCTTGGGGGATACAGCGCAGGCTGATGGAGGAATAGGAGGTCGAACCTCTGAGGCTCTGGGCCCACTCCCCTAATTTTGTGTGGGTGTGGTTCCTTGGTTTTTTACTAAAGGAGCAGTTTGAACAGTAGTTTGGATGGGTACTAGCGTTGTAGCACCTGTTCTGGGGTGGGGAAGTTGGGGACGGTTCTGGGGTTTGGTTGGGGTAGTTAGATTCACCGGTGTGTTCCAATGTGGGGGGCAGTTGTTTAGGAGGGATTGGCCTCAACATGGGAACGTTACTTGACTTGAAATGTATTACCTGGATATGTACGGGGCTCCACACAATGCTGCGACGCCATAAGGTGCATGCTTATTTGGTACGACGGGGGACTCACATAGCCTTTCTTCAGGAAACACATATTAATCGATCTGAGGGGCTGGCACTGAAACGTAGATGGAGGGGGCAATTATTTTATACGACCTATTCGGCTTTTGCCAGGGGAGCTCTGATATGGGTCAGAGCGGGAGTCCCATTCCAGCCGACGCAACAGTTGGTGGATCCGGAGGGGAGGTTTGTGGTGGTGGCGGGTCGCCTAAATGGCGTAGATGTGACACTATGCAGCATATACGCCCCTAATGTGGATCAGGTCTCCTTCTTTGGTCATCTATCAGGGAGTTTGGCACCATATCTGACTAGTTCGATATTGATGGGAGGGGACTTTAATTCAACTGCAGATGTAGAGATGGATAGATCCCACCCCCCGCTCCCCGACGCCCCAATACATAGACTCTCCAAGGCGAGATGCGCATGGCAGAATAATTGGGGGCTAGTAGATACATGGCGTGCGCATCATTTAGAGGAGCGGGACTACTCTTACTACTCCGGCCTCCATGAACTATATGTGCGGCTTGATGCGATATTATGTACCCCTGATATCCATGCCAAAGTAATCCATAGCGAATATCTAACTAGGACGGTATCGGATCATAACCCGCTACTAGTGCAGATACGATGGGTCCGGGAGAGAGCTGTGATACCGACCTGGCGGCTGCGACCGGAGGTGCTGGAAGATCCAGCCTTCTGCGAGGACCTTGGAACGGGTATAAGTCAATATTTTGCTGAGAATGAGGGCACAGCGACATCAGTGGCAGTTGAGTGGGATGCTTTTAAGGTGGTAGTTCGGGGCTTATGTATTGCCAAAATGGTGGGGGTGAGGGAAAACGCTATTAAATGACATAGAGGCAGCAGAGCACCGGCTGCGTAGGGCTGAGAGAGCCCGTCCTGAGGACTTGGGGGCACAGGGGGAGGTCTTGGAGGCTAGAGAGGCAGTGGCAGTGCAAGTGGAGAGGCTGCGATCCTTTGACCACAGGTCATACCGGGCGAGGATGCACGCTGAAGGAGATAAGACGGGCGCGTTGTTGGCATGGTTGGCTAACCCGAACCCCCGGGGAACACCTATATTGGGACTGACGGCCCCGACGGGTGAATTGGTGTACACGCAGCAGAGGATAAACGGCTTGTTTCTGGATTATTATACTGAACTCTACCGCAGCAAATTACGACAGGATGGGGATGCCATGGGGGAATTCTTCTCTGAATTGACCCTGCCTAGACTGGAGAAGGAGCAAGAAGACCTATTAGGGCAGGAGATCACGCTAAGAGAAATTCGGAGCGCAATTAAGCATATGGCGCGTAACAAAACACCTGGGGTGGATGGCCTACCAATAGAATTCTATTCCGCGCATGTTGATCGCTTAGCTCCACGACTACTGGCGGTGTATCAGGAGGCACGGAAGGTGGGGAAGTTACCGGTAACCACTCGGGAGGCCATTATTATTCCGTTGCTGAAGCCTGGGAGAGAACCGTCTGATATGACGGCATATCGCCCACTTTCAATGTTGACCACTGACTACAAAATTTTGAGTAGGATCCTTGCGACTCGGCTCCTCCTGTACATGACACAGCTGGTCCATCCGGACCAGGCGGGCTTCATCCCCACACAGAACACATCTGTTAACGTGCGGCGACTACTTCGTATTCTGGAGGGGGACCACAGTTCGGCACCTACCGCAACGGTCCTTTCGGTTGATATTGAAAAGGCTTTTGATAGCCTGGAATGGCCGTTCCTATTTCAGGTTCTGCGAGTGATGGGCCTGGGAGAGGCTTTTGTGTGGTGGGCTCGGATCCTTTACAGCTCAGCGACGGCCCGAGTGCGGACGGGGGCGACGGTTTCATTAACCTGTTCAGTGGGGCGGGGAACGCGACAGGGATGTTCACTGTCTCCACTGCTGTTTGCTCTTGCAATTGAGCCGCTGGCTGCACATGCCAGGTCGGGGAAGCATTATGCTGGTCTAGAGCTATGCGGTGACATGCAGTATATCTCGCTTTACGCAGATGATCTACTCATGGTCCTGGCTACTACCGGAGAGGCTTTGAAGGGGCGACGACGTTACTGCATACGTTCGGCGCGATTTCAGGGCTTCGGGTGAACTGGGCAAAGACTTGCCTGTTCCCTGTGAGCCAGACGACGGTGAGTCCTGATCAAGTGGGAGGCATACGATGGGAGCCTCTCTGTTTACCTTACCTTGGGACTAACATCTATCACACGCAAGAGGACCTGATGGAGGGTAATGTGGGCAGAGCACTACGAGGGATTAAAGGGAACATGGCGTTCTGGGGTACATTGCCGCTATCGGTGGCGGGCCGAGTGGCACTCTTGAAGATGGTGGCACTGCCTCGGTTGCTGTATTATTTCAGGACGCTGCCGATTTGGATACCAGGCTCGTTATTCAAAACGCTCCGTTCCTTGATGGGGGGGTTTGTATGGGGGAGCGGTAGACGGCGGGTGGCTTTGGCCACGATGATGCGACCCCGAGCTGAGGGAGGATGGGCGGTCCCAGACTTCGAACTGTATTATCTAGCAGCTCAGCTGCAGTGGCTTACCCAGGCAGTGGCGAGGGAGTTTAGGGGCCCAGATGGCCCGATGGGCCGGTGGATTCCACGCCATGTGCTATCATTTGTTGTACTTTGTCAGCGGCTGCGGCTTGGATCTTTAACGCACGAGGAGCGGACGCTGAGATGGTGTTGGATCCGTAGCCAATGTAGGGGTGGGGCTGCCCGGCCGTACGCTCCGGAGATTCCTTTAGGCATGTGCACAGCCCTACCACATGGGGGAGACTGGTCTGCGCTGGCTGCGTGGGAGGAGCAGGGGTTGCAAGTGATGGGGGACCTATATGAGGAGGGTGTCCTCTTGCCTTATCAGACACTGCAAGATAGATATGGCCTTCCCAGGGGCGATTTCTTACTGCACTCAGCCCTTGTAGCGGCAATCCAACGCCATTGGGGAGGAGGGTTGTCGGAGCCGCAGACATCTTTAACATGTCAGTATGTCGTGATGGCAGCGGGGACTTTCAAAGCCATAACGTGCTTATACAGGCGAATGGTGGATGAGGGGATGCAGCCATTGAGTCAATTGCAAAGGAAATGGGAGGCAGACCTGGGTAGGGAAATTCCTGAAACCACGTGGTCTAAGATAGTGGAGAGAGCGTGGAAGAGCACGCGTAATGCTAGGTTCCAGCTTATCCATTTCTATGTGTTACATAGGGCGTATTTAACCCCGGCGCGGATAAATAAGTATTTTAATGTGGACACAGCCCGGTGCCCCCGCTGCAACTCAGAAGAGGCGGAATTTATTCATATGATGTGGAGTTGCCCGCAGTTGGGAACGTATTGGGAGGAAGTGGTTGATATATTATGTGGGGTGACGGACAGGCAGATAGACCCAGACATGGGTGCATGTATATTGCACTGGTTTCCTCATATGGCTAGGACGAAAGTTACAAGTAAGTTCTTGGACCTGGGGTTGTTGCTAGCCAAAAGGGAGTTAACGAAGCATTGGAAATCCAGGCAGGGACCCAACATTGAGCGCTGGAAGGCAGAGTTCACCAAATGGGCAGCCAGTGAGAGTACGGTTCGGTTCCAACAAGCTAGTAGATCTTGCAACGATAAGGCACTAGAAACTGCAAAAGCGTGGGAGGCTCTGATTGCGCTGCTGCTGTTACCTGAACCGGAGTCAGATGGAGATTCATTGGATACACCGATAGGAACACCCCGAGCGGAAGGGCTGTAGTGGGGCTCCTAACAATTCCAGGGGACATTGATGCGGAATTAAGAATGAACTAGGCCAGGCTAACCAGTTCGGAAGAGGAGGAGAGGTACACACCCCTGAATAGTTATGTATTATTGTTAGTTTTTCCAACTATGTTAATGAAGAACACACCGGTGGCATGGGTTAGGGAGAGCAAAAGGGGAGGGATTGATCTATAACTGGGTGGGCGCATTGCTTGATTGAACTAATGGCACATGGGTTGGAAAGGATTGTTAAGCCAAACATGTATATTGAGGACGTTATCCATTAGAAGTAAGCGTAAGAGTGAAAAGGCAATGAGTATTCAGGTGTATAGACTTGTCCTGATGGTTAAATCGAAATAATGTACATGACTCAGGAAATGTGCCCATTAATAATGATGTAAGACAAATGCCAGATGTTTTATTTGTGGAAAAAAATCAATAAAAATATGTTTAAAAAAAAAAAAAAGGGGAAACTTGGGAAAAGGGGGAGTCTCCCAAATTTACCAATCCCTGATAAACAATACCCAGTCCACGCTAGAACGTCTTAGAGCCCGTTGGGACCACTGGCTGGGACGTCTGGAGGAGGAAGACTGGAGGGATGCACTGATGGCCCCTAGGATACTCACTATGTCAGCCACGCTCCGCCTCATTCAGATCTACTACCTTCACTGCGCATATCTCACCCCAGTGCGGCTCCAAAAAGCAGGTTTCCTCCCCTCCCCGCAGTGTCCGCGCTGTAAGGCAGAGCCAGCCGATTTCTACCACATGGTTTGGTCCTGTGCCATCCTTTCTAAATACTGGACATCCATTGTATCGGAACTAAGTGGCATACTGGGGTGGGAGGTTCCCCTCAATCCCCTCGCCCTTCTCTTGGGAGTGATGGAGGGACGAGGCGGCTCCCGGGCCGACAAACTATTTTTGGGAACAGCTATCCTGATAGCTAAAAAAAAAAGGACATTGCAGCGGCCTGGAAGAACTCGACACCTCCCTCGATGTCTAAATGGCGAAATGGGGTAGACTGGTGTGCCAACCAAGAGAAAGCTGTATACGAAGCAAGAGGGTGCCCAAATAAACATGAGATCGTATGGGGCAAATGGATGGGTCCGCTGGACTAAGTCTCCACATCACGGGTGGGCTCATGCTTCACACGAACAAAAAGGGGGAATCACTTGCAAATGTATTGAAATGTCTAATATACATCAAAGTGGTGCTATGCTTACCTTGTTGTTGTTTAAAAATGCCAATAAAATTGGTTATCAAAAAAAAAAAACGTTTCTTCCACCAAGGGAAATTGTTGCCCATGCCCTGATCACCTCGCGCCTTGACTACGCCAAAGCCTTGTACGTTGGACTCCCTGGCTAGTTACTGAACAAGCTTCAGGTAGTTCAAAATGCCGCGGCCAGAATGCTTCTTAACCTACCAAAGAGGGTCAGCATCAGGCAACACTTAAGTAACCTGCACTGGCTGCCGGTGAAAGAGATAGTGATTTAAGTCCCTGGTAGTGGCATATGCAGCCCTCCATGGGCTTGGCCCAGTGTATTTGAGAAAGCGTTTCAAGTTCTATGTCCCTTCCAGGCAGCTTCGCTCTGCTACGATGCTTATGGCCGATACTCCGAGGTTCCGCCGAAAAAAGGGTAGGTGGCAGTTCCCTTTCGTATATGGCAGCGGTGGCCTGGAACCACATCCCACTGGACTTATGTCGCCTTCAGGATCCTAAGATCTTTAGGAAAAGACTGAAGGCCTTCTTTTTTATCTAGCCTGTTTCTTCTTTCTTGTTTTCTTTCCACTGGGCTCGCGCCGGGACACTCTTCTGAGTAGCTGTGCGTGTTATAAATTCCATATAACATAACATAACATATAACATAGTATGCACCTAATGAGATGCCTAGAGAGTTCTGTATGGGATTGCCTTATCTTCAGAATGGACAATCCTTACTTTTTCTGCTGCTTCATTCCCCGTGCACTCCCCTGCTCCCTCTTCTCCATTGAAGGTCCAACCACACTAGAAAGGGCCATTTTAACAAACACATGCTTGGGACTCTTCACTCTTGCTCTGGTGTCATTCAGATTATTTTCTGCAGGGCAATTGACCATGGGGGCTTCTGTGGGTGGGAACCTTGCAGATTGAGATCCTCTTCTGGAACAGGTTCTCCCTCTAAAGACAGACAAGGTCCAAACTGCCCCTGTCACTGGCGGGCCACATCGCAATTGCGAAAATGATCGTGCTGCCCAAATTCCTTTATTTATTCGTGAACATCCCAATTCCACTCACGGTCAGTTTCTTTACACGCCTGCGATCTTGTTTGATCTCATTGGTGTGGGCAGGTCAGCAGCCCCGAGTTACATACGAGTTGCTTACGTTATCACAATCGCAGGGCGGAATGGGTGCTCCAGATCTACATTTATATGCACTCTGCGCCCAGGCCCAATTCCTCCATTATTGGATACACCCTATGACATTTCAACCCCATGTTGCTATCGAATTAGACAAAGTCACTCCCTGGCCACTCACTAGGGCCTTGTTTCTCCATTACAAGCCACCTCGGGCGGAAATTGATACAACGCAGTGTCTGCGGTGGGTGTGGACCAGACTCAGGAGACGAGCTGGCTGCGCACAGCTGCACGCTCCATCCGTCCCTGTCGCCGATCACCCCCAACTGCCACCACTCCAGGACAGAGGAACAGCTGGACGTGCTGAGAGGTTAGGCATTCATACATTAGCCCACTCTACCCTTCTGATCCCTTTCTCGAGCCTCCGAGTTCTACTGGCACCACCACTGTCACGTTACTGGATACCCTCTAGTACTTTCAGCTGTCACGCGATGCACGGCACTTTCCCGGATCCCCCACAAAGCCTCTCTTGGCGCTAGAGTACATATATACAACTTCTTCACAGCGTAAGTTGATAACGCACCTTCATCGCGTTATGCAGCAAACTGCCCCAGTGCTCACCCCTGGGGCGCGGCTGGAGTGGAACACAGATCTCCCTAGTTCTCTGACTGATGCTCAGTGGGCCTACTGCTGCGCTCTTTTCGAAATGTTGTCCCACACCAACGCAATTATTTCGTATGGGGCTCTCCACTGACTCTCACTGCCACTGTTGCCATGCGCCCCACTCAGACTTCCTGCACTTGGCCTGGCATTGCCCAGCGGTTGCCACTTTCTGGACCACGGTCTTTAGTACAAGTGCGGAGATCATCAACACGTCAGTCCCCCTCTCCCCACTCATTGGTCTACTTGGATATGTGAAAGATGCTCCCCGAGAATATATTAAATTGACTGCCTTGATGCTCCTCCTTGTGTAGCGCAGAATTGTACTTCATTGGGGCGGAACGAGGGCCCCTAAGACACAAGACTGGATTACAGACATTACATACTGCCATGAACAGCTCTCTGCGTACTGGGAGTTCAGGTCCCATAGAGCCCGCCCCGAGACATATGGGAACCCTTTACCTCCTTTCTCCTTCGTAGAGATGTGACCCTGGATATGGACCCTCAACACACTCTGCACATACAAGGTGATGCTTGACATATATCTTCTATTGCAACCTGCTGTCTAAATTTGCTTTAAGACTGATGCCCAGTTAATTTTATGTGACCCTAGCTGTTAGTCTGATGTAGTGATGTTTTCAGCTGATTACCTTATATTCTGTGGATGGAACTGTAGCCAGAGAAGCTTTCTTGTTTATAATGCACACCTTTGCCAACACTGCCACTATGTATGCCATGCAATGCCAGACTTTGCCTTATGTCATGTTACTATATACTGTACAGCCAGCTGTTTACAAATAAAAAGAAAAAAAAAGACATACAAGAGAAATTCAACAGAGGGCAAGCCGGAAATGGGTGGTCACTGAAGCAAAACCAGTGCCTTTTGGATGAGCAAACCTCTATTCCCAGGGATTGGTGGCACTGTTTTAATTTTACTTAACGATGAAGGTTTATTCAAAGCCCTTAGTCCAGGAGATGAAAACAAGTTACTTACCTGTAACTACAGTTATCCAGTATTGGTATCTTTCATAGATTCACATGCCTGAATCATTCCCCGTCGTCGAGGCGGGAGTCCCACGGTAAATTACAAAAGTAGTGCAAAAAGTAAATAACAGTAGAAGGCTAAAAGAAAAGGCCTAAGGCCTAAAACTTAGTAGGCTATCTACATCATTATAATGAAAAAGAACCAAAGGTTAGCTCCAACCAATCAGCTACCAGCACCCTCTAGAACACTCCCAGCAGAGGCAGTTCTCCTCAGATTTTCTTAGCACAAGTGGGAGTAAGAGTACCAAATCCTAGAGAACTGACCTGCCGGGGAGGAGGGTGGGTGCATGTGAATCTATGAAAGATACCAATACTGGATAACTGTAGTTACAGGTAAGTAACTTGTTTTCTTATCCAGTATTGGGGTATCTTTCATAGATTCACATGCCTGAATCAGAGTAGTCAGCAGTATATCAAACGTAATGTCGTTTGCGGATGGTGGGAGACAAGTATTACTAAACCCCCAAACTGTATCCACAATGACTGAGATTTTTTTTTTTACACAAGTCTTCAAGACATCAAAGTTATGTAAAATGCAATCTACTACTAAGAACAAGAATACATAAGAATTATCATATATGTATAATTGTACAACTATACTTTATATAGATATTTACATATCAATTTTGTATGAATACTGATCGCAGGAACAAACAGCATATAAAAGAGAAAATACCTGGTCCGACTTAATGAAAGAGATGTCGTAGAACCGCCTGTCCAACTGCTGCATCTTCTCGCTGAGCAGATTGAAGACAGTAGTGCTTCGTGAAGTGTGGACATTTTTCCATGTCGCAGCACGACAGATATTCTCTAGAGTCACTCCGGCAAACAAAGCTGCAGAAGCCGCCATAGCCCTTGTAGAGTGAGCCTTGACCTTCCTCTGTAAAGGCTTGTTGGCCTTGTCATGGCAGAAGCGGATAGCGGAAGCCAGCCATCTGGCGATTGTTGCCTTTGTTACTGCAGTTCCAATAGTTGTTTGGCCATAGGCCACGAACAGTTGGTTGGAACGCCTGATGTCTTTAGTTTTTTGTAAGTAGAATTTTAAACAGCGTTTGACATCCAGAGAGTGCAAAGCTCTCTCAGCTGGAGTGGATGGATCCGGAAAGAAAGTTCTTAACCTTACCGGTTCGTTCAAATGAAATTGTGACGGTACCTTGGGGATGAATTTAGGATTTGTGCGAAGGGTTACATAATCTCGAGTGAAATGTAGAAAAGGCTCAGAGACAGTGAATGCTTGGATTTCACTAACCCTTCTTGCCGAAGTTAGCGCCAGTAAAAGTGCGACCTTCCACGTGAGGAATTTGAGGTCCGCCTTGTGGATTGGTTCAAATGGGCGCTTCATCAGCTGCGCTAGCACAGTATTGAGCTCCCACTCTGGAGGGTGCTTGCACTGGAGGGAAAGCTCTGAAAAGTCCCTTCATGAATTGCTTAACAAGTGAGTATGAACAGAGAGACGGCCGATCAGCACTTTTTCTGAATCTAGACAGAGCAGCAAGGTGGACCTTGACTGATGAAAAGGTAAGACCAGACTTGGCTAGAGACAGCAAGTAAGGGAGAATCTGTTCCGCAGGAGCTTGAACTGGGTGAGTATTATTCGCTCGCACCAATAACAAAATAGTTTCCATTTTGAGCGATAAGTCTTTATTGTGCTTTGAGCACGAGCTTTGGTCAAAATTTCACGACAGTCTTGTGAGATGTTGAAGTCTTTGAACTCTAAGAAATCAGGAGCCATGCGTGCAAGTGTAAGGACTGTGGGTCCGGGTGAACCACTTGGCCGCTGTTCCTGGACAACATCGTAGGAGTCGGACACAGGCGAATGGGCTTGTCCTGAGTCAACAGTAGTAGTTCCTGGAACCAATATTGTCTTGGCCAACGGGGTGCAATCAGGATTATGCGGCAACCCTCTAGCTTCATTTTCCGGAGCACTCTCGGGACCAACGGGATCGGGGAAAAGCGTAAGCACAAATCCCTGACCATCGCATGGACAGGGCATTCCCCTTGACCCCTGTTGAGGGAATCTGCTGGCATAGTACCGGCATTTCTTGTTGTCCCTTGTTGCAAACAAATCCAGTGCAGGTTTGCCCCAGGTTTGAAACACTCTGTTCAACTGTTCCTGTTCCAGTTCCCACTCGTGACAGTCCGACAGAGACCTGCTCAACGTGTCCGCCAGAGTATTGTGTAAACCCCTGACGTGTTCTGCTTTGAGGGTTATCCCGTGAAGAGTGACCCATTCCCACAGGTCCTGGGCCTCTTGTGAGAGTGTGGCAGATTTCGTTCCTCCCTGTTTGTTGATGTAATACATGCTGGTCGTATTGTCCGTACGGACCAGCACTGAGGAACCCGCAATTCTTGGCAGGAACGCTTGTAGGGACAGAAAAATTGCGCGGAGCTCCAGACTGTTGATATGTTGTTGTTTGTGAATTTGAGACCATTTTCCTTGTATTCTTAAATCTTGTAGCTGGCCTCCCCATCCCTCCATGGAGGCATCGGTAGTCAACACGAAATCTGGGATGGCTTGTAAAAATGTTAGTCCCTGGGTTAAATTCGTTGCCTTGGACCACCAGCGCAGAGCCTGTATCATGCGAGGTGTAACCTTTATGGAGTCGTCGAAGGAACCCACGGCTTGCTGCCATTGAAGATGTAATTCCTCTTGAAGAGGCCTCATTTTGAGCCGCGCTAGGGGTATCAAGTTTATTGCAGAAGAACACATTCCTAGGAGTGAAGCAAACATACGGACAGAAACTGACTTTCTTCTTGAAATTGATGTTGCTAGTTTTCGGAGACGCAACTGCCGATCTTCTGACAAGAATGCCTTGCACTGGATCGTGTCCAGCATTGCTCCGAGAAAAGGAATGACTTGAATCGGACGGAATTGTGACTTGCTCTCGTTGATAGTCAGCCCCAGTGAAGAGAAGAGATGGAGACACGTCTCTGTGGCCACTTTGGCTTTCTGTGCTGAAGGACCCTTGATAAGCCAATCGTCGAGGTAAGGGAATACTTGGATTCCTTGAGATCTCAATGCTGCTGCTACAGGTGCCAAGCACTTCGTGAAGATTCTTGGTTCCGATTTTAGTCCAAACGGGAGCACTTTGAACTGATAATGAGCGCCAGCCACTGTGAAGCGAAGATATTTTCGATGTTTTGGGTGAATTGGGATGTGGAAGTACGCGTCCTCCATATCCAGAGAAACCATAAAATCTCCTTCGTTTAAACAGCTTAGAATATCTGAAAGTGTGACCATCTGAAAACTCTGTTTTTTGAGAAATGTGTTTAGTTTTCTGAGGTCCAGAATAGGTCGCCATTCTCCTGACTTCTTTCTGATTAGGAAGAAACGAGAATAGAAACCTGTTCCCTTTGAGAAGAGGGAACTTTCTCTATTGCATTCTTGAGGAGCATTAGTAAGGCTTCTTTGAACAATAAGTGAAGACGAGGGGGAGGGGGACCCCTGGGTGGAGTAGTGGGTGGCTGTTTGACGAATTCTAGCGTGTGACCGCTGGATACCAGGTCTAGAACCCATCGGTCTGATGTAATGTCCTGCCACTTGCGAACAAAGGCTGAAATTTTCGCACCCACGGGAATAGAAGGTAATGTGGTTGGCGCCCTGCTGAGATCATTGTTTCTTGTTGGTGTCTCGGCCTTGTTTCTGGGATCTTCTGCGTCCGCCCTGATGGGAGAAACCAGCCGAAGAGGATTGGTGATATGAAGACTGGTTATACTGTTGTCTATATTGTGGCTGATATTGCCTATTCTGTTGATTTTTATATCCTCCTCGTGATGTGAAACTACGTCCTCTTGCGCCCCTAAAAGATCCGCGCCTGTATTGAAGGACGCCTAAAGATTTGGCGGTGTCCGTGTCCGTTTTAATGGCAAGAAGAGCGTCGTCAATATGTTTTCCAAACAAAGACTCTCCATCATAGGCCATATCTAGGATCTTCGTTTGTACTTCCGGTCGGAAAGTAGTGGCCTTAAGCCATCCCTGGCGTCTAAGTACGGCAGCCCCGGCAAGCTGACGAAAGTTGGTATTAACGATATCCAGAGCGCAATCTATAGTCTCAGATGCGGCTCTTTCTCCCTCAAGCAGAATCTTTCGTGCGTCCTGCCTGTGGTCTTCAGGGATTAGATCAATAAGGGCAGCCATATCTGACCACATTTGGCGGTCATACCGCCGATTATTGCTAATGAATTTGCCGCTCTAATGGAGGCCGCCGCCATGGTGGAAAACTTTTTTTCCAATGAGATCCAGCCGACGTCCTTCTTTGTCGGGCGGTGTGGTGATAGGCGTTGCAGGATTTTTAGAACGCTGTTGAGCGGCTTGGGAGATGACTGAGTCCGGGCGAGGATGACCAATCAGAGAAGATGGACTATTAGCAGGCGCTCGGTACTTTTTTCTATACGAGAAAGCACCGCTGGAATGGAAGCAGGCGTCTTCATAATTTTTATCCCCTCTTTCCAGATATAGTCTATGATTGGGGCCGCTCTAGTGATTTTTCTGGACTCCTCCTTAAAATCATGTAAGAAACATTCTGTTTGTTCAATTATAACAGGCAATTGAAACCTGGCTGCCGCCCGTTGCATCAAGTTATGAAAACCCCCGATATCCTCCGGGGGGGAGTCGGATGGTAAAGGTATGGGCGGAGAAGGTACCGGTATGATGTAATTATCCCACGGATCCTGGTGAGGGATATCCTCAGGTAATTCTCCCTCTTCAACTTCATCTTCCGAGGAAGTAACATCCTGTTGCACATGCTCGGAGGGAGCAGGCGGAGGAAGCGGTATGACTGGAACCTGTGGCTGCGGTAAGGTTTCAGGGACCACTGATGGTTGTTCTGGAACCTCTTGCTGCGGTGGAAACCTTTGCCGGTAATCCGCCAGCATGGCCTGGAGATCTTGAATGAGCGTCGGAGGGAGATGACTGGTTTCCCTCTGATACGACTCCCTTTGATGAAACCTATGCTGCGGGACCGTAAGGTGGTGTTGATAATAATGTTCTTGGTAATCATCATCATCATCTTCGTCGTCCTCCTGACATTTTATATTAAGTTCAGAGGGATGGTGAGCTATGCCAAATGGTCCATCCTCATCGTCATCTTCATCATCATCTACATAAGATAGGAGATGTGAGGGAAGAAGCGGAGAAATTTTTGTATAGTCCTGCTGTTTTTGGAATGTCTTAAGTTGGAAAGACTCCGATAATAAAGGCGTCGATTGCGAAGGCACAATTTTCACCGTCGACGGGATCGTCGTCGACGGGATCGTCGTCAACGGAATTTTCGTCGACGGGCTCTTTGTCGACGGGGTCGTCGTCGACGGGGTTGTCGTCGACGGACTCTTCGTCGACGGGGTCGTCGTCGGACTCTTCGTCGACGGGGTCGTCGTCTGACTCTTCGTCGACGGGGTCGTCGTCGACGGGGCTATCATAGACGGACTAGTTATTGATGCGGTCGTCGACGGGGCCTTCAAAGAAGGTTTTCTCACAGAAGAGTCCTCAATACCAGATTTCTTAGATGACATAGAAATTCTGGTAGATAAAATAGGTGAGGTTATGGCCGTCGTCGAGATAGTAGATGTCGACGATGAGGCCGAAGAGGTCACAATAATGGTCTTACTCACAGTTTTTGTGACAGCCGCTTTAGGTGACCTTTGTGAAGGGTCAGGAACAGCATGGGAAGACTTGTGATGTTTCCGTCCTTCACTTGAGGAGTTGTCCTGGGATCTAGCCCTCTTGCTAGACGTAGAGGCTCTGTCATCCTCCTCAGCCGAAGAGGATTTAAGCCACAAAGAAGCCTTGCCTCCCTATCCCTCAGAGTTTTGGCAGGGAAGGTACGGCAGATTTTACAATTTTTGCCTCATGCTTAGGATAGAGGCAATAAATGCAATCCTTATGTTGATCATCAACATGGACCCTCTTCTTATCACAGGTCCTACAGGGTCTAAAAAGGGCCTTCTTGTCAGACATGCTGAAGAAAGTTGAGAAGAAACTGAGTTGGCACTCAGGAGACTCCCTTCCACACGACGTGCGGTGAAAATCTGAGGAGAACTGCCTCTGCTGGGAGTGTTCTAGAGGGTGCTGGTAGCTGATTGGTTGGAGCTAACCTTTGGTTCTTTTTCATTATGATGATGTAGATAGGCTACTAAGTTTTAGGCCTTAGGCCTTTTCTTTTAGCCTTCTACTGTTATTTACTTTTGGCACTACTTTTGTAATTTACCGTGGGACTCCCGCCTCGACGACGGGGAATGATTCAGGCATGTGAATCTATGAAAGATACCCCAATACTGGATAACTCAGCATTTTGTCGAATTCCTTCAGAAGAAGAGTCTCTATTGCTGTCCCACATACACATGTGTTGCCAAAGCATTCTGCCCAGTGATTACATCTTGCATTCTATTGCGGATGTTTGGATCAACTGTAAAAAAAATCTTTATCCTTCTTTCGTGGCAACAAATGATTGAAGAGAAATCACCTTACCGACTCATGGAAAGAAAGCTTAGCTCTCTTGTAAGAGATCACAGATGTTGCAGGGAGCTGTTACTGCACCCAGAAAGTAATTTTCAGCTTCTCTCTTATCCTCCAAAGTCCTATCAATTACCAGAATTCCAGCTCCTAGGCTGATACTCATTTCAGTCACAAGGTTTGCCAACATATAACACACCCCTATTTGCAAGATTCCTCAGGCTTGTCTTGAGTTGAGAGCACAACTGCCTGCAACCACTGTGCACACTATTACCTACTGTTAAAAATCGGGTCTCTAGTGGAAGAAGTATGCCCCCTGTCCAAGTAGGGGCTGCAAATTTAGTCAGCGTAAGTCTTTCACACACTCAAATCAGCCCGTGCTCACTCTCTGGTAGCCTGGAACAGAGCCATCAGGTTTAACATAAGAGGCAATGTGTAAAGCAGTTGTGCATACATGAATACAGTAACACAGTGAAAACATCACAAAAAAGACTCCATAATGAGGTATGAAAATAGTATCTCTTTTACTCTTCAAAACAAGATAAAAATGCTAAGAATCCAATTAAGCAAACACACGGAGATAATGGACGGAGCGCTGAAACTTTTCAGACACTCACCCCCAGTCACAGATCTGGGTTGAATCCATCATTGTTCTTTAGCTCACTTCGCCACCCCAGTTCAGACCCAGCTATATGTAAATCAGTCTTGACCCTGTGCCTCATGGGAACAGTCCAGCCAGAACTGCCAAGCCAGGTCTTCCCTGGACCGGAAACAAGCATCCTGGGACCGGCTTCGGGGTAACACCTCTCATCAGCCAGGCTAGCTTGAATCCTGTGGCAAAGTGAGCAAGGGACCCACATCTGGGCATACCCTGCCAACTTAGGGCAAACAAAGCAAACACAAGGAGATGATAGACGGAGCGCTGAAACTTTTCAGACACTCACCCCCAGTCACAGATCTGGGTTGAATCCATCATCGTTCTTTAGCTCACTTCGCCACCCCAGTTCAGTCCCAGCTATATGCAAATCAGTCTTGACCCTGTGCCTCATTGGAGAAGCCCAGCCCGAACTGCCAAGCTAAGTCTTCCCTGGACCGGAAACAAGCATCCTGGGACCGGTTTCTGGATAACACCCCTCATCAGCCAGGCTAGCTTAAATCCAGTGGCAAAGTGAGCAAAGGACCCACGTCTGGGCATACCCTGCCAACTTAGGGCGAACAAAGCAAACACAAGGAGATGATGGATGGAGCGCTGAAACTTTTCAGACACTCACCCCCAGTCACAGATCTGGGTTGAACCCATCATCGTTCTTTAGCTCACTTAGCCAACCCAGTTCAGACCCAGCTATATGCAAATCAGACTTGACCCTGTGCCTCATGGGAACAGTGCAGCCGGAACTGCCAAGTCAGGTCTTCCCTGGACCGGAAACAAGCATCCTGGGACCGGCTTCGGGGTAACACCCCTCATCAGCCAGGCTAGCTTGAATCCAGTGGCAAAGTGAGCAAGGGACCCACATCTGGGCATACCCTGCCAACTTAGGGCGAACAAAGCAAACACAAGGAGATGATGGACGGAGCGCTGAAACTTTTCAGACACTCACCCCCAGTCACAGATCTGGGTTGAATCCATCATCGTTCTTTAGCTCACTTCACCCCCCCAGTTCAGACCCAGCTATATGCAAATCAGTCTTGACCCTGTGCCTCATGGGAACAGTCCATCCCGAACTGCCAAGCCAGGTCTTCCCTGGACTGGAAAAAAGCATCCTGGGACCGGTTTCGGGGTAACACCCCTCATCAGCCAGGCTAGCTTGAATCCAGTGGCAAAGTGAGCAAGGGACCCACGTCTGGGCATACCCTGCCAACTTAGTGCGAACAAAGCAAACACAAGAAGATGATGGACGGAGCGCTGAAACTTTTCAGACACTCACCCCCAGTCACAGATCTGGGTTGAATCCATCATTGTTCTTTAGCTCACTTCGCCACCCCAGTTCAGACCCAGTTATATGCAAATCAGTCTTGACCCTGTGCCTCATGGGAACAGTCCAGCCCGAACTGCCAAGCCAGGTCTTCCCTGCACCTGAAAAAAGCATCCTGGGACCGGTTTCGGGGTAACACCCCTCATCAGCCAGGCTAGCTTGAGTCCAGTGGCAAAGTGAGCAAAGGACCCATGTCCGGGCATACCTTGCCAACTTAGGGCGAACAAAGCAAACACAAGGAGATGTTGGAAGGAGCACTGAAACTTGTCAGACACTAACCCCCAGTCAGAGATCTGGGTTGAACCCATCATCGTTCTTTAGCTCACTTCGCCACCCCAGTTCAGTTTCAGCTATATGCAAATCAGTCTTGACCCTGTGCCTCATGGGAGCAGCCCAGCACGAACTGCCAAGCCAAGTCTTCCCTGGACCGGAAACAAGCATCCTGGGATGGGTTTCTGGATAACACCCCTCATCAACCTTGAAATCAAGGAGAGGGGGCTCTGGGATCCAAAGGGATAGAGCTCCCAATAACTGAAAAGTTAAAAAATATGTTCCCTTTGGCAAAGACCTATGTAAAGTAATTCACGCCACAAATACAGCCACACTCATACCTCAAAACAGATACTAATTATCAATCCACTCAGAATGTATTAAAGCACTTATATGCAAACAGATTAAGAAAAATATTTTAATCAATATAAAACTGTACAGATACTGAGTCCACGCAGACAATTCATAAAAATGCTTAAAAACACATGAATTCAGAACACAATTCTTCATATATCTAAAGAGCACAATTCATAAGTTAAAAAAGGAGAATGTACAAAGACAATCAACTTTGTCATGCAAATGTTAATTTGGATACACTATAGACAGCAAAAAAGCTTAAAACTAGGGAATCCCGAATGAATAGTCGATACCCACATTTTAAGTAACACATACATCTAAATGCCTGAATCCCACGAAGGAGATATAAATAATTGTGTAGGCGCAGGGAGAGATACCGACTGAGATCTATGACAAGGATAAACAAATAGAATACATATAAAGCAGACACTACTGGTATCATGTAGACGTCTAAGTATGGCGCGACATGTTGCCCTGCCCCGTACAAATAAGTTGATTATAAATTAAAACCTGTGTGAGGTATTTTTAATCGTTTTATAATTTAATATCAGGAATTCATGAAACTAGACTACATAGAGATAGCCAACGCTAACATCAAGAAGTCCCATCACTATAAACGGGAGTTTTAAAAATGGCGATTTCTTTTGACCTGATGCAACATGTAGACGTTAGAAGGGTGCCAATGAAGTTTTTTCAATTTCAACTATATGATCAACCGATTGATGAAACGTCATTAGGACGTACAAGGCAGAATAAATAACGTGTGCACCGCGGAGTGGTTCACTCACAAACGAACCACGATCGAGGAAGGGCACCAGGAGTAGCGGCTCTCGTTGGAATTAAAAGGTGAGGGATGTTGAGCCGTACTTTATACGCCGCAATCTTTTTCTAAATAGGCGGGTAAAACCGGTGTAAACTTGTGGGTTTAACATAGAGTTCCGTGGCCATTTGTAAAACATTAGCGCATCACCCGATTTATATTGAATGACGAGTGGTGTCGCCATAAAGATTGGGATAATGTTATCAACATATTTGAGGGGTCATTTTTTAAAAAATGTTAGAGATATCGACTGCCCCTGCATGAGTTCAAAAACCAAAATTCAAATTTAATAAAGAAAATATACGGGACCGCAGACCACTAGTGTTGTGAAAACAAAGACTACGATAACGTTACGGACTTATTGGGTGAAGTCCTTAAAAGTAACTAAAAAGATCCTTCGCTCCTGGCTGAGTGCCGATGTAAACAAAGCGAATGTACAATTGTAGAAACATAGGGGGACCGCTAACATGGATTAGTGTAATAATAATAAGTATATATATATATTAAAAAAAACCTTTATATATTATTTACATATTGATTTAATCTCACTTGGCCACGAAAACGCAATCCTGCTGCCAAAAAGACGTGATAATTGAGACTCGCTGTAGATGTCACAGACGGTGAGATATATTGTTTATAACATTGTCATAATAAATCTAAATAGATTATTTAGAAGCAAACACAAGAAGATGATGAACGGAGCGCTGAAACTTTTCAAACACTCACCCCTAGTCACAGATCTGGGTTGAATCCATCATTGTTCTTTAGCTCACTTCGCCACCCCAGTTCAGACCCAGCTATATGTAAATCAGTCTTGACCCTGTGCCTCATGGGAACAGTCCAGCCCGAAGTGCCAAGCCAGGTCCTCCCTGCACCTGAAAAAAGCATCCTGGGACCGGTTTCGGGGTAACACCCTCATCAGCCAGGCTAGCTTGAATCCAGTGACAAAGTGAGCAAAGGACCCATGTCTGGGCATACCTTGCCAACTTAGGGCGAACAAAGCAAACACAAGGAGATGATGGACGGAGCACTGAAACTTGTCAGACACTAACCCCCAGTCAGAGATCTGGGTTGAATCCATCATCGTTCTTTACCTCACTTCGCCACCCCAGTTGAGACCCAGCTATATGCAAATCAGTCTTGACCCTGTTCCTTATGGGAAGAGTCCAGCCCAAACTGCCAAGCCAGGTCTTCACTGGACCGGAAACAAGCATCCTGGGACTGGTTTCTGGATAACACCCCTCATCAGCCAGGCTAGCTTAAATCCAGTGGCAAAGTGAGCAAGGGACCCACATCTGGGTATACCCTGCCAACTTAGGGCGAACAAAGCAAACACAAGGAGATGATGGACGGAGCGCTGAAACTTTTCAGACACTAACCCCCAGTCATAGATCTGGGTTGAATCCATCATCGTTCTTTAGCTCACATCGCCACCCCAGTTCAGACCCAGCTATATGCAAATCAGTCTTGACCCTGTGCCTCATGGGAACAGTCCAGCCCGAACTGCCAAGCCAGGTCTTCCCTGGACCGGAAACAAGCATCCTGGGACCGGTTTCGGTGTAACACCCCATATCAGCCACGCTAGCTTGAATCCAGTGGCAAAGTGAGCATGGGACCCACGTCTGGGCATACCCTGCCAACTAATGTAAATAGGCCACGTTATAACGCATGCGTTTAGAACTACATCGCTTCGCACCTCCCCGGGGCTTTAAATCAGTTGGGAGTAGGCCGCGTGGCCCCCTCCAGGAGCCCTCCTTGGCCATGGGGACCGCCACCCCCCAGGGCCGGCTCCAGCAATGTCCTGGGGTGCCCACCCCCGGGACATTGCAATTTGGAAAACTGCTCTCGCTTCCATGAAGCAGATTTGCGTTTGGGCAAAGGGAGCTGCATGTTAGCAGCTCCCTTTGCCCAAAAGCAATGCCGGCTCCGGCAGGAGGCGGGGAGCCGGCAGGGACCGCGGGGGCATTGGGGCTCCCCCTACGGTCCCCAGCGTGAGGCCAGGTCCCGGGAGATGGGGTCCCCGGGTCCAAAAGTGGCCCAGGGAAGGGGGGGCCACGCGGCCCCCTCCCGTAAAAAAAAAGATATATATTTTTTAAAAGAGGCAAAGCCCCGGGGGATGGCGCGACTCCCCTCCTTTAAATGGACATGCCCCGGAGGATGGGGTCCCTGGGGCCGAAACAGGCCTCGAGAGGGGGGCCGTTATCGGCCTCAGGAGGGGGCCCCCTTCCTGTTTAAAAAAAAAAAAATTAAGTGTCTCAGGCCCTGGGGGATGGGGTCCCCAGGGCCCAAAAAATATTAAGAGAAGGAGGGCCACACAGCCCCCCTTTTAAAAATAAAGAAAAGAGAAGCCGGCATCTTGCCGGAGGCCCCGTCCCGTCCCCGCCCTGCACCACTTTGCAAACGCGCCTCCTGGCGCGTTCTGGGTTGGGGGATTAAGTCCCCTCGAATCCTAAGGGTCCTTAGAGGCCAACTAGCCCACCAGGTACCTCCAGTAAGTCCCGCACAGTGGAATTGCTGCGAGGTTGTCCGAGGCCACGCCCCTTTTTACACCACTTTGCAAACCCGTCTCTTGGCGCACTGCTGGTGGGCGATGAGGTCCTCTTGTTTCCTGAGGACCTGAGGACTAAAGTGGACTTCATCCCCCGAGCAGCAGTGCCCCAAGAGGTGCGTTTGCAGAGTGGCGTAAAAAGGGGGCGTGGCCTCGGATCACTCTCAGCAATCCAGCTGTGTGGGGCTTACTAGAGATAACAGGAGGGCTAGTTGGCGCGCAGGGACCCTCAGGAGGCAAGGGGACTTCATCTCCCAACCAAGAGCGTGCCAGGAGGCGCGTTTGCAGTGGTGGAGAAAGGGGGCGTGTCCTGTGTCCACCTCTCAGCAATCCCATTATCTGGGGCTTACTGGAGGTATCAGGTAGTCTAGTTGGCCCCTAAGGACCCCCAGCAGCAAAGGGGACTTTAATCCCCATCCAAGAGCGCGCCAGGAGGCGCGTTTGCAGAGTGGTGGGCAAAGGGGGCGTGGCCTGCTATGAGAATTTAGCAATCCTGCTGTGTGGGACTCACTGGAGGTAATAGGAGGGGTAGTTGGCCCCAAAAGATGTCCTTGGGGGCCAACTACCGCTCCTGTTACCTCCAGTAAGTCCAACACAGTGAGATTGCTAAGAGGTCTTCGGAAGCCACGCCCCCCTTTCTCCACCACTCTGCAAACGCGCCTCCTGGCACACTACGGGTTGGGGGATAAAGTCCACTTTACTCCTGAGGGACTTTGGGGGCCAAGAAGCCCTTCTGGTACCTCCTGTAAGTCCTACGCAGCAGAATTCCTGAGCGCTGGTCGGAGGCCCAGCACCCTTTCTCCAACACTCTGCAAACGCGACTACTAGTTAAAGAAGCATTTGCCATGTAATAGGTTTCGCATTTGCGAGAGTTAGAGCTATTGGTGTTGTAAATGTAAACGTTTTTTACTAATGTTTTTTGGAGTGGAGTGGATGTACATTGTGTGTACTGGAATTATGTGGTATGCTGTGCAGTGAAATTATGTGGATAGAAAGTATCTGGTATTTAGTGTATAGGAATTATGTAGAGTGGGATTATGTGTTATGGAGAGTAATTATGTGGTACGGTAGTCTGTGTTGTGGAGTGGTAACTTCAGGTTTAGTCTTCCTCATTTTCATAGAAGCTAAACTATAAACTCAATGAGACAAAAAAAGAAGGAACCACTGAGGAGCACTTCTGGAACTAGTCAGAGGTATGAGCAGGGCCACTGGAATTATGCGACTGTTTGGCTGCACTGACTTTCGCACAATTACACATTTTCCGCAATTGCCACGTAATCCATCATCTGCAGATTTGAACAAAAAAAACTTATTTCTAGCTCAAACGACTCTAACGTTACCAAAAATGCAGCGACAAGTGTTACAGCATGGTGGAAGGCCCTTTGCAAACCTAGAATGGTCACCTGTTACTTATTGCTAAATGTGGGTGTTAAATTGGTACTAATGGTGTGCAAACCACTCTTGCTTCTTTCTGCGCCTCTCTTGCGTCTTTCAGCATTTCTGTTGCTTCTTTCTGCACCTTTCTTTCTTTTTGTGCACTTCTCTTGCCTCTTTCTGCACATCTCTTCTACTTTCTGCACCTCTCTTGCCTCTTTCTGCATCTCTGTTGCCTCGTTCTGCACCTCACTTGCTTCTTTCTGCACCCCTGTTGCCTTTCTGCACCCTTCTTCCCTCTTTCTGCATCTCTGTTGCCTCTTTCTGCACCCCTGTTCCCTCTTTCTGCACCTCTCCTGCCTGTTTCTGCACCTCTCTTGCCTCTTTCTGCACCTGTTGCTTCTTTCTGCACTTCTATTGCCTCTTTCTGCACCCCTCTTGCCTCTTTCTGCACCTCTGTTGCTTCTTTCTGCACTTCTCTTGCTTCTTTCTGCACCTCTTGCTTCTTTCTGTACCTCTTTTGCTTCTTTCTGCACCCCTCTTGCGTCTTTCTGCACCCTTCTTCCCTCTTTGTGCAACTCTCTTGCCTCTTTCTGCACCTCTCTTCCCTCTTTCTGCACCCCTCTTGCCTCTTTCTGCACCTCTGTTCCTTCTTTCTGCACTTCTTTTGTTTCTTTCTGCACTTCCCTTGCTTCTTTCTGCACCCCTCGTGCCTCTTTCTGCCCCCTCTTCCCTCTTTCTGCACCTCTCTTGCCTCTTTCTGCACCCATGTTCCCTCTTTCTGCACCTCTCCTGCCGGTTTCTGCACCTGTCTTGCCTCTTTCTACACTTCTCTTGCCTCTTTCTGCACCTCTCTTGCCTCTTTCTGCACCTCTGTTACTTCTTTCTGCACTTCTCTTGCCTCTTTCTGCACCTCACTTGCTTCTTTCTGCACCTCTCCTGCCTGTTTCTGCACACTTCTTCCCTCTTTCTGCACCTCTCTTGCCTCTTTCTGCACCCCTGTTCCCTCTTTCTGCACCTCTCCTGCCTGTTTCTGCACCTCTCTTCCCCTTTCTGCATTTCTCTTACCTCTTTCTGCACCCCTCTTGCCTCTTTCTGCACCTCTGTTGCTTCTTTCTGCACATCTCTTGCTTCTTTCTGGACTCCTGTTGCCTCTTTCTGCACCCTTCATCCCTCTTTGTGCACCTCTGTTGCCTCTTTGTGCAACTCTCTTACCTCTTTCTGCACCCCCTGCCTCTTTCTGCACCTCTGTGCCTTCTTTCTGCACTTTTTTTGTTTCTTTCTGCACATCTCTTGCTTTTTTCTGCACCCCTCGTGCCTCTTTCTGCACCCCTCTTTCCCCTTTCTGCACCCCTCTTACCTCTTTCTGCAGCTCTGTTGCTTCTTTCTGAACTTATCTTGCTTTTTTCTGCACCTCTCTGGCTCTTTTCTGCACCCCTCGTGCCTCTTTCTGCACCCCTCTTCCTGCATCCCTCCTGCCTCTTTGTGCACCTCTGTTGCATCTTTCTGCGCTTCTCTTGCTTCTTTCTGCACCTCTTTTGCTTCTTTCTGCACCCCTTGTGCCTCTTTCTGCACCCCTCTTCCCTCTTTCTACACCCCTCTTGCTGCACTTCTGCTCCTTCTTTTTGCACTTCTTTTGTTTCTTTCTGCACCTCTCTTGCTTCTTTCTGCACCCCTTTTGCCTCTTTCTGCACCCCTCTTTCCTCTTTCTGCACTTAGTTCTTTCTTTCTGCTCTTCTTTTGTTTCTTTCTGCAGCTCTCCTGTTTCTTTCTGCACCCCTTGCCTCTTTCTCCACCCCTCTTCCCTCTTTTTGCACCCCTGTTGCCTCTTTCTGCACCTCTGTTCCTTCTTTCTGCACTTCTTTTGTTTGTTTCTGCACATCTCTTGCTTCTTTCTGCACCCCTTGTGCCTCTTTCCTGCACCCCTCTTGCCTCTTTCTGCACCTCTGTTGCTTCTTTCTGCACTCCTCTTGCTTCTTTCTGCACCTCTCTTGCTTCTTTCTGCACCCCTCTTCCCTCTTTCTGCACCCCTCTTGCCTCTTTCTGCACCTCTGTACATTCTTTCTGCACTTCTTTTGTTTCTTTCTGCACCTCTCTTGCTTCTTCTGCACCCCTCTTGCCACTTTCTCCACCCCTTTTCCCTATTTTTGCATCTCTGTTGCTTCTTTCTGTACTTCTCTTGCTTCTTTCTGCACCCCTCTTGCCTCTATCGGCACCCCGTTCCCTTTTTCTGCACCTCTCTTGCCTGTTTCTGCAACTCTCTTGCCTCTTTCTGCAGTTCTCTTGCCTCTTTCTGCACCCCTCTTGTCTGTTTCTGCACCTCTGTTGGTTCATTCTGCACTGCTCTTGCTTCTTACTGGACCTCTCGTGCAAATTTCTGTACCCCTCTTGCCTCTTTCTGCACCCCTCTTGCCTCCTTCTGCACCTCTGTTGGTTCTTTCTGCACTGCTCTTGCTTCTTTCTGCACCTCTTTTGCCTGTTTCTGCAACTCTCTTGCCTCTTTCTGTACTTCTCTTGCCTCCTTCTGCACCTCTGTTGCTTCTTTCTGCACTTCTCTTGCCTTTTTCTGTTCCCTTTTGCCTCTTTCTGCACCTGTTGCTTCTTTCTGCAGCTCTCTTGCTTCTTTCTGCACCTCTCTTGCTTCTTTTTGTACCCCTCTTGCCTCTTTCCGCACCCTTCTTCCCTCTTTCTGCACTTCTCTTGCCTCTTTCTGCACCCCTGTTCCCTTTGTCTACACCTCTCTTACCTGTTTCTGCAACTCTCTTTCCTCTTTCTGCAGTTCTCTTGCTTCCTTCTGCACCTCTGATGCTTCTTTCTGCACTTCTCTTGCCTCTTTCTGCACCCCTCTTGTCTCTTTCTGCACCTCTGTTGGTTCTTTCTGCACGGCTCTTGCTTCTTTCTCTGCCTCTCTTGCTAATTTCTGCACCCCTCTTGCCTCTTTCTGCACCCCTCTTGCCTCCTTCTGCACGTCTGTTGGTTCTTTCTGCACTGCTCTTGCTTCTTTCTGCACCTCTTTTGCCTGTTTATGCAACTCTCTTGCCTCTTTCTGCACTTCTCTTGCCCCCTTCTGCACCTCTGTTGCTTCTTTCTGTACTTCTCTTGCCTCTTTCTACACCTCTGTTGCTTCTTTCTGCACTTCTCTTGCTTCTTTCTGCACCCATGTTGCCTCTTTCTGCACCCCTCTTATCTCTTTCTGCACCTCTCTTGCCTCTTTCTACACCTGTTACCTTTTTCTGAATCTGCACCTCTCTTGCCTGTTTCTGTAACTCCCTTGCCTCTTTCTGCAGTTCTCTTGCCTCCTTCTGTACCTCTTTTGCTTCTTTCTGCACTTCTCTTGCCTCTTTCTGCACGCCTTTTGCCCCTTTCTGCACCTGTGTTGGTTCTTTCTGCAACTCTCTTGCTTCTTTCTGAACTTCTCTCGGCTCTTTCTGTACTCAAATGGGAAGTGCAAGCTGTCAAATTTAAAGGTCTGCGTGCTTTCGTGACTGAGGTATATGTCTACTTGTATATGTATTCTCACATGTGTTATGCATCTGAAGATGGTAGCTTAAAAAGCGGGTAACTTCTACTATCGGTGGTCAAATCTTCTTAGTTCTGCTCTGTCATTCGGTTGCACTAGCAGACATGTCGTATGCATATAGGTGTTATAGAGCCCCTCAGATATACCATTGAATACCCATGTGCCCTGTATTATAAGCAGAAAGAAATACATACACCTTTTTGTACACAAATTTACAGAGTATGCTGTTTGAAACACAGGTATTCAAGTATTTGTATGTTTATTTTTATGTAACATGTCACTAGGTAAAAGCAGAGACACACGCATGCATACCTTCACAAACTTGGTCAGACTTACAACAGTGATATGCTTAGGATTGCTGTTTTATATTTGGTAGGCCTAACATTCTGAGCAGTCGATTAATAGTGAACCTTCAAGAGAAAAGTGAGGTTTAAGACATCTTGGGAGAAGGATTAGTGATTAGGCTACTTTGTATAAGTCTGCTGTAAGGTACTGTCAAAGTAGGCCTCTTTCTGAACCTTTGTTGGTCTTTCTGCACTTTTCTTGCTTCTTTCTCCACCTTTCTTCCTCTTTCTGGACTTCTGTTGCCTCTTTCTGCATTTTTCTTGCATCTTTCTGCACCTTTCTACTTCTTTCTGCACCTCACTTCCCTCTTTCTGCACTTCTCTTGCTTCTTTCTGCACCTTTCTTCCTCTTTCTGCACATGTCCTACCTATGTAGGCATAGTTAGAAATTAGCATTTTAAAAACCTTAGAAATTCACAGAAAAAAACACAGGTTTCAGGGACGGTATAGTTAGTATTAGCATTTAAAAAACCTTAGAAATTCACTGAAAAAACCACAGGTTTCAGCGACGTTATAGTTAGGCTGACATTTCACTCGTACTAAACCAGAGAAATTCAGCCATTATAGTTAGCTGAGCTAACTATAACTCATGCCCCCGCAATGCACTGCTGATGATGTCACATATTACATCACTCATGACATGGTCAGTGACATCACTGATGGCATCACTGATGACATCATCCACTTAATGTCTGATGCACCTCTTCACACCCTAATAAAACCTTTGATACACCCACTATAAAATACAGACTACCATTCTCGAAACCAGAGACACACCAATACCAGTTATTACATACCCACTCACTGATTCATAGGTATACACACATCCACTGACTCACCCATAGTCACTCATTCACGCAGTCACTCATCTATACAGCCACTGATATATGCAATCATATACCCATACAGACACTCACACGCTGCCACTCACCCATAGAGTTACTCATACACCTAGTCAGTCACGCAAAGAATCAATCACATTGCTATTTACTCACCTATACAGTTATACACACACCACCTCACTTATTCATACAGATACTAACACATACTTACTCTCTTATAAAATCAAAGACACGAGCACGCACTCATCCAGACAGTCACTCTCACAATCCTCACTCTCACATATAGTCACTTATATACTCCAACACTTACATATACTGCCTTTCACATATGTAGTTACTCACATATATACCACTGAGATATCCACTCACTCACAAACACAGCCATACGCACACTCACTCACCCATACAGCCCCTCGCACACGTACTCATGAACCCATACACCCAGTGAATCACCCACTCACACATCCATGCAGGGAGTCACACACACCCCCACCCACTCACTTAGATACTCAGGTACCCATACAGGTACTCAGACAACCAATCATTAACCCATATAGACACTCATGTAGCTACTCACCAACCCATGCAGCCACTTACACACCAACTTACAGACTCATACAGACATTCACACAGATTAGTCATTCACCCATGCATTCACTAAGACACGTTCAATCACTCACTTATACAGTCAGTCACGCACCCACTAAATCATCCATTCAGACACTCATACACCCACTCATTCTTCAAAACTTCTTGGCGTATATATATATATATATATATATATATATATATCATTCTTAAACTTTTTAGAAACACTCAGTCACTAGATGATGTCATCAGTGATGTCATTTGAAATGTCATCAGTGATGTCATCAGTGATGTCACTGACAATGTCATGAGTGATGTAATATGTGACATCATCAGCAGTGCATTGCGGGGGCGCGAGTTATAGTTAGCTCAGCTAACTATAACGGCCAAATTTCTCTGGTTTTGTACGAGTGAAATGTCAGCCTAACTATAACGTCCCTGAAACTTGTGGTTTTTTCAGTGAATTTCTAAGGTTTTTTAAATGCTAATTCCTAACTATAACGTTCCTGAAACCTCTGTTTTTTTCGGTGAAAATAAATAAATATATGTATATGTATATATATATATATATATTACCTACTGGCGGTCGCCAGTCCAGCTCTGTGGCGCTTACTGGAGGTACCTGGCGGGCAAGTGGCCCCCAGCGACCCTCAGTATTCAAGGGGAATTAATCCCCCAACTTAGAACGTGCCAGGGGGCGCGTTTGCAGAGTGGTGGAGAAAGGGGGCGTGGCCTAGTATGAGAAATTAGCAATCCTGCTGTGTGGGACTTACTGGAGCTAATAGGAGGGGTAGTTGTCCCCCAAGGTTGACGTTGGGGGCTAACTACCCCTCCTGTTACCTCCAGTAAATCTCACAAAGTGGGATTGCTAAGAGGTGTTCGGAGGCCACGCTCACCTTTCTCCACCACTCTGCAAATGGGACTGCTATGTTATAGTTAGAAATTAGCATTTAAAAAACTTTTGAAATTCACTGAAAAAACCATAGGTTTCAGGGGCGTTTTAGTTAGGGATTAGCATTTAAAAACCTTTGAAATTCACTGAAAAACCATAAGTTTCAGGGACGTTATAGTTAGAAATTAGCATTTAAAAAAACACAGAAATTCACTGAAAAAAACCATAGGTTTCAGGGACGTTATAGTTAGTTGGACATTTCACTCGTACAAAACCAGAGAAATTCGGCCGTTATAGTTAGTTGAGCTAACTATAACTTGCGCCCCCGCAATGCACTGCTGATGACGTCACATATTACATCACTCATGACATTGTCAGTGACATCACTGATGACATCACTGATGACATCTCAAATGACATCACCTATGGGAGCTTGTGCGGCGGTGGGAAACCGTCCACAGCACAAGATTCCATTAAAAAATGGACGTCACTGTAAATCCCTGCACTGTGTGGCAGGCACCTCACAGTGCCTGCCACACAGTGCAGGGATTTACAGGGGGGCGCCTACCTTCGGCCCCCAAACGGATACCGCAGAGAGAGGGGGGCCCTGCTAGGGGCCCCCAAAGTTGCTTTCCGACAGGCTTTCCATGTCAGAAAGCCCGACGAGGAAAACCTGTCAGAAACCGACATCATAATCCCGAAGGCGGAAATGCCGTTCGTATGGGATTATGTTCTTGTTCCGACTGGCCGACGGGCTCCTTGAGTCCGTTGGAAGATAGCTGGAATGACCAGCTGGTTTGATTTCCGACAGCCATAATCATAATACGGTGGTCGGAATTCAAACCAAGGATGTTGGTCGGAAAGCTTCCAACCAACATCCTAATTAGGGCCTAAGAGAAAGTACTGACGGCCCGGCATGGATATTATGATAGAGAGAGTCGTAAGAGAATGTGTAAAGGGCAAGAAAATAAATAAAATTCTGAAGCACAGGACACAGCCCATGACAGTCAGAGAAAGGCCCTCAGGACCATGGGTTGAGATTGCATTGGATATAGTGGGGCTACTCAGAATATCCAGGACTGACAAGTTCATAATAACATGCATAGACATGTATTCATGCTGGCGTGAAGTCAAAATAGTGAATTCTGTGGACACACATGTGGTTATTGGGTTCTTAGAGGAGATGTTTGGCAGGGAGGGTTTTCCAGAATTCTTGCTCACTGATAATGAAGTACAGCTAACCTCTAAGGTGATGGAGAAGTTTCTGTTTGAAAGAGGTATCACTCATAAAACAACCACTTTATATTACCCAGAATCCAATGGCGTTATTGAGTGCTTCAACAACGTGGTAAAGGAAAGCATTCAGCACTCACTGGTCAATTAATTAGATTGGATGCTGGAGCTCAGAACGAAGATAAATGTGTACAGGATGACACCTTATTCCTCTACTGGTGTTACCCCTTTTGTGTTATTTAAGAAACGGAATCCGAACAATCAGGTTGATCCCAACTGGGTGAACAAAGGAAGATTTTTAGGTAAGAATGGTGATTCCAAGAAAGGAAAAACCTGGGAAGAGAAGGAAACAGGAGAAAGACAGTAAAAAAAACAATATTCAAGTAGGTGACTGGATGAGAGTAAAAAATCCCAGAAAAGTGGGATTTGGCAACAAATATAGCTTGCCCATGGAAGTCACCAAAGTGTTCAAGAATGCGGTGAAAACTAGTGACCATCGCATCTGGAACTTGGGACATGTTGCAGTGTGGGAACGTACCAAAAACGATGATACATGTGACAAGGGTGGTGAAAGTTTGGGAGAGTTGTCTCAACATGGTTGCAGGACAACCAAAAGGCTTGTAAAAAGAACCACTTATCTAAAAGATTATGTGTGATGTTTAAGTGCTACTTTTCTGTTTAATGTATATATTGAGAGGTAGGTGTGTGGTATTCTCTACTAGCTTGTAAGCGGACATAAGCAGGGCCCTCTTGTTCTAGAATACCTAGTGGTTGCCAGGTGGGTGTGTGGAATGTTGTCACTTAAATAATTGGAGGAAAGGAGTTGATCCTGAGGTATTGATGAAGGACCACTGGTGGCTGAGGCTTGAATAAAGGATAACAATAAATAACTTTGGATTTACTTCTCCCTTTTTGGAATATTTAGTACTGGTTAGCAGTGGTAAAGTGCTCCGAGCGCTAAATACAGCAAAAATTAAGTCAAAAACAGGAGGTCAGAAAGAAAAATGTCAGGGGAATCCATGGCAAAAGATGCCAGGTCTAACACCTACCAGAGATGTTCACTATAGAGGGCTCAAGCCCTAGACACCGCTATTTGTTACCTTTAGCCACCCATTACTCTGCTGCATTTACAGATCACATGAAGCAAAGAACATTTTTCTGCTTCCAAGTTATCTCGCTGTTGTTTGTTAATTGGGTTGTCTGGATAGAGCATAGAGAAATATCACTTGTCATTAACCTGTAGTTGTAAGGTAATTCTACACCTCAAGTAGCCCCAAATTCACCATTAGCACACTGAATTCAACACTAGTACATGTGAAGTCATTATGGCACAGGCAGTCTGGAGATACGTCTTGTACATTATGCATGCAAGGGGACACCAGCAAAAGGAGAATCTGACTATCTCTATGTCCTGGTGACAATGGCAGTGCAATATGAGCAACTGAAACAAAAGCCAGAGGTCTGTTAATTATTCACCCTGTAGTTGTGCCTTGACCAAGAAATGTAGCTTTATTTAGTAGCACATAGCTGCCATGTTTTCCATTAGCTTATATGTGACATATCCATGTTTTCAGCTGGCTTATGGGTGACATTTCAATGCTGTTTGGATTTAGTGACACGCTAAATCCTAAAGTTTAACAGTTTTTGCAGAGAGAACTTCACTTTTAAACATAAGAGCTGTTGCTCATATATCACAACCTTATAGTCACAGGCCAAAGGCAGTAATGCGCTCTCTTAGGTTGCATAGCTCTGATACACAGAAGCCTCATACAGTAAAGATATTCTTTAGCATTCAACTATGAACCTCTCAGAGTCCAGAGCGTGAGTAGTTTCTTCAATTTACACCACCATTTGATCCTTCATGCTGCTTAGGGAATCTCATTAAGATATAATGGGGTAACCCATAGAAGTCAATGGACCTGGGTAATAATTGGTATAGGAAACAATGGTCCTAGACTTGTGTTAAATCTTAGTTGTCTAAAGCATCATACGGTACATGTATAGTCTAAATCAAAGATGTACCATTAATTCATTTAAAGAGCATTCAAGTATATCCTCAAAAATCCAAACAAGGCACACACTCATTGCTTTATAGGTGACTCTTATTTTATTCGGTCACTTTTCATAACATATTATCATCATATTCAATATTCAAGATAGAGAAATAGTTGCTCCAAGGGAAAATGTGAAGAAAGAGTGCTCGTGAAGTAAAATAGAATATGCAAGAGGGGATCCAATCAAACAAAACAATGGTTCATCATTTTATATACATTACAATCTCATTAGCAAAACTGGTCGTGATTCATGATGGCACCAGTTCTAGATAGAGCCTGTCCAATGGTTAATTCATGGTTGTTCTTTGTTCTTTCACAAAGTTTAGCAAACAACGCTTGTCTGTAAGCTGGTAGGACTGGGATGATATCGGTACAGGCTCGGCGGGTGAAAGTCGACGCTTCGACCCTAGTGCAATGAGGGCAGTTTGTATCCTCTGCAAGCGGGTCTTCCTCAGGACAGAAAGGAGGGATGGGGAGCAACTGATCATGCGGTGATGCACAACTAAGGTGCCGCCCTAGGCATGGATATTAAGGTCCGCAATAGAATTGCAGCATGATATCAGCAGTATAATTTCAAATTAATGGGTGAGAAAAATCGCTCACGGCGTTGATCATGGGTGATGCACAATAAGGTGCCGCCTTAGGCATGGATATAGGTCCGCAACAGAATTGCAGCTTGATATCAGCAGTATAACTTCAAATTAATGGGTGAGAAAATGCCCACGGCATCTTAATGAATCATCTTTGACACAGCCTGGGAGAATCCAGCTGGTCTGCTCGAGTAGACCAGCTGGATTCTCCCGGGCTGTGTAAAGATGATTCATTAAGACGCCGTGGGCGATTTTTCTCACCCATTAATTTGAAATTATACTGCTGATATCAAGCTGCAATTCTATTGCGGACCTTAATATCCATGCCTAGGGGCGGCACCTTAATTGTGCATCACCCATGATCAGTTGCTCCCCCCATCCCTCCTTTCTGTACTGAGGAAGACCTGCTTGCAGAGGATACAAACTGCCCTCATTGCACTAGGGTCGAAACGTCGACACTTTCCCCCGCCCAGGGCCTGTACTCGATATCATCCCAGTCCTACCCGCTTACAGACAAACGTTGTTTGCTAAACTTTTGTGAAAGAACAAAAAGAACAACCATGAATTAACCATTGGACAGGCTCCTTATGTAGAACTGGTGCCATCATGAATCACGACCAGTTTTGCTAATGAGATTGTAATGTATATAAAATGATGAACCATTGTTTTGTTTGATTGGATCCCCTCTTGCATATTCTATTTTACTTCACGAGCACTTTCTTTCTTCACATTTTCCCTTGGAGCAACCATTTCTCTATCTTGAATATTGAATATGATGATAATATGTTATGAAAAGTGACCCGAATAAAATAAGAGTCACCTATAAAGCAATAGTGTGTGCCTTGTTTGGATTTTTGAGGATATACTTGAATGCTCTTTAAATGAATTAATGGTATATCTTTGATTTAGACTATACATGTACCGTATGATGCTTTAGACAACTAAGATTTAACACAAGTCTAGGACCATTGTTTTCCTATACCGCTTAGGGAATCTCAGTGGGATCATCCAGGTCATTTTGCTTACTTGGATAATAGTTTGAACGTTGGGTGACAAGTGGAAGGGAGCTGTCAGTGCCCCAGGTGTCAATGCCATATCAATCCCACCAACATTCACTTTCAGTAAATCTCCCTTCCCTGACTCTTGTGACCGAAAGTGGAAGAAGAGACATTGCTGTTCCTTCTCTGCACTGACACTGCTCTTGTTCTCTTTAGAGTAATTCAAGTGAGATTTCCACCCGCCCCTTCATTTTGCAAAGTAGGTAGCATAAAAGCTGGAGTCCTAAAAGGAGATCAAGGACCCTACAACCCATGAAAGCATGAGACCATGTACCTTTAAACCTGACTTCCCTGCAGCTCCTCGGAGTATCCTTGAACCTATGACCCTGCACCACTATAAAGCATCAGGATGTGCAGCATTTAAACACCTGGGTACTGCATCACCTTTCAACCCACAACCCTGCAGAACATCAGAGTAATGTCCAAGTGTTTGGTAGCACCTCTAAGCCAGTCGGTCCTACTCAAACACAATCCCAGAGAAGCAGCCCAGAGGTAGTACATGTAACGCATGCTTTGGGGTGATGCTTGCCTATGACATGAGCTGCAGCAGAACGTTATACTTGATCAGAACATGTGGTAATGTTTTGGATCATGCATATGTAGAGAAAGATCCGTGTGAATTTGGTTGGGAAGATATTGATGGGGGGCTAAAACCTACGAAATTTCTAAAGCCTCTACCTACAGAACTTATACATACATGTACTTGCAAAACCTATGCTACAAAAAGATGCCCCTGTCGATATGCTCTTCTTAAATGTTCAACATTCTGCAAATGCACCACAAGCAATTGCTGAAACAAATAAAGTGAACTGTGAAAATGTGTCTAAAACAGAAGTGATAAACATAATTTTTTTCATATTCAGATCATAAACATTGCTTTGTGTATACATAAAAGGATTAAAAACCATTACTTGCTTAATTTCTATATATGTCTCTTCCTCCTCTATTATATCTGCCATTTCAGAAAATGGCGGAAGGGTGGCTCTGTGGAGTTATTTTCTGTCTCTATAAGACAACTTGACCACGAAAACCTATGTTTTGAAACCACAATGAAGTATATTGGTCTCATGGTTCCTGAAATATTACATCATCACTGCCACACAACAGCCATTTTTAAAAATATGGTCCAGAAACATTTGACTCGAATCAGCAATGTCTACCCAAACTAAATGACTTATATAATGATACAAAAACACAAATTAAAAAATGAAAATCTATGGACAACAATTATTTTACGGAGGTATATAAGGGTGCCAGGATTATGTTGTGTAAGTTCTGAGAAGTCTTTAAGGTTCAGAGTGCCAGGTTGTTAAGGGCTGCAGGGCCCACTACTTCCAGTGTGCTGCAAGGCCCCAACTAGAGGAGGCAGATTACAGCTGAATTGTGTCTTGGTTCACTAATGGCATTGTTGTGAGGGTGGAGGCAGGAATGGTTCTAAGTTCATGTTTAAAGGGATCACTTTTAATAAATACCCCTCAATGAAACAATATAATTTGTTGTGCTAAGGTTAAATGCTTCAACATTTAAAATAAATATGCTATATTACACATGATGTCTGTAGCATGATTTACATGCCGAACATGTTTAAGCTGGGATTGGGCACAACTCCGTGAGCCAATCTAGAACCGGGGCTCAGCTCTCTCTCTGTTTGCTGACTCGCCCATAACAACCGGAGACGCCGACTTAAAGGCTCCCGCTCTTGCCCTTGCAGAATGAGTGTGCTCGCGACCGCAAAGGCACGCGATGGAGAACAGTGTACCATCCGGAGGAGACAGGCCCTGAGGCACGAAGTCCCATGCCGGAGACTGTACAGGGTTAGCAGACCCTAGAGTCCAGTGATTGTAGTGCACCCTGCAAAACTTACATCATGAGATGAGAAAGCACTTAGACCGTGGGTGGAAAGAGAGTGGTGACCGTGAAGTCAGGCATGGAGATCAGTTCCTGACAGGAGCTAGTGCTTGATTGTACGCAGTACACAAAGAGGAAGCAGACTCCTGAGAAAGGAGGCAATTGTCGCAAGGAGACACAAGAGAGAGGAGTTAAGACTCTGAGACATGATGGACCATTTGAGGGAAGAGACAAAGTCCTGAGAGGATATTGCGTTCCACATGCATGGTCCGTCCCCATCACGACTGCTTTACGCCTCTGCCCGAGCTGACAGGGCCCCCATTGAGGAGGAAGACAAAATGCCTTACCAGAAAGAACTTCATGGCGTTCAAGTCTAGGACCGATGCACAGTAGTTTTTAAGCAATGCGACCGGCACATCCGTGGATCCACTTGGTAACTCTTTGTGCCTCTCTGAGTAGTGACGCTCAGGTGCGACATCACAAGCAGGCCTAACTATGGCGCAAACAGTGGGACACAACACGTGGTTCGAGCTTAGACAGTGTGACGCAAAAGCAGCTGTGCAGCAGGGCTCACGTAAATGGATGCAGTGCAGGCCACGGCACCAATAACAGCCAAGGGGTAGGAGCAAACTGCCCAACATCCAGTTCAGGTCTCAGGCACTCACTGGAAGGCTGGACTGTGGTAAACACACTCACAATACCGACTGTGCGGGGCAGGGGCGATACCACTGTCAGACTGCAATACATATCACCGAGTTAAAAAACAGAGATTGCGGACTCTCAGCTAATGTGTCCAGCTGAGTCAATTTGTGTTAGAAATATAAACCCAGGAATGAATGTGTAGACATTTTTATATTGTGTTAGTCTAAAATACAATGTGTGGCACTTGCCTGGACCAGGACAGTAAATGCCAACTGTCGGATGGGGTTAGTAAATGTGCAGTTGGATCACTCACTTCATACTTAAATTGCTTCTCATTTCCAAAGTGGGCAGAAATAGTATAGAATTTCAAAAAGGCCAAGCTTTATATAGGACAGTAAGAGTTGGTTAATTGACTGAGTATGGTTGGAGTGTAAGGGCTGATCACCCAAAGGATGATGCCTGGTGTGCAAATTACAAGTACTGTTAATAGTATTTATAATGCACTCACTATCTTTCTGAAAGTCACCTGTCTTTAGTCATGTGGAGAGATCTAAAGCAGGTATGCTTGTGGCCCCTCCTTAATGCTACAACTTGCGTAGAATTTTCCAAGCAGTTATAGAAAGGAGTTCCACTATTGGTGTCCTGCCACAGAAAAAGCTCTGCCATCCATGGATTTGACGTCCACCCTTGGTACCACCAGCAAGCATTATCTAGAATACAGACGAAATGAGCTGACATATAACGAGAAATTTGATGAGTGTTCCATAGCTGATAGTAACACTTAAACATCCACCAGCTTTTATCTGATCTTTGGCTGGTAGCCATGATAGTGTCCTTCTTGAATGAGAGACATGATGCTTTCATATCAGCCTCAAAATCAGGGGCTTAGCTTCAAGGGGGGTTTTAGGGGGTGTTACTGTTCGGACTGGCATCTCTGGTGTGGTCTTCCCCCCCTAACTTTTTGCCTTCAACCCCCTTGTTAGCTGACTTCGTTATACCTGACTTGTGATTATGCACACTTTACCTCTGCTAACCAGTGCTAAAGTGCTTGTGCTCTCTCCTTAAAGCTGGCTTATCCCCAATTGGCCTATTTAATTAATTTGTAAGTTCCTAGTAACGTGGCAATACCTGTGTCCAGGGCCTGTAAATTAAATGCTACTAGTGAGCCTGCAGCACTAATTGTGCCACCCACTTATGTAGCACTTTTGACATGTCTCAGGCCTGCCATTGCAAACTGTGTGTGCAGTTTTAAACTGCCACTTCGACATCCCAAAAATAAACCTTTTGCCAGGCCTGAACCTTCCTTTTTAATTCATATAAGTCACCCCTAGGACAGGCCCTGGACAGCCCAGAGGGCAGGGTGCAATGTATTTAAAAAGTAGGACATGCACTTTTCAGTTTTACATGTCCTTGTACTAAAAAACTCTTACATTAATTTTTCACTACTTCAAGGCCTACTTCTCCCATAGGATAACACTGGAATTACCTTATTATATTTAATAACCTGTAACATCCAAATGGGAACAGGTAACTCATCCATGTTTGGTGTCTTTGGAATTGTAATGAAAAATTCTAACATGATAAAGTCGGATTTTTAATTACAATTTTGAAAATGCCACTTTTAGAAAATTCAGACTGTAAGAATTGAATAAACACTTTTGTTTAAGCCAAGTAATTTAATTAACTTGGCTCTTTCTTGCATTTTTCTTTCTATATTTATCTTTTTTCGTTTTTAGCAAACACATATTTATTTCTTTCAGACACAATTCAAATGTTTGCACATTGTTTTTCAGTCTTATCTAAACATGTCTTAAAATTTCATCATAACTCGTTATCATTAATACCTTAAACCAATGTGCATCACAAATAACATATAACATACATTGTGTCACAAAAAATCATCAAAAAAACACCCAAACTGTGTGTAGAAACTATTTGTGGATTGTTCAACCAGTCATTGATTTATATTGAAGAGGTTCCAATTATAAATCTTGGTCTCTGAACCTTGTATATAAATTGTCTCGTAAGGGTTCTAAAACCTTCTTTTTAAGTAGGCCACTACTTAACCGGAGATATAATTGTTTTGGTTTTAAATAAAAATATCTTCAAAAAGTGCAAAGTACCGACCACAGGCAATTGGTTGTGCTAGACCGGGACAAGGCTAAGATGGAGTGCTGATCAGATACAAGGAACAAGTTGGTCTCGGTCAAAGACTTACCTTCAACCTGGGAACATTTTCAAAAAGGCAGAGCCGTCAATGGGGCAAGGCAACAGGTTTGATCTGAAGATGGGCTCATTGACGATGGACTGACGAAGGATACGGTCTCAGTAAATTCATTGACAAAGGCGAGAGAAGCTCAGAGTGGGAAACGTCCAGAGTGTACACCAAGAAAGTCATTATTATCGACGGATGCTGCTCGCCATCTGACCGGGTGAAGATATCTTCCTTCAGATTTAAACACTTTTCTGGAAGTCGGATTTCCTCAGTTGGGCAAGGCTGCAGGCTGTAGCCAAAGGGGGTTTGACATCATCGGATGCCAGTCAGCGTCGAGCCCACTGAATTGAATTTGCTGCTGAGGAGAAGAATGTCTTGGGAGCTGCAGTGAAGTCAGGCCCACCAACGATGCACCTTCGGTGAATCAACTGGCAGGTTGGTCCCAGCTTTTAGGATTAGGAAGGAGAAGTAGACTCTAACAACAGCCAAGGGTTCCAAGACCTCAGGAACAGCACTTGGGGGTCAGGACTCACTCCATCATAAGCCACTAATAGGATCCAGAGTAGGTCCAGTTGAAACTGGTCAGCTAGGCTTTCGGACTGGAGCTTGGCGGGATAGGAATACAATAGGGAGACAAGCCGAGGTGTGAGCTACATCTGCCAGTGACAGGGTAGGCATTCTTTGAAGATATTTAAGTTCCTGGGCACGGCCCAGATGATCATCCTGTAAGATGAGCAAATGACATTCCCACACCCAAGGCCTTTGTCTCAGCTCTGGGAGCCAACTCACACCTCATGAAGGAGCTATTCAGCTCCTGGGTGATAGTTGGAAGCTCATGCAAACAGGCTTCTAAAGGGTTTAGGCATGCTAAAGGTGATTTTTTTTTAAGTCCCTTTTGTAAAGGTGCATGGTTTGGATCGCGAGAAAGATGGCGGCGTGAGCCCACAGCTCCGCTCCGGAGGGATAAGCATCGCTAAATAACCAGGTTCAAAATAGAGTATGACGATATGGGGATATGGATTCTGATCCCTAATCGCTACTAGCCTTAGATCACCCCAAGAATATCCTCTACTACACGGATAATGTGAACGCGGCTCCTGAAGGAATCTGACCCTGACTTCTACCAAACCACGTGGCAGAGAATATCAAGGGTCTTACAGGTGCTGTACACATGAATGGAAATCTGCCCAGCATCTCCAGCAGTCTGCTATCTAAATTGCAAGCAGTGGTGAGATTCCATTAACAAAGGATCAGTAAGGCATTACATTGATTCGACCCTGCTTGCTTACGAACGCGAGCAAGCTCAGTCTCGAAAATGGCGCCTGGAAACCGAAGCAGCCAGCTAATCTAGATCTTCACGGTGGTCTGATGAGGCGATTCTAAGATCCAAGCGATCAGCCCCAGAGTGTGGCTCATTGAAGAGAGAACGCCACAATCGCCACAATCAACAAACTCACCTCTTACTGCAGGAGAAGCGGCCCGATCATCGTCCCCGTATGGCTGTGGTATGAACCGCTGGTTACCTGTGCTCACCGATGATTGTTACAGTACCAGGCTACAGCTGCAGGCGCCTATACTGTTGCGCACCAAAACCAAGTAAGCACAGATTTTAAAATGCGCCGGGCCCACTGCCTCTGTCCTAAACTCACTCAATCAGCTCAGTCTCTGATGCCTGCCTGACCCTGCATGCCTGACGCTAAGATGGCAACCGGCTCCTACATGATCAATCGCTCGACAGTACGTGCCTGATCCGATACTTAACGCATCACACTGCTACCTTAACTCAGCGTGGGTGGGATTGTTTCCCTTACCTTGCAGAAGCAGGATCTTGCTACTCTTATACTCAGGTCTCTGCATGGAGAGTTAAGCTAGCCCCGTACATATCAAAAATGGCGCTCAATGTTGTGATACGCATTATCATGAAACTTGATATGGCACTGTTACGTAAGATGACATATGAGAAGATACAGCTTGATCAGCGGTAAATCTACAAATCTATAAAAGCCTCTGCATATGGGATGTTGTTGCTTTACTGTTGGGTCACAATCGACAGCCCCTTGAGTACAACTGGGCAGCCAAGTGTCAACTTTAGCACAGCAGCATTCGCTGGCCACGACAAAGTGCTGTTCAGTGCCATTTAGTGCCAGTCAGACTTGATCAAAGTTGGTCAATCAAAAAAGACGCACACCCGGACAGACACAACACAGCGAAGATCTGACCAAACCACATAGGTCACGCAGCCTACTACCACCAACCCACTAACCCATCAACCCACACAGGCTGGGACTATTTACTCTACACTTATTGAAATCCAATCTTCCTGGTCACCACAAAAACAGCGGTACCTCAGCACAATTTCTCTCTGCAGTCCCTACTACAAACAGCAATGGCAGATAAAGAGTCTAAACAATCTCTGAAGAGGGTGAAAGCAGATCCTCCCAATCCAGATTCCCCAGTGAAGAACAAGCAAGACATCAATGCGACAATGGAAATGATTCTTAAAAAGCTCGCAGAGGTCCATGATTAAGATAAGTCCACCAAAACAAACACAGATATTATGCAAAATGAAATCTCTAGCGATACGTCATAACATCAGGCAAACTAACAGCAGAATCGCAGAAGCAGAGAGTAGGACTAGTAACCTAAAAGACAGCAATATTACAACAAAGAAATCGATTCAAGCGCTCAATGCTGCAACCCGTTCGATCTCTACAGAACTCTCAGAGTTGGAGGACAGAAACCTGACACGGCAATCTACACATCTTCGGGATGCCTGAAGGAGAAGAGGACTCTGCAGGCTCATGTATTCTCTTCTTAGAAAAATGGTTTACTCAGGCAACAAACATAACATTCGACAAAAGCCTCAAATTTGACAGGGCATACAGAGTTCCTACAAGGAAAGTTCAGCATCAAAGATCGCCTATGCCTATTGTATGCAAGCCCCTAAGATATCAACATGTCGAACTCATACTGTCCTTCATGAGAAAACACAACCACAACCTTTGGAAAAACAATAAAATCTTTATCTCACAAGATTACTCGAAACCTACAGTAGAAGCTCTTAAGGGCTTCCTAGCCCTCCGTCCAAAAATGAAAGCCCTAAACATCCAAGGTTTATTCATGGGTACTTCCAAATACCGGATCACAGCACAAGGCATCTCACAGGTGTTCAGCGACCATATGATTCTCAAGAAATTTCTTGAAGACAAGGAAGAAGCTATGATGAACACTTCAAACCTGAGAGATCCTGGTACTGACTCCGCTCAGCACTCCTAAGGCAATGCTAATCCTCAAAGGAATATCTTCTAATAGCAAGGATCTCCCAATTAACATAAGCTTTTAGCACCAATATACACTCAGAGACTCTGTTCCTGAAGTAATGGTGAATTTGTTTCATGGGTGGGTAAGTGTAATGAGGGGCCTGAGATAGATCAGATAGACACGGTAAGAATTTCCGAGATGGTCAGACAATACAATCCTGTACTCACGATTATGCTCAAACGTCTGACAACACATATTCAAATATATGCATGCACCATACTCACCTTATTCGCCCTTCATCAACAAGGTGATAACTGCATTGTTGCAGTTCTCTAACATTACTACTTATGATTTACGGGGCCTGATTGTTCTCAGATACATCACTGTTTATTTTACTACACATCTGAGAAAATAGGCTAGCTTTATATGTTTCACATGTTTTAGAAGTTACTACATTTAAAAGGCAACAAATAAGCACTAATGAGAATTCCAATAGTTTTTTGTATGTTGTGCTCTATTACATACAAAGTTTTAAGTTTGTACCTCTGGAGGAGCCGTTCTTCCTCCTATCACCATGCCCTCTGGCTACCTTAGGGGGAGGGGGAGACTACAGAGTGTGGGTTTCCTCCTATTTGTACTGTACTATTTTTTCGCTCACTTGCTCTTTGAGTTGTGCACTTTATGTATTATTTTTCAGTAATCCAGTCAGAGGAAAGAGACACACTAAAGCATCTAACACATATGTATTTTCACTGAACCCTGTTAGCTTTAGGCAGATGATACTCTCCAAACTTGTGAAGTCAGGAATAAAAGAATGTCTTAACTATAATGATGGTTGGCATAACTCAAACCATTATAATAGTCTCCCTAAATCTGAAAGGAATCAACCACCCCATCAAGGAAAGAAAAATCTTTGACTACTTAAACAAACAAAAAGAGGATGTGATTCTTCTACAGGAGACCAAACTTGACGCTACACAAGCCTTAAACATTAGGAACCCTCAGTTCTCGGATTCGGCCTGCTCAGCAGCCATGGGTAGGAAAAACGTGGTTCTTACCTTAATCACTAAAAACTCCAGGATCACTTTATTATCAAGTCTCTCTAACACACAAGGGAGGTGGTGTATCGCAAAATTATCGAAAGATAACATTGAATTCTTTGTGGTTAACATATATGCACCCACTAAAGATGACCCACTATTTTGGGAGGATCTCTATACACAACTTGAAAAATTAACAGACTCAGCCACGATCATACTAGCTGGTGACTTTAACCTACCTCTAGACACCCAATTAGACAAGAACTCTCATTTCCCATTTCACCTGAATAAATCGCACAAGGCAATCAAGAAACTGTGCACAAAATTTTATCTGGTTGACACTTGGAGAATTCAGAACCCCCGGGAAAGGGACTACACATTCTACTCTTTCCCCCATAACTCATACTCACGCATAGACTGCATTCTGATATCGGGTGACGCCTTGAATAAAATCGATCAAACCACAATAGAACCAAGAGTGATATCGGACCATTCCTGCATCACCCTATCTATTACTGACCCCACACCTAACAAAAACCAACCCCTCTGGCAGTTTAACAATGAGATCCTATCTTCCCAAAGCAATACACAGATTATTGAAGAGTCAATCGAAAACTTCCTCTCAGAAAATAAAGAAAACGAATCATCTGACCTTATAAGGTGGGAAGCCTACAAGGAAATGATAACATAAGAACCAAAATGAACAAAGAAGCCAACTCAAAACTCACAGATTTAGAAAAATAAATTCTTGAATTGGAAAAACTACACACGACTAACAAAGACAAAAACAAACTCAACAAAATCTTAAATAGAAAATACGAGTATAACAAAATTATTAGTAACCGCACGGGCATCCGGGTTAACAAACAGAAGAGCATTAAACTATGTGAGTCAAAAACAGCTGGTAAAACCCTAGCCTCATACCTAAAATTCAAACTTCAAAAGCATGCCATTAATGTAATGAAAGACAAGGAAGGGAAGATTACCACCAACCCCGACAAAATAGCTGAAATTTTTATAGACTTTTACCAGAAACTATACAAAGAGAATATTGAGGTTAACCACTCAAACTGCAAGAAGTATCTGGATGGTGCCAAGCTTCCCTCATTAACAGAGGAAGAAAAACTTTCCATCAATGGTCCGATTACCAAAAATGAGGTAATAGATTCTATCAAAAAACTTGGCCAGACGGTTTCAACGCCAAATTCTTCAAGAAATTCTCCTCTTCCCTAACAGCTCCCCTCTTGAGACTATACACACACTTTACTAAAAACCTGCCAGATTACAGGTACCCCAGCCGAAGCCATCATAACGGTGTTACCTAAAGAAGGAAAAGACCCACTCCTACCGAAGAATTACAGACCAATCTCACTGATAAACCTTGACTGTAAGATCTGTGCATCAATCCTTTCTGGACGCATACAATAACACATCTCAAAACGTATTTATCCCTCACAGATAGGCTTTTTTTTAAAAAACACAGATTATCTAGAGATAATACTAGACTACTGTGTCATGCTATAGAGAAAGCTAAAATAGTAAATTCCCCCACAGTAGCTATCAGTTTAGATGTGGAAAAAGCGTTTGATATAGTCGACTGGAGATACTTGCGCTGTGGTCCTGGAGAGATTCAACTTAGGCGAGAACCTTATTCGGATGATTATGGCCCTATACCACAAACCGTGCGCTAGGGTCAGAGCTGGAGGTATTATTTCCTTTTCATTCAGTCTAAAACAAGGTACCAGGCAAGGCTGCCCCCTTTCACCACCTCTTTTTCTCCTGGCGCTAGAACCCTTCCTCCAACATCTAAGAGAGAACCAGGACATCACAGGTATCACATTTGGCGACATCACAATCAAACTAGCCACATGCGCTGATCATTACCGAAAAGGCCCCCTCCGCCATACCAGCGCTAATGTCATCAATACAACATTTCTCCGAAGTCTCTGGGTATTTCCTAAATAAAGATAAATCGGAAGTTAAACTTCTAAATCAATAAGGTAACAAAGACATACTAGGAACGTCCAGATTGGCTTGGCAACAGGGATGCATCAAGTACCTAGGGCTAGAATTCACCAACGAACTAATCCCCACCCTAAATACTAATGAAAAAACACTACTTAATAAAATTAATTCACTACTCAAGTGTTGGTCCCCCAGATTTCTATCCTGGTGTGGCAGAGCTGAAACCTTGAAAATGATGATCACACCGTTAGTTAACTATCTCAGTAGCATGCTTCCCATGACACTTTCTGAAGATTTTTTAAACAAAATCTTTCAATAATTTCTTATGGCAAGGAAAGAAACTTAGAATCTTACTGAGAAAACTCAAACTAGTCAAAGACAAAGGAGGCCTTGGCCTAATTATCTTCCGGAATTACCAAACAGCCTACCTCTGTAAGCAAGGCGCTAACTGGTTTATCAATAATCCGGCATATGAGCCTCCATGGGTGGCAGTGGAAAAGTCTTTCATTAAAGATATACCTCTTGCAGCTCTCTCAACTATACATTCATCCCACCTCCTGCACTCATACAAAATACAAAGAATGCCCTCCTTCGCCTAGACACTCAATCACAGGTTAAATTACAGAACTCCAACCTAGCTTCCATATGGAATAACCCTAAACTTAAAATTTACGGTAATCCAATTTACTGGCCAGAATGGGCGGATAAGGGCATTAACCTAATCAAAGACATTTATGAAGGGACCTCCCCGCTGCCGTTCTCGGCACTGCAAACTCGATTCGATTCAATTCAAACAATCTAGATTTCTACAATTTCCTAAAACTAAAAGTACAGATTACGAAAAAATCTCTCTCTGCAGCAGCTCCTTCCCTTCCTCCATTATTGGGTCGTCTGACCAAGACTGGCCATATGGTCTCCGGAATATACAAGCTCCTTCTACCTAGTCAAGGCAAGAATCTTTCCTAAAACCAACTAAAATGGGAATCAGAACTAAACACAGGTAACATTGATACCGACGGGGAAAACATAAATAAAACCCCTTTTTCAAATAAAATCTCACCAGCCCTCTCTAAGACAAAGTATATGATTATCAACAGAGCATATTAGACACCTTCTAGGCTCTTCAAGGTCGGTCTTACCCAAAATCCCAACTGCTGTAATTGTGAACGACACGAAGGCAATCTATCTCACATGCTATTCTACTGTCCTATTCTCCAAACCTACTGGAACAACATTTTCGACTGTATTAAATGCACTTTCAACATTGTCCCCACCAAAGAATTCTCATACATAATTCTAGGCCACCTAGATCCTCAGCTAAAGAGTGATAAAGATCGTCAACTACTAGACCTTATGCTTACTCTTGCCTGCAAGTTGATATTAAACAACTGGAAAAACTTAAATAAAATATCATTACAAATGTGGCTATCTCTGGCGGGAAGCCTCAATGCCTCTTCTTACTTAGTCCATAAAGCCCCCCGTAGATAAAATTTGAAATCTTATTGAGTGATGCAGGAGCTTTTTTTTTCTTCTTCTTTTTTCCCCTCCCTTCCCCTTTCCCTTTACTATGGCAATGACACATTCTTTCAGAGAAAAAAAAAAAATCCCACTCGAGTCCCTTACAGCCAAATGCGAGTTGTTCCTTGTCTCACCTCTTAAAGGGCTGCAGCATCAAATAGAAAAGGACCCAGGAGCTGCGTCATATTCCTCCTCCTCTGAAGATGATTCCCATGGAAAGCACTCCCGGCCGCCACAGCCCTGCAGTGTTGTAATGTGGCTACAAAGCCTGTCTCCTCTCAGGGCGTCCAAACCGCAACCTCAGCCTCAGTCTCCCGTTTACAGCGCTGACTTTCCACCTCAAAGGAGAAGTCCCATCAAGGGAGGTGATGCAGGTGACGCGAAAGACGCGTTTCCAAATATCGCGGGCATCCTGGTCTCAAAGGGCCTGAAAACGCTCATGGGTTGCTAGCCAGAACCGCCGGCTCCTCTCCCGATCACACTAGCCCGCCAGCCACTTCGCCATACCCACCTTCAGTCACGGAGCATGACGGGAGCTCCTGTGACACCCTCTCAGAGCGAATACGTTCACTTCTTGATTCCGCAGCTCGACTGTTTTGAAAGCGATCACTTTCCTGAGAGGAGCTGACAATGTCGCATTACAGCTCTCTCCGTGGCGTCCCCTCATAGACCGATATGGGCCTCACTGGATGCCACCTCATTCATATACAAACCCACTTGAATAGAGTAGACAGGGCTCGTCAACCAGATCCTCCCCAAACGTTTCCCTCTCACATTCAGGAACTTAGTCAATGACTCAAAATCGACATACACACCTGCAATTCACCTATTCCTTCTTTCTCACTGATTGTTGAACGTTTTATTCACCCCTGTGCAAGGTTAACAGATGTCTCTAGATCCCCTCCAAACTGATACCACAGGATATATGTATGTTCCCTGGCGTAATCAACATCTTCATATTACTAACAACATATTATCAGATGACCCATCTCTATACCCTCACTGTACTGAATCAGATGCATAATATGTATACTGAGGTTTAAACAACTTATAGCCTGCACAATGCTATATATGCATGTGAACAATAGCGGAACGTAATGAGATACTTGAGCCATTGATGTAAGATATGCACAGTCTTTCCTGTCCCCTCTTCACTGTATTCCCCATTTCCTGGAGCACAGTATTGCACTGTTTGTATATTTATTTCTTTTACCACTGTACCATTATTTGTATATGCTTATGTTTTCTGAAAAATCAATAAAATACTTTGAAATTTAAAAAAAAGTCCCTTTTGCAGAAACATTTGCACAAATCCGACTGTACCATTGAATTAACGTTTTTCATCTGGTCCCTTGGCAGAGATTATATATTTTAATAAGGTATCCTATGCTTTACTATGGAACAGATAGCCCTGCTACAATGACAATAGCTTTTAGGGCATTGCTACTGTAAGGACATGTTTAACGCTACACTTTTAATGTCCTACTTTAAAATATCATGCACCCTGCCTTATGGGCAATTAAGGCGTACTTAGGGCTGACTTATTACTATTCAAAGGAGGGTTTAGGCCCAACAAAAGGGGTTATTTTGAAGGTAAAATAGCAGTTTAAATCTGCACAGCCAGGTTACTGGTGATAGGCCTGCAGTTAAGTTTTGCATTGCGACTCTATTGGGGGCTCAATATGTGCTGCAGTCCACTAGTGACATTTAACTTACAGGCACTTGATACATTTGGTAGCACACTCTAGAGACTTATAGGTAAGTTAAATGCACCAGTTAGGAGTATAGCCAATTTCAACATGTTTTTGGGCTCACAGCACATACACTGGAGCCTGGTAAACAGAGTCCCAGTGCACAGAGTCAAAAAACCAGTAGCATCAGTTTAAAAAAATAGGGGGTGATCATGCAAAAAGAGGCATTTTAGTACACCTAGTAAAAAGACAATTTGAGTAATCGTACCTGGAGTTAATTATGGCACCCACTGCTAGTGCCTTGTGATTAACAGACAATAGGGGGAGAATAGGTTTCAACTTTGCCAAGTGGTGAAAATAGTTAGTAACAACCCTATGAATCTAGATATCTAACAACATATTTGATCGAATGTAAATCCCAGGTTTTTAACAGTGGTGGAGCACATTGGAGTATGGTCTAAAATCCTATGTGCATCCCAAATAATAATAAAAGCAGAGGGACAATTTCACATGTTGGGCCATTGTGCTTGCCATTTGTCACCCAGTACATCCAGGTGCGATTCAGGTGGCGTATGACATTTTTTTGCAATGAGGAAAAGGGGACAGCATATTCTAATAACAATTTATCTGCTTTTATAAGGTAGGTAAAGTGGAATTAGGTGCAAATTAACCAGTCTGTAAATAGCATTTGAAGCATCCTAACAGGGATTTGCGCATCTAAATTATTATAATCATATCAATCAGGATTGAGACCTACGTAGGGTCTCTGGATGCTGCCATTTGTACCAAAACGGATGATTCATATGCAATGAGAACCCAATTGGGTACCATAGGGTCAGTGAAAACATAGACATTATGAGGAAGGGAAAAGCTCCCATCTAAATCAGGATCCACTATAATTGAAGTTGCAACCCAGGGAAGCAGCACAATGACCAGTAGCACTATAGAATGACAGGTGCAAAAATAAACACCATATTTGGAGACTACACCTCACTGGAGCTACACAGTGGGAACACAGATGCTGGGACTGCTGTATCCCGGGCTTCTCATCATTGTCTCTGAAAGGTCTTGATCCCAGGTGTTTTTCACAGCATTGTTGACCACAAATGATGAGTTCTGTATGCCCGCCACTGGACAATGCTCAGTTTTCCACTCATGTCTGAGAGTGAAATAGGCACAGCTGCCTGCCCCTAGTTTGTACATTCTAAGCAGCTGCTGCTTCACCTGTTTCAGTGCCCATACTGGGGGCCTCACCTCTTTGGCATTTTGACCTGCTTAGGCCAGGAACATTGCTTCAAATATTGCACCGCCTTTGTGTTTTGGGTAGCAAACAGAATGCTAGCTAGCCTGGCTGATGAGGGGGGAAACCCTGAAACCGGTCCCAGGATGCTTGTTTCCGGTCCAGGAAGGACCAGGCCTGGCAGTACGGGCTGGACTGTTCCCATGGGGGACAGGGTCAAGACTGATTTGCTAAAGGCTGGGTTTAAACTGGAATGGAATGGGGAGTAAATAAACAATGGATTTAGGCCCAGATCTCTGTACTGGGGTGAAAGTTTGACATTGTTCAACATTCTGTCCATCAATTGTTTTTTTTGCATTTGTCACCCCAAGTGGAACGGGTATGCCCAGACGTGTGTCCTGTGCTCTCCATGCCACTGGAGTCAAGCTACCCGGATGAGGGGTGAAACCCCAAAACCGGTCCAAGGATGCTCGTTTCCAGTTCAGGGAGGACCTGGCCTGGCAGTTCGGGCTGGACTATTCCCATGGGGAACAGGGTCAAGACTGATTTGCATATGGCTGGTTTTAAACTTGAATGGCATGGGGAGCAAAACAACTATGGATTTAGGCCAAGATCTCTGTACTGGGGTGAATGTTTGACATCGTTCAACATTCTGTCCATCAATAATTGTTCTTTTTGCATTTGTCACCCTGAGTGGGACAGGTATGCCCAGACGTACGTACGGTGCTCTCCATACTACTGGAGTCAAGCTAGCCTGGCTGATGAGGAGTAAAACCCCGAAACCGGTCCCAAGATGCTTGTTTCCGGTCCAGGGAGGACCTCGCCTGGCAGTTCGGGCTTGACTGTGCCCAGGGTCAAGACTGATTTGCATATGGCTGGGTTTAAACTGGAATGGTGGGAGCAAAAACACAATAGATTTAGGCCCAGATCTCTGTACTGGGGTGAATGTTTGACATTGTTCAACATTCTGTCCATCAATTGTTCTTTTTGCATATGTGTTCTGGGTAGGCCTGTTATGCACACAAACCCAGAGGTCCAGGTGCAAACATAATTTGGAAATACCCTACCTTTCCTGTTCACTTGCCAAGAAGACGTTGTTGCACACCTATTGGGCAATGAAAAATGTTCAACAGCTCCTCACAAATGGTCGTAACATGTTCCAGTGTTTCTAACATGCACCGAGTGTGGCTTATTAAATGCTTCCATCCTCTGAATACATTGTTAATGCCCCCTTTTTAGCAACCACAATACTATTGTGAGGTCAGGCATCATTAAAGCAATTGGGTAACCGGTGGTTGCTTTTTCATTAGATTTAGTTCAGCGTCAGTTATCTGTAGGCCTCCCTCTTTCCCTACTCTTGAGGGTGTATTTTGTGCTTTAAAGTGGCTTATAGCCCCTCTACCCTTCAGGCTTTCTATTCTATATCCTTTAATTATTCTATTAAATTAAAAATATCTGTAGGTGCATAGAACTACAAATAATAGCTTTCTAGAGGGGGCCTGGGCAGCAATATGGCCGGGTAAATGCTTTCACTGGAGGCTCCTGTTATGTTTTGTAATGTGCCCCAATATAAGCCTGGGTAGTCACCTAACCTTTCACCTACATTTTCCCTGCCATTGTATTACATAACGGTTTTTGGTATTGACCTTTTACCTAGTTAGGTGCTGCATAAATGTTGTGTGGTTTTCCCAGAAAACTAGCCTAATTTATTATGCATGAGGATTCTCAGAATCACAGCAGGATTACCATCTTCTGCATAATAACTATGTATAAGGGTCATCCCTTTCGTCATCCTCGGCCGACATGACACAGCAAGGTAGAACCCCTGGGTACCTTTTTGGATATAAAAACATCATATCTTTGCTGGGGCAGGCAGAGGAGAAAGACTTCCATGCTGACACACTGACGCGAGACGCTGAATTTACTGCACGCAGACACTCCAGTACGCAGTTGTCTGACATCCCTCGCGGGATGTCCATCTCGAGACCAAGAAGGGGTCCTTCATTCTCTCACACCAGGTAATGGGGTTGGCTTCAGCCTAGGGGGATTATTGGCTCCACACCTACATACATACTAGGTACACTTAGGTACAACTAGTTAGGGTTGCATCGTAGGAGAACGCATTGTTATTTTCATGTATTTTATACCTGCCTATATTCATTATTTTAGCTTTATGGTAGGAATCTACCATCCATTTACTTTGTTGGTGCTTATAATCATTTATATCTGTTTCTGTGTTATGATTGTTTCAGCACACCTATTTTACACTAGAATGAGGCCAGTTCAATAAATGCTTATTGAAAACATCCCCACCGTTTATTCTGTGTATTTGTCTGAGACAAAGTGAGCACGAGTGAGTGAGCGAAAAGTACTGTACTGTTCCCACGATCCCTGATGGGACAGGGTTATCATGTTCGATAGTTGCCAAGAACTATTCTCTCCTTGGTAAGAGGAGTTTACAGTGGCACTGTGAGCTAGCTGGTATACAGGCAAACATACCCAGTGGGGGTGTCTGGATTCAGTCTGGACACCAATCCCACAGTTTATGTTGTCTAAATGCGCAGATCCTATATAGATTTATAGCAACTACTCGACATCCTGCACTTATCCTGCCTTCCTACCGTCTATCATAGTGAAAGCCTCAATCCAAGACGTCCTAGATGGCAGTAGGCGATGACAGGGACCACGCTTGGGTCCTACCGCAGTACCGGGACTCCCAAGGCGGGTGAGGCTCGGCCCGAGCCAGTGTAGAACCATGCAAGATGGCAGCACCCAGACAGTGAATTCATTTGCAGGCTTGGTGTGAGTGGTCATGACCGGACCCCTGAGGTGACATCCACGGAGCCAGCGGGAACCCGGGGCTGGACAGACCATCTACCCCGCTCCGTTCCTTCCTCTCTTTCCCCCGTGCTGCAGCCGCACCTGGAGGGTGGGTGGCCGCTTAGGGCATTTGCTACACCGCGCAGCCAACAGGGGCCGCGGGACTGTCAGCAGGCCCGGAATACAGGCTGAGACAAGTTCAACCCGGCACCATCAAGAGGGAACACTACTGCCGACCAAGGACTCCGGAGGCAGCGTCATTGCTGCCTATGCGAGAATGTCAATGTGGGGTGGACTGCCCTGGCTCTTCCTCTTCTTTGGCCACCCCCAAGCAACAAGCCCACCTTAGGGACGGACAGCGCAACGGATATTTTGAGCACCGTGCGGAAGAGAGCCTTGCAGCAGACTGTACGCCCTGGGCCTAGGCAGAGGCAAGTCCTGACAGGGGTTGGCAGAAGGCGGGGTGAGGTCTCCCCCGCCGGGTGCGCGGTCCGGGAAAACCCTGGTCGGATGGTAACTGAAGTCTGACGGAGGCACCAGCTGGTTCCCCCCCCACTGCGTGGAGTGATAGGAGGCTGCAAGGAGAGCGGGACCTGAAGCCAAGAGGACAATGTAGTACCAAGATGAAACAGCAAGACCATACATACACACAACTGTGTATATGTGACGCACCTCCCCCTAAAGGAAGAAACAGAAAAGAAAGTTCTTTGACCTCTTAAATCACCATAAGGGTTGTTTGGGCTGGTGCAAGGTGCCCACTTTAATTAGTGGACAGCATATACCAGGCCAACTTCTCACATTGGTGAGCAGCGGTTGGGATTCAAACCTGCATTGTTTTACCAGATAAATCTTTGTATTGATTAACTGAAAAACCACTAGTACTAGGTACATATAATACAAGCTTAGAATAAGTAAGTTCTACTGAACTTAGTGTTGGGTAAGTCAAGGGTCTAGCACACCCTTTTTCCAACCTCAGAGAGTTTAGTTCCTACTAGGTTAGGTAGGTGCAACACCACACCACACTTAGTATGTCTGCTAAAGGAGATGCAAGTGGCTCTCTGCCTTCTAGATACAGTGAGCTTTCATTCCAGGAACTGAAAGCCCTATGTGCCTCTAGAAAGTTGAAGAAATGGAGAAGCGCCAACACTCAAAGCCTGGTAGAGGTGTTACTTCTAGATGACTTAAGGAAAACCCTGGGTCAGATGAACAGGAGAGAGTGGGTGGGACAGGGAATGAGGACAGGTCAGGAGGTGACACCTTTTATGACCTAGACTCTAACCCTGACCAGGGGGAACCTGATGGTTCCCACCTGGATAACTCAGATCTTCAAGAGGAGAATGGAGGAGGCCATGAGGGCCCTCTCTTTACTTCTCTGAAAGAGTGCAGAGTTTACCAAGGAGATCTAGATCTCCCTCTGCAGAGTCTAATCACTCAGGACAGTCTGTAGGGACCTCTGTATCTAGCAAGAGGGACCACTCTTATGATAGGGAATACCAAATTCTTGAATTTGAGAAAGCTAGGCTTAGGCTCAGGCAAGAGCAGTTGGCCCTTGATAAAGAGTCCCCAGAAGTCCAGAGAGCTAGAAAGAAGTTGGGACTAGAGTCCCATGGTGGCAGCAACAGTGTCCCTAGAGTTAAGGAACATTCCTTTGATAATAGGAAACTGAGCAACATTGTCCCTCCCTACCATGTTGGGGATGACATCCATGAATGGATAACTGCTTTGGAGAGGGCCTGTAAAGTACAGAGGGTCCCTCAAGAGCAGTGGGCAGCTATCTTGTGGCTCTCCGTTGCTGACAAAGGTAGAGATAAGGTCCTCACTGTTAGAGAAGAGGATGCTGACAATTACTCAGTTTTGAAGAGTGCTCTCATTGATGGGTTTGGCTTAACCACTGAACAGTATAGGATTAAGTTCAGAGACACCCGGAAGGCACAGAATCAGGATTGGGTAGACTTTGTGGATAGTGCCATTAAGGCTCTGGAAGGCTGGTTGCTTCGCAGCAAAGTGAATGATTTCAAGGTGTTAGACCTGGCATCCTTGGCGTGGGTCTCCCTTCCATTTTTTCACTATGCCTCCACTGTTGTTGATATGTTTTTGCTGGTCTAGATGCTTTGGGCACTTTGCCACTGCTATTCAGTGCCAAAGTGCAAGTGCTCCCTATGGTAAATTGATGTATGGATTAGTGACTCCATGTTTGGCCTATTTGATTCACTGTCAGACCCTAGTACAGTGCACTGGTTGTGCCCGGGCTTGTGACTCAAATGCTGCTGGTGGGCTTGCAGCACTGGTTGTGCCACCCACAGGAGCAGCTTGTAAAGTGTGTCTCAGGCCTGCCCTTGCAGAGCCTGTGTGCAGTCTGGTACTGCCATGTCGACTTGGTAAGTGCACCCACTTACCAGTCCCCAAACCTTCCCTTTCCTGCATATTAGTCACCCCTAAGGTAGGCCCTAGGGCAAGGTGCATTGTATGTGTAAGGTAGGACATGCCCTGGTGTGTGTGGCATGTCCTGATAGTGAATTACAGCCACTTTCGTTTTTCACTATTGCAAGGCTACCTGTCCCCATAGGCCAGAATGGGCAGTTTGATTATAACATCTTATAATCCGAACTGACCCAGGGAACATGGTAGAAAAACGAATTTAGTATGCCTGAACTCAGAATGATAAAATACATCTTTTAGTGAAGTTGGTTTTAACATTCTGTGTTTGAAAATACCACTTTTAAAAAGTAGGTATTTTCTTGCCTAAACCATCCAGCCTGCCTCTGCTAGCTTGTGTATTGTATGTCTGGGTTTGTGAGTGACAGGGGCTGGGGGACTCCAGGAGACAGGGTGAGTCAGCACAGGGCTGAATAGACCTATCTGCATGTAGAGTGGTGGGAGGAGTGGCACCTGGGTCTGAATTGGGCTGTGCCTGCCTTCCACAATGCTGGCTCCACCTCCTGTGGTGTGTCTGATGACCCTGGCCCACACTGACAAAGAGAGAAGGTGTGCCCTGGCAGAATGCACCCAGAACTGGTTTGGACTAGGTACAGGACCCTCTGCCTTTAGAGGACAAAGGATTTATGGGTATAAATACTGGGGCCCTGACCCCAAGACTTTAGATCACTTCTGGAAAAAACAAGACGAACCTTTGCTGAGGAGAGGAACCAGAGAAGCTGAAGGAGGAGACTATCCCTATGCTGTGTGCTGTTTGAGGGATTGGCCTGCAGTGGTTGCCTGATTGCCAAAGAAAGGAGAAAGGAACTTTGTGCTACTTTCATCATCTTGCAGAGCATCTCCAAGGGCTTGAAGATTGAGCTTGCCTCCTGCTGAAGTCTCAGGGACACAAGACTTCACCAACCAGCTCCCCTGAATTCCCTTGCTGGGAATTTGAAGTGCCTGCTGTTGTGTTGGGCCTTCTGAGAGACTGCGTGTCGCTGGGAGCTGGAAGCGCGACTCAAGAGGGAGAAGCGTGTCGCCGCCGCAGCCGCTGTCGTCGCATCACCGAGAAAGCGTGCCGCCGCTGTCGCCATCGCATCGCCGAAGCGCCTCGCATCACCGGAGAAGAGTGTCGCTGTCGCATCAGATGCCGTCGCATAATCGGAGAAGCATGTCGCAGGGCCTGTCGCGGCTCAGAAGATTCACTGAGTCGCCGCACGGCCGTCGGGCGTGCACGCATCGCCCCCCGAGTGTCGCATCGAGAGGAAGACGCCATTTTGTTTCATTGCACCGGGTCGTCATCGCATCGCGGCGCTGCGGGTCGCATCGCCACAGAAGCGCAGTAAGAAACCGACGCATCACCTCCCCACGCGGTGAAGAACCGACGCATCACCTCCTCTCCGGTAAGGAACCGACGCATCACCGTCCCCTACGCAGCAGTAGGGAACCGACGCATCACCTCCTCCGGAGCAAGGAACCGATGCATCACCGTTCTTGCGTGTAAGGAACCGACGCATCACCTTCCCTGCAACTCTTTTGTTTGTATCGCGTTACGCATCCAAAGGTACATTGAACATTGAGTGTCGCATTTACCATCTTTATTGAACTGAACTATTTTCTACCATTGACAGTCATATTTTTCGTATTGTATTGTGGATTTTTGTCGTTTTAGGTCTTGTGTTAAGTCTATATAAAAATACTTATTTTTATAATACAACCTGTGTGGTGTCCATCTGTAGTGTTGTCACTGTGTTACTGTATGTGTTCACAAACGCTTTACACACTGCCTCTGAGATAAGCCTGCCTGCTCGTGCCAAGCTACCAAGGGGGTGAGCAGGGGTTATTTTAGTAGTGTATCCCCCTCACCCTGACTAAAAGCAAGGGTCCCTATTTGGACAAAGGTACCTACCTCTGCCAACTAGAGACCCCCAGTTCTAACATTGGTGGTCAGCGGTGAGGATTCTGGACTTGTATTTGTGACTCATATACAGTGATTGGTGTACACTACTAGTGAGTGCAGACCAAATGCAACCACTTACATTTTGGTAGATTGTTTTTTCCTGGGATTTCTATTTTTGCCAAGAACTGCCAAGTTTCATCATGAGCAAAACAGCGTCCATCGCATCTGTTGATTTTGATTTTGAGGAAGAGAAACTAGAAAGTTACACTGTGAAACAGCTGAAGCACTTCTGCAGGAAATTTAAAGTTGCTATGACCGGTCTCTCCAAGAAGGATGAGTTCCAAAAGACGCTGAGGGCCTAGGTGGAAGCAAGGAGCACCCCCTAGCATGTGGAAGAGCAGGAGGAGGGGGCTGAGAATGCAGAAGGGCAGCTAGAGGGGCTATTGGGTCCAGGGGGGAGGAAAGCACCTTCCCCAGCAGGTAGCAGTGTTTCTTCCAAGGGCCTGTCCCCAGGAGAGATGGAGGACAGGGAGAGAAGTAGGATGCATGAAATGGAGCTGACAAAGCTTAAGATGGGTGGGCAGTTAGAATTGGAAATTAAGAAATTGGCCCTAGAGGAAAAGAGGATGCAAATGGAGCATGAGAGAAGTTTGAGGGAGTTGGAGTTGAAAGCTAGGAGCTTAGAGATTACTCCCTCTGGTGGCAGCACACCGTCCATGCCTGTTGAAGCAAGGGTATATATACCTAAAGATGTGGTGAAAGAGTTTTATAAGAATGATGACATTGGGCAATGGTTTAAAGCCTATGAGGTAGCTATGACCTCACACCGGGTCCCTGAGAAGGATTGGGGAGCGGGGTTGTGGGGGCGGTTCCTTAGTGAGGGGCGGGATACCTTATTAGACTTGCCCTCTGATGTCCACAATTCTTATGGTCATATGAAAGAAGCATTGATGTCCAGGTATGGGTTGACTCCTGAACTGTATAGGCAGAGGTTCAGGAGTTGCAAAAAGTTGGAGGGCAGTACCTGGGTAGAATATGTGACTTTTTTTTGCAGAGCATTGGATGGTTGGGTGAAGGGTAGCAAAGTGAATGATTTTGAAGCGCTCTTTGATCTGATTGCATGGGAGCACTTGTCAGGAAATTGTTTTCCAGAGCTACGCCAGCACCTTATTGATAGTAGGCTGACTAACCCTAGGAAGCTTGTTGAGGAGGCGGACCGCTGGGTGAGCACCCGGGTCCACAAGGGTCACATGGGAGACTCCGCCAAAGGTGGGCAGGGTCCCCAGCAGAGGAGTGGGGGGGACAAGGGTAAACAGAGGGAGTTCCAGAAAGGGCCCCAAAGTAATCCCCAAGGGAACCAAGGGAAGGGTTCCCAGCCTCCCCCTGAAAAGAAGCCAGGGGCCCCGACAGATAAGCCTGTTCACAGGGGGCCCAGGACTTGCTTTAAGTGTGGTCAAGTGGGCCACTGCTCCTATGATTCTAGATGTCCCTTGTATGGAAAGACAGCACCCACTGGTGCACCACCCTAGCAGGTAGCTAGTGTAGCCCTGGGGGAGGAGATGGGTGCCCAAGGTGGGTGGGGTCCCGTAGCAATGTCCTTGGTCTCTTTAGGAGACAGTGAGATGGTCCCCAGGACCCAACTGCATGATAACACTAAAAAATACAGGCAGTGGGTGACCATCAATGGCCAAAGGGTGGAGGCTCTGAGAGACACCGGAGCCAGTGTGACAGCTGTCAGTTGTCGGCTGGTGTCTGAAGAGCAGGTGATCCCCAATGCATTCTGCCCAGTAGTTGCCGCGGACAACTCAGAGAGCCACTGCAGAGTGGCTCAGGTTCCCTTTGAGTGGGGGGGGGGGTCTCAGGTACCTTTCAAGTAGCTGTGAGGCCAGCCATGCCTGTAGACTGTCTGTTGGGCAACGATTTAGAAAGTTCACCTTGGAGAGAGGTGGAGAGAAGGTCTCATTTAGAGATGTTGGGTTTGCCTGAGTGGGCGTGCGCGACCACTCGGTCTATGGCAGCCAGTAGAGGTGTTCAAGAGGACCTGGAGCTTGAGAGGGTGGCCCAGGTGCCTGCCTTGAAGAGAAGAGGCAGGGGGCGCAGGAAACCGGCCCCCGTAGTTCCCACGGTCCAGAAGGAAGCAGAACCTGAGGGGGATGCTCTGGAATCTACAGGGGAGCAAGTGGCCGAACTGGGGGACCTGCCTGAGCTGACCCATTGGCAGCAAGAAGGAGGACCCTCCAGGGAGGAGTTCTGTGAGGAGCAGAACAAGTGCCCTTCTCTTGTGGGTTTGCGGAAACAGGCCACAAACCAGGCAGCAGGTGATCAGTCTGGATCACATTGGATCTACTGGGAGAATGGTCTCCTGTATAGATAGCCTAAGGTTGCTGAGCCTGGGTCAGCCCATGTGCTGGTGGTACCCCAGCGCTTCAGAGCCTTCCTACTGGGTTTGGCTCATGATGTGTCTTTAGCAGGACTTTTGGGGCAGAGCAAGACCTTTGAAAGGCTGGTCACCCACTTTTATTAGCCCCAGATGCGCAGGAGTTCAGACACTCACTGCAGGACATGTCAGACTTGCCAGGCAAGTGGAAAAAGTGGGAGGAAGCACAAGGCTCCCCTCCAGCCATTCCCTGTGGTCAGCACCCCCTTTGAACGGGTGGGTATTGACATTGTGGGGCCACCGGACACCAAGACAGCCATGGGCAACAGGTTCATCCCGGTCTTGGTGGACCATGCCACCCGGTACCCGGAAGCCATCCCTCTTCGGACAGTGACAGCCCCCGTGGTGGGACGTGCACTGATGGGGATTTTCTCCCGAGTGGGGTTCCCCAAGGAGGTGGTGAGTGACCGTGGTACAAACTTCATATCCAAGTATAGGAAGTCCCTGTGGCAGGAGTGCGGTGTTACCTATAAGTTCACCACTCCTTACCACCCCCAAGGAAATGGGCTGGTTGAGAGATTCAACCGGACCCTGAAGGGCATGATTATGGGTCTGGAAGAACCCATGAGGCGTAAGTGGGACGTCCTCTTGCCATGCCTTTTGTTTGCTTACCGTGAGGTGCCACAGAAGTCCTTAGGGCTCAGTCCCTTTGAACTGCTCTATGGTCACCCAGTAAGAGGACCTCTGAGTCTGGTGAAAGAAGGCTGGGAGAAAGCTCCCAGTAAACCTCCCCAGGATGTATTTAGCTACATGCTGGCCTTTAGAAACCAGACTAGGCGATTCAGACAACTCGCTGAGGCGAATCTGGAAGCCAGCCAGGAGGAGATGAAACAATGGTATGATCAGAATGCCACTCTGATCGAGTTTCAGCCTGGACAGAAAGTGTGGGTCATGGCCCCCGTGGAGCCTTGTGCGCTCCAGGATAAGTGGACCGGACCATTTGAGGTGGTGGAGCGCAAGAGTAACGTCACCTACCTGGTGGACTTGCGATCTCCCTGGAACCCTTTGCGGATCCTACATGTCAACCGCCTGAAGCCCCATTTTGAGAGGTCTGAAGTGGGCATGCTCCTAGCAACGGATGATCAATCAATCAATCAATCAATCACGGCATTTATAGAGCGCGCTACTCACCCGGGAGGGTCTCAAGGCGCTGGGGGAGGGGGTAAGTTACTGCTCGAACAGCCAGGTCTTGAGCTGCTTCCTGAAGGAGAGATGGTCCTGGGTTCGCCGAAGGTGAGTGGGGAGGGAGTTCCAGGTCTTGGCTGCCAGGTAGGAGAAGGATCTTCCTCCGGCGGTGGTTCTGCGGATGCGTGGTACGGTGGCGAGGGCGTGGCTGGTTGATCGTAGCTGGCATGTGGGCGTGTAGAAGGTCATGCGGTCGTTGAGGTACTTTGGGCCCAGGTCGTGGAGGGCCTTGTGTGCGTGGGTGAGGAGTCTGAACGTGATTCTCTTGCTGACGGGGAGCCAGTGCAGGTCTTTCAGGTGCACGGTGATGTGGCTGTGTCGGGGGATGTCCAGGATGAGTCGTGCGGAGGCGTTCTGGATGCGCTGGAGTCTCTTTTGAAGTTTGGCTGTGGTTCCGGCGTAGAGGGTGTTCCCATAGTCCAGTCGGCTGGTGACGAGTGCCTGGGTGACGGTCTTCCTGGTTTCAGTGGGGATCCATCTGAAGATCTTGCGGAGCATGCGCAGGGTGTTGAAGCATGAAGATGAGACGGCGTTGACTTGTCTGGTCATCGACAGGGAGGAGTCCAGGATGATGGAATGGAAGAGGAGACAGAACCTCTTCCTGACCTCCTGTCTGCAACAGAGCAAGATGGGTCAGTGGAGGGTGTGAACCTCTCTAACTCCCTGACACCTGAACAGCAGGAAGACTGTCGCCAACTGTTGGGACAGTTTCCTGACCTGTTTTCCCTGGTTCCTAGTGTCACTGATTGGTGCGTCCATGATGTGGACACTGGGGACAGTCCTCCTGTCAAGCACAAGGCTTACAGAGTGACTGACAGGGTGAGAGCTTGCATCAAGGAGGAGGTCTCCAAGATGTTTGCATTGGGGGTGATTGAGTCCTCTCACAGCCCTTGGGCCAGCCCAGTGGTCTTGGTCCCAAAGGCTGCCGCGCCTGGTGCCACGCCCGAACTCCGGTTCTGTGTGGACTACCGAGGACTCAATTCAGTCACCAGGACTGACGCGCACCCCATCCCCAGAGCTGATGATGAGCTCATTGATCGGTTAGGGGCTGCCCGGTACCTCAGCACGTTTGACTTAACGTCTGGGTACTGGCAGATCGCCTTGACTGATGGGGCCAAAGAGAGGTCAGCATTCGCCACACCAGATGGGCACTACCAATTCCGGGTTATGTCATTTGGGATGAAGAATGCCCCTGCCACCTTTCAGAGGTTGGTCAACCAGGTGTTGGTTGGACTGGAAGATTTCAGTGCCGCCTACCTGGATGACATCACAGTGTTCAGCGCCAGTTGGGAAGAACATCTGCGCCACCTCTGGGAAGTGTTGATGGCGCTGCAGAGGGCAGGCCTCACGATCAAGGCGAGTAAGTGCCAGATCGGGCAGGGTTCCGTGGTGTACTTGGGACACCAGGTTGGGAGCGGCCAGGTGGCGCCCATACAGCCCAAGATTGATACCATTCTGGCTTGGGAGCCCCCCAAGACCCAGTCAGAGGTGAGAGCCTTTCTAGGACTCACTGGGTATTACAGGAGATTTGTCAAGGGGTATGGCAGCATCGTTGCCCCCTTGACAGAGCTGACTTCCAGGAAGCAACCCAAGAGAGTGATTTGGACTGACACCTGTCAGAGAGCTTTTGACGCCTTGAAGACTGCCATGTGCACGGCCCCCGTGATTCAGGCGCCCAACTTCTCAAAAGAATTTGTTGTTCAAACAGACGCTTCAGAGCATGGTGTAGGGGCTGTTCTGGCACAGTTAAATGAGGAGGGCCTAGACCAACCTGTAGCCTTCATCAGTAGGAGGTTACTTCCATGGGAACAGAGGTGGAGTGCTATTGAGCGTGAGGCATTTGCTGTGGTCTGGGCACTGAAGAAGTTGAGACCATACCTGTTTGGGACTCACTTCCGGGTTCAGACAGACCACAGCCCTCAGATGGTTGATGCAGATGAGGGGTGAGAATGCAAAGCTGCTGAGGTGGTCCATTTCCCAACAGGGGATGGACTTCACGGTGGAACACCGCCCTGGTACAGAACACGCCAATGCTGATGGTCTGTCCAGATTCTTCCGCCTTAGTGATGAGAACTCCCTAGAGGTAGGATAGTTCTCCCCACATTTCAGCTGGAGGGGACACATGTTAGACCTGGCATCCTTGGCGTGGGTCTCCCTTCCATTTTTTCACTATGCCTCCACTGTTGTTGATATGTTTTTGCTGGTCTAGATGCTTTGGGCACTTTGCCACTGCTATTCAGATCCAAAGTGCAAGTGCTCTCTATGGCAAATTGATATATGGATTAGTGACTCCATGTTTGGCCTATTCGATTTACTGTCAGACCCTAGTACAGTGCACTGGTTGTGCCCAGGGCTTGTAACTCAAATGCTGCTGGTGGGCTTGCAGCACTGGTTGTGCCACCCACAGGAGCAGCTTGTAAAGTGTGTCTCAGGCCTGCCCTTGCAGAGCCTGTGTGCAGTCTGGTACTGCCATGTCGACTTGGTAAGTGCACCCACTTACCGGTCCCTAAACCTTCCCTTTCCTGCATATTAGTCAGCCCTAAGGTAGGCCCTAGGGCAGGGTGCATTGTATGTGTAAGGTAGGACATGCCCTGGTGTGTGTGGCATGTCCTGATAGTGAATTACAGCCAATTTCGTTTTTCACTATTGCAAGGCTACCTGTCCCCATAGGCCAGAATGGGCAGTTTGATTATAACATCTTATAATCCTAACTGACCCAGGGAACATGGTAGAAAAACGAATTTAGTATGTCTGAACTCAGAATGATAAAATACATCTTTTAGTGAAGTTGGTTTTAACATTCTGTGTTTGAAAATACCCCTTTTAGAAAGTAGGTATTTTCTTGCCTAAACCATCCAGCCTGCCTCTGCTAGCTTGTGTATTGTATGTCTGGGTTTGTGAGTGACAGTGGCTGGGGGATTCCAGGAGACAGGGTGAGTCAGCACAGGGCTGAATAGACCTATCTGCATGTAGAGTGGTGGGAGGAGTGGCACCTGGGTCTGAATAGGGCTGTGCCTGCCTTCCACAATGCTGGCTCCACCTCCTGTGGTGTGTCTGATGACCCTGGCCCACACTGACAAAGAGAGAAGGTGTGCCTGGCAGAATGCACCCAGAACTGGTTTGGACTAGGTACAGGACCCTCTGCCTTCAGAGGACAAAGGATTTATGGGTATAAATACTGGGGCCCTGACCCCAAGACTTTAGATCACTTCTGGAACAAACAAGACAAACCTTTGCTGAGGAGAGGAACCAGAGAAGCTGAAGGAGGAGACTATCCCTATGCTGTGTGCTGTTTGAGGGATTGGCCTGCAGTGGTTGCCTGATTGCCAAAGAAAGGAGAAAGGAACTTTGTGCTACTTTCATCATCTTGCAGAACATCTCCAAGGGCTTGAAGATTGAGCTTGCCTCCTGCTGAAATCTCAGGGACACAAGACTTCACCAACCAGCTCCCCTGAATTCCCTTGCTGGGAATTTGAAGTGCCTGCTGTTGTGTTGGGCCTTCTGAGAGACTGCGTATCGCTGGGAGCTGGAAGCGCGACTCAAGGGGGAGAAGCGTGTCGCCGCCGCAGCCGCTGTCGTCGCATCGCCGAGAAAGCGTGCCGCCACTGTTGCTGTCACCATCGCATCGTCGAAGCGCCTCGCATCACCGGAGAAGAGTGTCGCCGTCGCATCAGATGCCGTCGCATCATCGGAGAAGCGTGACGCAGGGCCTGTCGCGGCTCAGAAGATTCACCGAGTCGCCATCGGGCGTGCACGCATCGCCCCCTGAGTGTCGCATCAAGAGGAAAACGCCATTTTGTTTCATTGCACCGGGTCGTCATCGCATCGCGGCGCTGCGGGTCGCATCGCCACAGAAGCGCAGTAAGAAACCGACGCATCACCTCCCCACGCGGTGAAGAACCGACGCATCACCTCCTCTCCGGTAAGGAAACGACGCATCATCGTCCCCTACGCAGCAGTAGGGAACCGACGCATCACCTCCCCCGGAGCAAGGAACCGACGCATCACCGTTCTTGTGTGTAAAGAACCAACGCATCACCTTCCCTGCAACTCTTTTGTTTGTATCGCGTTACGCATCCAAAGGTACATTGAACATTGAGTGTCGCATTTACCATCTTTATTGAACTGAACTATTTTCTACCATTGACAGTCATATTTTTCGTATTGTATTGTGGATTTTTGTCGTTTTGGGTCTTGTGGTAAGTCTATATAAAAATACTTATTTATATAATACAACCTGTGTGGTGTCCATCTGTAGTGTTGTCACTGTGTTACTGTATGTGTTCACAAATGCTTTACACACTGCCTCTGAGATAAGCCTGCCTGCTTGTGCCAAGCTACCAAGGGGGTGAGCAGGGGTTATTTTAGTAGTGTATCTCCCTTACCCTGACTAGAAGCAAGGGTCCCTATTTGGACAAAGGTACCTACCTCTGCCAACTAGAAACCCCCAGTTCTAACACAAGGGATTATACAATTTGATTATGAGGGAGCAACTTCTTAATAATTGCCAAAATCAGTTACTGCATCAATACCTGGTTGACTCTGATCTGACTTCTCCCCAAGAATTGGGAAAGAAGGCAGATAAGTGGGTCAGAACCAGGGTGAAGCAGAAAACCCAGAACTCTGGTGGTGACCAGAAGAAGCAAGATTCCAAACCTACAGATAAGGGTGGGGACAAGGGTAAAGATCAAAAACAGTCTTCATCAGGGCCCCAAAACCTGCATCTGGGGGAGTCACAATACAACAAAGGTAAAGGCAAAAATAAACTTTGGTGTTACTTTTGTAAGGTAAAGACCCATTGGACAAAATATGCTGATTGTCCAAAAGCCAAGGAAAATCCTCCTACCACCACTGCCCCTAAGGCAACTGCGCCCCCTAGCACAAGTACAAGTGGTGGTACAGGGAACAAGGCATTAGTAGGGTAACCTTGGGCTCTGAGGTGGGTTCTGGCCTAGTCAGAACTCCAGCTCTGGCTGTGCTTGTCTGTGATGGTAGTACAATAAACAATTGGTCACAGTAGCAACCATTTAACAATATGAAAGAAAATGCGGCATTCTCGACACCAATTCTGCATAATCTGCAATAAATGCAATTTATTTTCAAAGTATTAGTATCATCTGCAGTGGATGCAATTTTATCAAAGCATTAATCACTTTAGTTAGGCAACGCAGTTGCTCTAGCATCCAGAATCATAAATAAACTTGTGACGAAGGTGCTCTAGTGTTGGGAAAGGAAGGGTAGGCGTGTTCTGGGTCAAAGTGAGTGAGTGAGGGTAGATGACAAGGGAGAGGTAATGTGACATATATACATCAAATTCACATAGTGAGACCTTTCCGGCCTATCTCAGGTCAACTGTTCCAGAAAAAACATAGCCTTAAAAGAAACTAAAATTAAATTTCAGTCGTCAGGGCTTGTATAATGGGTAGTAGTAGTCAACGTTTCGACCCCTAAGAAATTCAAGGTGATTCCATCCTTAAAGTGGGGTCTTCTTCAGGACTGTCTGATAGGAGCACCTAATCTAGCCAACAGCACGGGGAATCAGGCTGTACTGTCAAGGGGAGTGGGCTCAACGGAGCTCTAATTTCAGGGAAGAAGTACGGCCCAAATTGCACGCACGAACATCCGTAATTAAACTGTGGGTCGCAAGGTCCCTCACAGTAATGTGGCCAATCTCTAGCTCCAACCTCCGGCTCCATCCCCGACGTGAGGGATGGAGCCGGAAGGTTGGAGCTAGAGATTGGCCACATTAAAATTGCATCCACTGCAGATGGTACTAATGCATTGAAAATAAATTGCATTTATTGCAGATTATGCAGAATTGGTGTCGTGAATGCCGCATTTTCTTTCATATTGTTAAATGGTTGCTACTGTAACCAATTGTTTATTGTACTGCAATTTTGACCCGGGTCTGGTAGCATTTCGGGTAACCCCATTAACACACTGTCTGGGATGGTGGCATGGATATTGCCACCCTATTTGTCAGTCCCAGTAATCTTGGCAAATACAGACAGCAGCCTTTAATCAATAGTAAGGAGGCCATGGCATACAGGGACACAGGTGCAAGTGTCACTATGGCGACAAAAGATCTTGTGGCCCCTGACCAAATCATACTTGGAGAAATGTACCAAGTGACCAATGCAAACAATGTCAGGACTGACCATTCCTTGGCAGTTGTTAATTTCAGCTGGGGAGGGGTAACTGGCCCTAAGAAAGTTGTGGTTAGATGAGACCTACCAGTAGAATGTTTGTTGGGCAATGATTTGGACCTGGGCTGAAGTGGAACTTAGGGCTCATGCAGCAATGCTGGGCATCTCCGCAGATATGTTTGCTGTGACCAGGTCACAGGCCAAACTGACTAACATTGAACAGCCCTGGATCCTGGAACAATGGGCCAGGTCCCTTCCAAGAGAAGGAGCAGGCGGGGTAAGGCTGTGTCTTCCCCCCAGACTCAGAGTGAGGATCAGTCTCTTGAGGGAGATGATCTTAGTCCCTGTGATAGAACTGTCTCAGATGACCTGGAACCTGATCAGATTGAGTTCTTGGGGACAGGGGGCCCTTCCAGGTCAGACTTGTGTTTGGAGCAGCAAGCCTGCCCCTCTCTTGAACCCCTCAGACAGCAAGCTGCTGCTGAGGCTGCTGGGAGTGTTAGTGGATCCCACAGGATCTATTGGGATGAGAGACTCCTGTACTCAGAGGGTAGAGACCCCAAGCCTGGTGCCACCAGGAGTTTAGTCATACCTCTGAAGTGTAGCTGCTTCCTACTCACCTTGGCACATGACATTCCCTTAGCAGGACACCTAGGCCAAAGCAAGACTTGGGACAGGCTTGTCCCTCACTTTCACTGGCCTCACATGTCAGAAGACACCAAGGAGTTTTGTTGCTCCTGTACCACCTGCCAAGCCAGTGGTAAGTCAGGTGGTACCAAGGCCCCCCTCATACAACTACCAGTGGTGGAGGTTCCCTTTGAGAGGGTTGGGATTGATATCATTGGTCCCATGAACCCTCCTACAGCATCTGGACACAGTTACATACTAGTGGTGGTAGACCATGCCACTAGGTATCCAGAAGCAATACCCCTTAGAACCACCACAGCCCCTGTGGTGGCCAGGGCCCTGCTGGGAATCTTTTCCAGAGTGGGTTTCCCTAAGGAGGTCTTAACTGACAGAGGTACAAACTTCATCTCAAGTTATATCACTGTAATGTGGAAGGAGTGTGGGGTGAACTATAAGTTCACCACACCCTATCACCCACAATGCAATGGGTTAGCTGAAAGGTTCAACAAAGCCCTCAAGGGCATGATCATGGGCCTCCCAGAAAAGCTTAGGCTAAAATGGGATGTCCTGCTGCCCTGCCTTCTCTTTGCCTACATAGATGTCCCACAGAAGGGGGTTGGCTACAGCCCTTTTGAACTTCGGTTTGGGCATCCAGTTAGGGGTCCCCTGTGTTTAGTGAAGCAGGGATGGGAGTTACCTCTCAAACCTCCTAAACAAGACATTGTGGACTATGTACTTGGTCTGAGCTCCAGGATGGCTGAGTACACGCAGAAGGCCAGCAAAAACCTTGAGGCAAGTCAAGTATTACAGAAAGCTTTTTGCATGACCAAAAGGCTGTTCTGACTGTTTACCAGCCAGGGCAGAAGGCATGGGTGTTGGAGCCTGTGGCCCTAGCAGCCCTCAAAGACAAATGGAGTGGACCCCATACCATAATTGAGCAAAAAGGTGAGGTCACTTATCTGGTTGACCTTGGCACTCCCAAGAGCCCCCACAGGGTGCTCCATGTAAACAGGCTCAAACCTTTTGTAGACAGGGCTGACATGAGCTTGCTCATGGCAACTGATGAGGGACAGGAAGAAGAGAGTGACCCTCTCCCTGATCTCCTCTGTCAGAACCCTGATGATAGGTCAGTTGATGGTGCAGCCTTGGCAGGCGGCCTCACTGCCCAACAGCAGATTGATTGTAGGAAAGTCCTCAATCAATATAGGCACATGTTCTCTCTGACTCCTAGTCAGACCACCTGGTGTACCCATGAAGTGGACACAGGTGAGAGTCTACCTGTTAAAAATAAGATTTATAGGCAGCCTGACCATGTCAGAGATTGCATCAGGACAGAAGTCCAAAAGATGCTGGAATTGGGAGTGATTGAACCCTCAGATAGCCCTTGGGCTAGTCCAGTGGTCCTGGTAACCATACCTCACACCCAGGGTGGTAAAACAGAGATGAGGTTGTGTGTGGACTACAGGGAGCTCAATGCAGTCCTAGGGCAGATGAGCTTATTGATACTTTGGCCTCAGCCAAATTCTTGAGCACATTTGACCTCACTGCTGGCTATTGGCAAATCAGACTAGCTGCGGATGCCACACCAAAAACTGCATTTTCAACCCCTAGTGGGCATTATCAATTTATTGTGATGCCCTTTGGTTTGAAGAATACACCTGCCAGATTCCAAAGGCTGGTGAACAAAGTCCTTACAGGCCTGAGAGCCTGTAGTGCAGCATATCTTGATGATATAGCTGTCTTTAGCTCCACCTGGGAGGATCACCTGCTCCACCTGAAGAATATTTTGGAGGCCCTGCAGAAGGCATGCCTCACTATCAAGGCTACTAAGTGCCAGATAGGGCCGAGCAAGTCTGTGTACCTGGGCCACCTTGTGGGTGGAGGCCAGATTCAACCACTACAGAGCAAAATCCAGACCATAATGGACTGTGTTGCTGCAACTACCCAGACTCAGGTCAGAGCTTTCTTGGGCCTGACTGGGCACTACAGAAGATTTGAGAAAGGATATGGGTCTATAGTGACTCCAATGAATGATCTCACATCCAAGAGAATGCCCAAGAAAGTTCAGTGGACAGTTAGCTGTCAGAAGGCATTTGATGATCTCAAGCAGGCCATGTGCACTGCTCCCATTCTGCAGAGTCCTGACTACTCCAAGCAATTTATTGTCCAAACAGATGCATCTGAGTTGGGGGTAGGGGCTGTGTTGTCACAACTTAATGCAGAGGGTCAGGATCAACCAGTAGCTTTTATCAGCTGAAGGTTGACCCCCAGAGAGAAACGTTGGGCAGCTATAGAGAGGGAAGCCTTTGCTGTGGTCTGGGCCCTGAAGAAGCTGAGGCCATACCTGTTTGGCACTCACTTCATTGTTCAGACAGATCATAGGCCCCTCCTATGGATAAAACAAATGAAGGGTGAAAACCCCAAACTTTTGAGGTGGTCCATTTCCCTATAGGGGATGGACTATACAGTGGAACATAGACCTGGGAGTAACCATGCCAATGCAGATGGACTCTCCAGATATTTCCACTTAGAAGATGAAGACTCAACTGGGCAAGGTTAGTCTCATCTCCTTACATTTGAGGGGGAGTGTAGGAAAGTAGGATCTGCTTCTTATGGTTACCTCCACTTTTTGCTAAATGTAATACTGTTTTTGACTAGTCTTACGGGGATCCTGCTAATCAGGACCCCAGTCTATCTCATTTCTCCCTAAACTGTTATGCCATGTACTTAGGTACACTCCAGATTGGATACTAGGGTAACCTTGTCAGTCTCTAGTATATGGAACACATGTACCCAGGGCATAGGTACCCCAGAGGCTTCCCATGGTCTGAAGCATGTACTATGCCACCAATGAGAGGCCATGCAATATGGAACTACAGGCCTGCCATTGCAGCCTGTGTAAGTTGGTGCATGCACCACTTACTTAAGATATAGGTTTAATATATCTAAGGGTCACTGCACTTGAAACCTATAAGTCACCCCTATAGCAGGCATTAACAATCCTGAAGGCAGGGTGCTTGTTTCTAAGTGAGAGGGTGCCACTGCATGAGCAGGACACCCCTGCAGCCTACCCGGGTTGTCAGTGAGGCAGCCATTTACGACATATAGAGTGGCATTATGGGACCGCGTGATGGCCAACTCTAAAACGGCTGAAACAAACCCTATCGTGTTTGGTGTCAAACATGTTGGAATCATACCCCCACACCGGTAACTGGTGTGGGAGGTATGATTCCACCCCTCAGAAGTGAGCTTCGTGAGGTCCCTGGTGTTCCCAGTACCAGCCTTCTAGTCCCGGACAGCACAAAATGGTTGCTGCCAACCAGAGACACATTTCTGCCCTCCTGCTGCTGAGCGAAGCTCGAGCAGAGGAAGGCAGAACAATAAGCATCCTGTCACAGGGAGGTGTGACCACCTCCCAGACAGGTTTTAGTGTATTAGGACTGGGTGGGTCTGCTTCCAGCGACTGAAAGTCTGCATGAGGGGCACATTTGGTGTCCCTGTGCATAGTCCAGTTCAAAACAGTCCTGGGAGCCATTGGCTCCCGCTCTGGAGCGAAACTGGACAAAGGACATGGGAGTAACCTCCCCACTGTCCAGTCCCTTGAATCTTGCCAACCCTCTTCCTTGGGTACTTAAGGGCTTACCTGGCTGTAGGACCTTAGATTTGACGTGGACAAGATTCTGAACCAGAAAGCACTAAACTTCGACTGTCTGGACACTTTGGACTTCGCTGGACTTTGTTTGGGCCCGACGTCGTCTCCCACTCAGTCTGCTGCATCGGCTGTGCCCATGCACCATACAGGATCCGTGCAGGACCTGTGGAGCATCAAGGACAACCGAATATATCTCCCTTGGAGTGAAGGAGTCACGCCCCTGGATCTGCAGGCACCGCAACACTGCTGTCCGGTCTGCTGATCCTGAGCTCCTATGGACTCCGAAGGCTTCAGCAACACAGGAGGTGGGTTTCTACGTCCCTCGAGGTCTGAGCTGCCCTCTCACCAAGTTTGAGGTCAGAATCCCTCGTGGGGGCTGCAATACTCGAACCCCTGTGCACCGTGTACATTTGCAAGTGCATATGCTTGTTGGCGTTTCCCGAACAAGTGCATTGGGCTCCGAGTAGCCCCAACCTCTGGCACCATTTCCTTCCAAGAACTTCGACCTCCTCGCACCGAGTGCTCCGTGGGGCTGTTGTTTTGTGAAATCGCTTGAGGTCCTCCCGCGACTCCTGTGCCTCCGGCCTGTGGGTCCACTTGAGAGTCAAATTTGCTTTTCTTGGGCTCCCCGGGTTGCTCCAGGCCTGCCCTGACTCCCCTGCATTTGGTGAGTCCCCTGGACCTTGCTTGTCCGAACCATACACATCCTTGACCTTCTGTGTGGGTTGCCGTTGCCAAGGCTTGTTGGTGCTCCTGCCGGGCACTGACCCCTCAACACTCGACATCCTTCGTGGGACAGCTCGTCTTCCTCGACATCTCCTGGTCCCCGTAGCTGCAGAGTCAAGGACTCCATCAACCAACCTGAAGCACCCGACATCGGTGGGCATTCGTCTACCGAGCCCCTGGTCACACCTAAGTGACCCAGACTCTGTCCCCTCTGCTTTCAGGTACTCTTCGACAAGAATCCACCTTTGGATTCCAACGGACACTTTTCTTACTTACAGCAGCGGCTCTTCTTCGAAGTCCTCCATTGGGTTCGACGGCGGTTTCCGACGCCATTTCAGACCTATGCACCCGGCTTCCCTGGGATAGGTAACTTGGGTACCTCGGTATCCATGGGTAGGGTGGCTCTCCAACCTCCTATCTTCCACGGGGTTTCTGCGAAGTCCACTGGGAAGGGTCCTTAAACTCTAAAAAACCGCGACTTCCCCATAGAATTGTACGGAGCACGCAGTTGTGTTCCCACACTGCACCTGTCCTCCGTGGGGTCCCTATCTACTCACCTTGGGTGGTTCCTTAGGGTCCCAGCGATTCTATGTCCTCTCAACACTGTCTTGACTCAAGTTGTGGTTCTTATACCACTTTCTTAGTATATGGTTTGGTTCCCCCCTGGGGCCCACTTTGTATTAGTACTATTTACTATCATTTCTGTGCTTAAGTATTGTGTGCTTTGTGATTATCTCCGTGTAGGAGATAGTGTGTTGTACTAGATAATGTTATATCAATAAATACATATTTTTATAACTACTGTGTGGTTCTCCTTTCATTTAACCAATACTACATGGTTGCATTCTGGTAAAACAAGCTGCTTAACATTCCTTCAAGACTAAGCCTGAAGGCTGCTCTCCACAGCTACCAGTTTGATAGCTTTCTATGGTTGAACATCAATTTGATCCAGCACTCCTTGTTGTAACAGTCTCAATGTCATCTTCAAATTGCATCAATGATACTTCATTCAAATGTTATTCTGTCACACAAAACACAACATCAATTCAGCAGGTATGTTTCTGTCTCTTTATTCGTGAATTCTCCTTCACAAAAGATAAAACTGTAGCCAACGCGTTTCGTCCTCTCGGACTTCTTCAGGGCATAAAAGTGTTGGCCTTCTATCTTGATTACTGTGTGTGTTGTTTTTATCTGTTTTCTTAAGGTACTAATGGCAGTGAACTTTGCGAAGTTAATCTCTTCTTGAATTGGAACATCAATTGTTATAAAATTATTATGGTGACCGGTCTAGCTTTCTAAGGTTATCTTTGACCTCTTAAATCACCATAAGGGTTGTTTGGACTGGTGCAAGGTGCCCACTTTAATTAGTGGACAGCATATACCAGGCCAACTTCTCACAAATGTCATAATTTTTGGCATAAGAGGGAGACCTCCACACCCACTCCATCAACCTTGTCATTGAAATCTTTGTGAGAGTCCTTAATCGCCTGCAGTATAGTGGCCAGTCAAACTGTCTCTTCCTGCGGCTGGGGTTCTGGTTCTAGTGCCCCATCCCCTGCCATCCCAGTTTGGCATACTTATCTATTGAGCCTTGGCCCGTTGCCTTGTCTTTCACCATCCTGGTGGTCCAGCTGGAGTATCTCTTTACCCCTGTGTCTCCAGGGCAGGGAGGCAGAGTTATTACAGAGCAGGGCCAGGCCAACAGACTGCAAGGTGGAAGTCCCTTATGATTGGGTCTCTCCCCCAGCCCGCTGTTCCCCAGAGGTTAGTCTAAAAGCCTCAGATTTAATACCCCACTGTGATCCAATGCAGTCCTCAAGCACGGCTCAGTCCGCTTGGAAGGTGGGCATTGGGGGTGGACAGTTAGAGGGTCCTTGCACCCGGTCTCAACTCTCCATGCAACATCACGATGTCCAGGGACCCGCAACCTCCACAGGTCCTCATCAGCCCAGCCACTCCTCACCTCGTGGCACTTTGTCTGTGCTGCAGGCCCCCTCGATGGCTCCCGGTGCTGCCCCACCTCAGGGTAACAGCTGAATGTCCTTTTGGTTAGAAAGCTGCCGCAGTCGGACAAGACCACCCAGTGTCCTCTGAGGGGCAAGTCAGTCCTGCTGTCCTCCAAGGTTTTAACAGCAGGTAGGGCACCAGGCTGTTTGTTGGGGGTTCCTGCCCCTATGCACACAGGGTGCCTAAGCAGGAAGGAAGGTCTGCACTCAGCCCTTGCGTCTCCGACCACCACAACTCAAGAGGCATCCGCCAGGTCTTCTGCAGAGGTACCCGAATCAACAGTAAAGGCCCAGCGGGAAGATCATACAGGGAAGCAGCTGACTTGCAGTCTCCACAGGGACCAACAGTGCTGAGGTAGGAGGAGAGAAGGGAGCTGCCTCCCAGCCGCTGCAGTCCTGGCCCTCACCACTTCAGCAAGCCGCATGTCAGGTCAGAAGCTCTCCCACACGGCCCGCCTGAAGTTCCCACCTTTGCCCTCGCCTTGGGCCTTCCATTCATACCTGTTAGAGCATGAAACAACTAGGAATGTTTAGATTTTGAAACATATGTGCATCATGGCATCCAACATATTTATTTATTTATTTTTCAAATGTTTTCTACACCAACAACTCTGCTTTATGGCTTCTTCAAGAGGTTTTGAGCATGACTGTGAGTCCTCAGAGAGGCAGTCAAAAAGCAAGGAAATTCTACATACAGGAGTTCAGCCATAGCACCACATTTTTTGTTTTGTTTAGCATGCCAGCATGGTAAAGCCTGTGGTACTTATATAAAAAAGCAGAATATGATGGGCGTGGCCAGGCGGTCGTAACTCGCTTCGGCTCCGTCATCCCCAGGGCTGTCTGCGGTGCTACTAATGCAAAATCGCACCAAGAAGCATCTAGCTGTGGGGAATGAGTGGCGAAATTGTTGGAGACGTGGAGGATTACGGTTGCGGGCTGCTATCCGCTCACCAGAGGCTGAAAAGGGAGCGAAGAAGAGCAGCGGCCCGCACATAACATGGCGGCAGTGCACGGAATCTCCGCGTAGCCCCGGAGCAACACCTAGCGGGGACCGGGAAACAGAAAACCGCATGCGGCACCAAACGGTGGAGGTGGCCCCCGAGGTAGCGGTGACACTCTCTGTGCAAGGGCGGACAGCTGATGCCCAGGAAGCGAGACGGGACGCTTGGCTCGGGGAACGAGAGCCGCTCCCGCAACGCGCCTCGCCGAGGTTCACGGTAGGAGGCCCGTGATTTTGGGGGTTGGGAACCCCCGTTGGTCCTGGGAGTCACCCCAATATAGAAGGAGAGTGTCCCCTGATGTGCCTAGACTGCCTCAGTACTACCGTGGGGAGGACCAGGAACCAGGTGCCTGACCTGAAGATGGCGGCCAGCACGGCCATTTCACGCATGCCTGACTAACACGATGGGGGATCACAGGAGTCTGAAGGAGGTAGCATGTCATAATGCCAGCGACCTGCCATAGTAGAAGAGGAAGCCAGGACCTTTAGCAACTCCAATTTACTCAAAGCGGCCAGAGGTCCCTGAGGGCATTCGAGGGGTAAGAGATCGCCCCCACAGTGTGGAGCTCTGTGGATGAGCAACTGGCCAGAAATGCGTATCGGCACGGGGAAACCCCAAATCCTGTGGAAAAAGGGGCGCTAGCGTGTGGCATTACGTAGCAATTGACCAGAAGAGGGCCCCAGGAGAGAGGGGGTGGACGGACAGCACTTATGCCACCGAAAAAAGGGGCCAGCTAAAGTGACCAACGACTTCCCTACAGCAGAAAAGAAGCAAGTGCAGGAGCAGGGTGCAAACGCAGATACCATGGCTCTCACGAAAGAGGATCTCTTGGCATCCCTCAGGGAGTTCAAATCAGAGGTCCGAGCAGAACTAAAAGGGGACTTTAAGACCTCCATGGACCAACTGAAAAACGACCTGACTGAGAGGATGACGGCGCTCCAACACGATGTGGACTCTGTGGGCTCGCGTGTCTTGGAGGTGGAATCTCAAAACCAAGAACTAGAGAAAAAATCGGCGGCCGTGCAAGACAGCATACGGGACTTACAAGCACAGCTATTTATTTATTTATTTATTTATTTATAAAGCGCCAGAATCGACCCCCGAAGGGGTATCTCTGCGCTCAGGACGGGCCACCTGTGGGAAGGCTGTCTGCTAGAAATCAGAAGCGAAAGAGGAGGGTCTTGAGCTGTTTCCTGAAATGGAGATGTTCCGTGCACTGTCTTAGTTGCACAGGGAGCTTATTCCAGTAACAGGGGCCTAGATAGGATAAGGCTTTCCCACCTTGTCTGGCCCGTTTAATTCTAGGCACTGCGAGGAAGGATTTGGATCCTGAGCGGAGAGACCGCCGAGGTGTATAGGGAATAAATTTATCCGCAAGATAGCTAGGGCCAGAATTGGACAAGGCCTTATGTATGGTACTGCAGACTTTAAACTGTACTCGTTCCCGTATTGGGAGCCAGTGGAGCTGGTAGAGCAGAGGCCGGGAGGCTGTCCTAGGCGGTGCGTTCAGGATCAGGCGTGCCGCCGTGTTCTGGACAACCTGCAGTCTGTTAAGAGCAGCCTCGTTGGCGGACAACAGTAGACTGTTACAATAATCCAGTCGACTTAAAACAAGCGCCTGGGTTAACGTCTTCCTAGATGAATCAGGAAGCAAGGGAAGGATGCGACGCAGTAGGCCCAACACATGAAAACAAGAGCCAGCTGTCTGTGCGGCATGCTCCTTCATGGTAAGGGTCTGCTCCAGGCGAACACCTAAATTTTTTACACAAGTTTTTGGAACGGGGGGGTGCCTAAGTCCGTGGGCCACCAATCGGGGGTCCACAGTAGTTGAGCTTCCCCGAAGAGCATGATTTCCGTCTTTCCCACATTGCACTGAAGAAAGTTGCTCCTCATCCACTGTGAGATACTTCTCATTCCCAGAGAGAAAGTGGCCTGCACTGAAGGAGTGAATTTTGCAAATGGAAAAAGCAGCTGGGTATCGTCAGCATAGGAGACGGGGATAAACCCGCTACTCCTTAACAGATTGGCCAAGGGAGCCACATAGATGTTAAACAAAGTCGGGCTCAGACAAGAGCCCTGTGGTACTCCCTTGGACAACTCTGTTACAGCAGAACGATACGAACCAAGGTTAACCGCCTGTGAACGAAAAGAAAGAAAACTCGTCAGCCACTGGAGAGCCAAATCTCTAAGTCCAATCTCCTCCAGTCTCCTGAGCAAAATCTTATGGGAAACCGTGTCGAACGCGGCGGATAGGTCCAACAGCAACAGAATCGTGGAATGGCCTCTATCTAGGGTCATCCTGATATTGTCGGTGACCGCTAGTAGAGCCGATTCTGTGCTGTATTTAGGGCGAAAGCCTGATTGAGAAGGGTCAAGACTACCCGTCCGTTTGACATGGTTGGAGAGATGTGTGTTTATGTGTTTCTCCAATAGCTTACCCAGGAAAGGGAGGAGGGAGATAGGATGGAGATTGGAGAACTCAGTTAGCGGGGCCTTGATGTTCTTTCGGATAGGCATAACCTGTGCTGCTTTCCATTCCATAGGTACCAGGCCTCCTCGCAGGGAGAGATTGAGGAGATGTGCAATGAAGGGGGACAGGTGACAGGCAAGAGAGGTGGTAGTTTTTGCCGGTATGTGATCCAGGGGTGATCCTGATTTGACTAAACGGATCAGAGATTCTACCTCCATCTGCGTCACTAATGGAAAGCTTCCCAACACTTGGGTAACTGTCTGCCCAGGTACTTTGGAGATCATAATAGAGGAAGGGTGCTCCCCTAATTGGATTATTTTGTCATACAAGCGGCTCTTCTAAAGACAGAAGACCTAGAAAACAGATCACTACGTGAAAACATCAGAATTAGGGACCTTGAAGAGGGCGCGGAAGGACCGGACCTGGAGGCCTTCATCGAGGGGCTCTTCACAGAAGTTCTGGGGTCAAACCAAACAAAAGTTAAGATCGAGAGAGTTCACCGCGTGGGTGCCCAGCAAGGCGGAGAGCGGCGACGCACCCGCGACGTCCTTGTTAAGATGCACTCCTTTAAGGCTAAAGAAGCAATCCTTCAAGCTGCCAGAAATAAAGATGAAATTTCCTTCCAGGGCTTTCGTTGCAGCCTTTTTCAAGACCTAGCTCCTGCGACACTACTAAGGAGACAGCAGTTTAGGCCCATCACTACGAAGCTAAGAGAAGATCGTATCAAATATAGATGGACTTTCCCCTTCGGTCTGGCGTTTGAACTGAACAATAAAACGAAACATGTCACAGAGGTGAAAGATGGTCTGAGGCTTCTGGGTTTTCCTCCCAGCGCAGAAGACCAGGCGGAGTCTTCAAGAGGGAAGGAAAGCGGGAACCCCTCACGGTGGCATGCGAGCACACGGGCAAGGCAAGCAAATGTCTAGAGCCCACACCGTGATGAGAAGCATGGTTGCAAAAGGCTTTTTTGGTGGGCAGGGGCTCCGACCTCCGTGAGAGACGCCATAGGGGAGAGACTCACCCCCAAGATCCCTACGCCAAGCAGGGGCATGGGCTCCGCTCGGCCACTCACAGTCCCACTCTAGAAGATGCAACTGATTGTCTCTAGGAACGATGAATATTTGAAAAAGACAGCCAGGGTGATGGATCTGTGCCGTTCGCCCCACGCCATGATCTTCTTCTTCCACAAGGTTATGGCCGGGAGAGTCAGAGCGCTCTGGCAAAAGTTTTGTTTGTGTAATTGTTCTCATTGTTGGGGGGGTGTTCACGGGGGGCGGAAATAGAACGAATAGAGGCTTTGGATACGTATCTAAGATGGCTCAGAATTCACAACATTACACTGTTCGGGCTGGGTGTTCTATCTTGGTAATTGGCTTTAACAGGAGAGGGATGGGCTTCATACAGGAGTGGTTATTGAGGGTGAAAGTGGCTCCGGGATTATGCCGATATCTATAGCTTTGTGGAATGTAAAGGGGCTGAATTCGCCCATTAAAAGGCAGAAAGTCTGGAAATATTTGTTAGACCATGACTTCGAAGTTGTGGCCTTACAGGAAACGCACTTAAAGAGAGCGGAGGAGCTTCGGTTGAGCCACAAAAATTATGCATTAATCTATACATCCTCTGCGCCCACCAAGCATAGAGGGGTGGCTCTAATGTTTCGTAACTCCTTGAAATTACAACCCGAAGATATTAAGTCTGATAAGGAAGGTAGGGTTATTATGGTGAAAGGGAAAGTCAGAGGGAAGTTCTGCACATTCATATCAGCGTATGCACCTAATACAGGCCAGTCGCCTTTTCTAGCTGCCTTGCTAGCTATGATTGGGGGGTTTGCGGAGGGCCCGGTGATACTGATGGGAGACTTCAACCTTACATGGGATGGAGACATGGATAGTACTCACCCTCACAGGTCTCCTACCGGTAGCTTCCCAAAGAGCTTTAAGCAGTCACTACAAACTTTAGGCTTGGTGGACGCTTGGCGTCACCGTTACCCCGACACTAAGGACTACACATTTCTTTCCCACGTCCACCAATCATACTCGAGACTCGACTACATTTTTATAAGTCAAGGGCTTCTGGGGGCTCTCCAAGACGCGAAAATCCTCCCAATCTCCATTTCAGACCACAGCCTAGTCTCGATCTGTCTCACTTGGGTGGGGCGCTCCCTTAGGGCGCCACTCTGGTACTTCCCGGATTCCCTGACAAGAGAGAGATTACTAAGAGAGGAACTCCGAGGGGGCCATTGCAGAGTTCTTTTTCTTAAATCAGCCTCAGGACACCTCACCCCTGACTAATTGGGATGCTTTCAAAGCGGCCATAAGGGGAAAATGTATTGAACTCAATTCTGCCTTAAATAAACAAAGGGCCAAGGAGAGGGAAGATTTGGAAAAGTCGCTGGGGGACATTGAAAAGGAACACAAAAAGAACCCTTCACGCACAATACTGCACCAGATGCGAGCAATTAAGGGGAAACTAACAGCGTTATACTCTAACAGGGCAGAACATACACTGTTATGATTGCGCCACACCTCTTACGCGCAGGGGAATAAGATCGGCTCGCACCTAGCTAGACAGCTGCGGGAAAAGAGGGAGAAAGAATTTATTGGGGCCATAATTGATGAAACGGGGCACGCCACTCATGAAGATACTAATAAAGCAAGGGCTTTCTATACAGGTCTATATGCTAGGGAATACCTAGAGTCGGCAGTGCAACATCAGTACTTACAATCATTAGAACTCCCACAGGTCTCGAAGGACTGGAATGAAAGGCTAAATGCTCCCATTACGGGAGAGGAAGTTGGGAGGGCAATCACAGCTCTCAAACCTAATAAGTCCCCGGGTCCCGATGGCCTGACAGCTCATTTCTATAAAACCTTTGCTCCAGATATCATCCCACACATAACAAATCTCTTTAATGCGATAGCGGAAGGTAAGAGTGTATCCCAATCAATGGCGGAGGTTGTTATTACGGTTATCCGCAAACCCGGGAAAAACACCTGAGAATGTGCCTCTTACAGGCCCATAGCGCTTATGAATCTAGACGCCAAACTGTATTCCTCTATACTGGCAACACGACTGGAGGATCTGATGCCAACCCTAATCCACCCTGATCAATCGGGCTTCATAAAAGGCAGACAAACCCACGATAATATCCGAAGAACCATTCACCTGATTCAGAAAGCGACCAAATTCAAAATACCTCCAGTACTGGTGGGCCTAGACGCCCAAACGGCCTTTGACAGGGTGGATTGGGCATTCCTCTTTAGCACGCCTGAGCACTTTGGGTTTGGTAAACCATTTATAGATATGATCAAAGCTAACTACACGTGCCCGCGCTCTAGAGTTCAGGTTAATGGGTCTAGCTCAGCCCTCGTCTCACTAGAGAGTGGCACAAGGCAGGGCTGCCCACTCTCGCCATTACTTTTTGCTTTAAGTATTGAGCCCCTGGCCCTACGGATTCGTAAAACAACAGGAATACGAGGCATTCCATTTGGGGGGGAGGAGCATAAAATATCGCTTTTCGCTGAAAAAGTGCTGCTCTCTCTTACCTCCCCCGAGCAGTCACTACGGGTGGTGCAGAATGAACTGAGGGCTTTCGAACAAGTTGCAGGCTTTAAGGTTAACCTTACGAAATCCTTTGTTTTGAATCTCACACAGTCGAGGGAGGCTATGGGTAGATTGCGTAATTACACCCCACTTCAATGGGCTAAACATTCTCTCAAATACTTGGGTATTAACTTGACTCCCTCGCTGGATGGCCTGTTCAGGGCTAACTATCCTCCACTGTTGCTCCAAATCCAGCAGGATCTCAAACTATGGAAACCTCTATTCATCTCATGGCTTGGGAGCATCCATGCGATAAAAATGACGGCTTTACCTAAACTTTTATATCTCTTCCAAGCCCTCCCGATAGACCTGGATAGGGACTTTCTTCCCAAGGTGGGATCTCTCTTCACTCGGTATATCTGGCAGAATGGTAGAGCTCGGCTCCCCTTCCGCACTCTTCGTCGGGCTAGATGCGACGGTGGGGTGGCACTACCGGACCTCCACTTATATTTCAAAGCAGCCCAGCTCTGTGTCTTGGCAGAATGGTCAAAGAGAGAGTCTGATAAACATTGGCTGCACATGGACAGGGCAGTGGTGGGAAGAACAATTTGGGATTTGATATGGAAACATAAGAAAGACAGGCCGCCAAACGCATACATTAGCACTCCCACGCGCACCACACTTAAAGTTTGGGATGAGGTGTCCAGGGGATTAGAGTGGTCTACATTCCCTTCGCCATATACACCTATTCACTTTAATCCCGATTTCCCCCGGCGCTGCGAGAGGGCCCCTTCGATTTGTGGAGCGAAGGGGGCTGTCTGATGCTATCAGATTTGTTCCATAACTATGACATTCTAACCTTTGCCAGCTGTCAAAGGGACTTCAAGGTGCCGCCCAGCGAGCACTTCCATTATCTCCAGCTTAAACATTGGGCTCTCCAGCCGCAGGTCAGAGAGGCGGCGACACAAGAGAAGACGGCAATGGAAAAATTTGTATAGAAGGTGGGGTCCATGAGAGGGGTGATCACTTTTTTTATAACCTTCTTCTCTCCACTTCACATACGCCGAGACCCCGATACATGCAGACTTGGGAACAATGGATAGGGAGAGAGATTTCAGATACAGAATTGAAACACCTTTGGAGGGATATTGCCAAAGATAACCATTCCCTAGACCTAAGGTAGGCGCATTATAAGATTCTCTTCGATTGGTACCTATACCCTACAAAACTCAAAAAAATCTTCCCAGAGTCTTCGGATATGTGTTGGAGGGTGTGGCCTTTTGGGGGACTTCAGTCACATATAGTGGGACTGTCCCTCAATTCGACCTTTTTGGGAGAAGATTTTGTTTCATATGAAAGACATTTTGGGATACCATATTCCTACCAACAAGGAAGGAGTACTTTTAGGACTGAGAGATCCAGAGCTCGAACAGCAAACCAAAGCAGATAGGGCCATAATGTGGGCCTGCTTTGGGGCTGCCAAGGTAGCAATTGCAGCTGCATGGAAGAAAAAGGCAGCGCCGGTGCTATCTCACTGGCATGCACGACTCTGGAAAATACTGTCGATGGAAAGGATGGCAGAGATTATTAGGGACGACTATAAAACCTTCTAATACAAATGGGGGTCTCTCGTTACTTACCTCACAAGCGGTCTCCCATTGGCGGTATGCCCGCCCTCACTACGCGCTATGCACCTATTTCAGTTTTAGCTGGAAGACACTTAGTCGCCGTGGAAAACCAGCCTGACAGCGGAAACATACATAATGGTAACAGCCATAAACTGAGCTGGACCTTGAGCCCAGTAAGAGCCTCGTTTCAGGACCGCCTCCTGGAAGTTAAGTTATCTTGTTGGGGGAGGGGTGGGGTGAAGAGAGGGGGGGTTTAAAAAACTCTAGGCCGCTGGTTTTACACTATTTAAAGGCAGCCAGGATGTGCTGTTGAGAGTGAAGTGCTGAGGTGCACTCCCCGCTTTCTATTGAAACTGTGACATCGTTAGATTACTTGTCAGATGGGGGATTGGTGAAGCATTTTCTCCTATGTGATATATAGTCATGCTGTGAAATGCTATTGTGCCTAATAAAAAGAAGTTTGATAAAAAAGCAGAATATAGTGTACAACTGTGGGTCATGTTACCGTACTGGTCAGCCCGTATTAAACAGTGAATACCCAGGTTTGCGTTTCGCATGACAGCGAACAGCAATCTCCTCTCATGTGCAAGACGTTTATATGAGTACCATCAAGGCAATGAAGGTATACTTCCCTTGCTATCTATTGAAGGCACCCCACCTTAAATCCCCTTCCCATCCCATCAACTTCCATGGTGTCTGTTTTCCCCTCTTTTGTCGGCCAGATGATTGATTCAAATATATGTGAGGCAATTACCCTTACCCCCACTGTGTTACTCTTTACTTCACAAGCTGAGGTGAGCTCCAATGAATCAATGGGGGTAAAAGCCAGCCCCACAGCCGCGGACTGCTCCAATGTCTGGGAGAAGTCCGGCCCTAGTCAACCAAGTCACCACAACATTCAACCCCTAATCAGAAATACAAACATCACCCTCAGTCTCACCTACACCCAAGTCAGCCAGCAGCGTTTCCCAAGCTTGCGCAGATTCCTATAGGCCTCCTGCCCTGATGCACTTTCCTCAGCAGTGCACTCCCCTCCCAGTTCGCTCATCACAGGGGGTCCGACCCCACTACTCAACCCGGGGGCCTGTAGCATGTTTCCATTGCAGTGTCTCACAAGCTCACGCATACTCTCCAGGCCTCCTGCCCTGATGCACTTCCCTCAGCAGTGCACTCCCCTCCCAGTCCACCCATCGTAGTTGGCCCGCCCTCAAGTGCTCAACCCTGGGGCCCATAGCATGTTTCTATTGCATCATAATTCTACGCCTGGCAACCACTAGGGCCAAATTAATGAACCGGTTATGGCTTTATGCTTAGCAGACCGGAGGTAAAGGTCCAGCAGGCATAACCTGGGTGAGGGGGTCAGGGAGCAATCCGTTGTCTCAGCCAAGAGGCGTAGCACCTCACTCCAGTAAGAGGTTAATGAGCACAACTCCATAACACGTGAAGAAGATCCCTAGTATCAGCATGACAGCGAGGATACTTGGGTAGTCAGCGGGAATAGACGCCAAGTTTCTGGGGCATGAGGTAAGCTTGATGTAATACATATTAATGAATAAGTATGAAACAGAATTTGAGGGATATCTTGGGCTCAACTACCCACATTTTAGACCAGGCCCCATCAGTCAAAGGTTAATCCAGTTCAGTTTCCCATCGTTTATGCAGTAATGTGAGAGAGGAGAGCACATCCAGATGCAGCGCCCCGTACAGCCCCGAAACCAATCTTTGAGTGTTAGTGGCATCACATAGAAATGGGCAACTATGAAGAGGTTGTGGCTCCGCTTCCCACCTCCCCCATAGCCTACCCACCACCACTGACAGGGTACCATATAACAGAAATTGCCTAACAAAGGGGCGGAACATGCCATCCATGTAAAGTGTAATCCCATATCCAAACCCGCCTCTACCCATTCCTGAGGTGACCCTCTTCAACATGCAGGTCGGGGGGACCTGTATGAGGAGGGCCCAAAGCGGGAGTCCCCGGGAATACGGGGCTCGCAGCTGCGTTCAGCAGAGCACCATCAGCCAGCAAATCCGAAGCACCAGCATGACATGCTGCATGGCAGGGAAATCCTGTTTAGGATTAAGCAAAATAGTCAACAACAGAGTCTGGTCAGGGAGGCCTCTAATTCCAGCATCCCTGGGGTCTTTCATCTCTGAAACCACCCCATACACCACTTCAATTGTGCCGCTAGATAGTAGGATTTAAAGTCGGGGCGTTCATCCCCCGCATCGATGGATGCTCGTTGCAACTTAGCAATTTAACACACCAAAGGCCCTTGCTCCATCTTAAGTCAATCAGGATCATGTTCAGATCCCGAAACGTACTCTGCAGCACTACGACCAGGAGGACAGTAAAAAAGTACAGAAGGTGAGGCAATCCTATCATCTTAGCTAGGACTATTCGGCCCACCACCAACAGGTGTATTGTCTTCGAAAATGATAAGCTCGCCCAGAAAGCCGTCACCGCCGTGTCCACATTGCCCTCTAGTAGTTCAGTGACCATGCAATATGTTCGGAGCCCCAGCTATTGCACCACGTCCCGTTCCCACGTCATGCCGCATAGAGCCGGAGGCTTGCCCCATCTCCACAGATCCGGAACAGACAAGTTTTGAGCCAATTCACATGTAGGTCCGAGGCCTCTCCAAAGGTCGTGAGGAGATGCACCACTCTCTCAGGTTCTGTGCACAGATCACCCAGGTAAAGAACCATGTCATCTGCATAGAGGGAGATGTTATGTAAAACTCTGCAGGACTGAATGCCAGCATAGAGCACTCCACCACAGGCCCTGCACGCCAGTAGCTCCCCTGCAATGGCAAAAAGCAGGGGAGATAACAGGCATCCATGTAGAGATCCTCTTTCCATGTTACACTGCCCAAAGATCATCTGCCCCGTTTGGATCCGATCCACAAGGTTCAGGTAGAGCAAGAAAGTCCACTCTACAAAGCGACACCCCAGCCCCATACGAGGCATGACAGTTTGGAGAAATTCCCAGACCCGACTTTCGAAAGCCTTTTCATTGTCTACAAACATGGATCCAAAACATTCCTGTAGGGCAGGGTCATCTCTCCGATGCTGAGTGCCATGCTACGGCCAGGGATAAATCCCAACTGGTCAGCATGGAACAGGCCCAATATGTGGGGCAATAAACATTGTGCCAGGATCCCACTGAGGAGTTTATAATCAACATTGAGCATCGACAATGGCCTGCAAGCCATCACATCAATAGCAAGCTTCCCGGTTTTGAGCAGGTGACAAGAAGGGCCTCCTGCAGGGTGGGGTGCAAGACACGAGCCGTGAGCCCCTCCTGATACAATGCAGCTACGCAGGGTACCATCAGATCAATGTAGAATGCATAGAACCCCACCAGGTGGCCATCTGTCCCTGGAACATTCCCGTGGGCTATATAACGCACTTCAGCGCGGATCTCCTCCTCCAAGATATCCCCTCCTATCGCCTCCCCAAACTCCGGCGCCAGTCTGCAAATCGGTAGGTCAGTTAGTCAGTCACAAATGGTCTGTTCCTGCATCACACCACCACTGGAGTACAGTCTGACATAAAAATTGGTGATGCATCGATTTATCTCAGCCTGTGTATATTGTCTGGTCCCCACAGGAATTACCAACTCTAGAGTCAGAGAACCATACCTAACGGGATTGGCCAACCATGCCTGCAGCGGTCCTGTTTTGTCCCTCTTGGTTGTGACAAATCATATATGCTTTCTATTCCAAACAGCGGAGGTGCTCCACATATTCCACTACTTTTATCTTTGCATCCAGTACAGCCTGTTGTAGCTCTGGCCTCTGGCTACAACATCTCTATATCTCTGATGGCCTGTTCATGAGTATCAATCTCCCCCAAGAGGGTCATCAGTACTCCTGCCATCTCCGATATGCATTGTCCCCGGAGAAAGACCTTGAAGGCCTCTGATCTAGCGAGCAGTGAGGAGGCAGTTCTCAGCAAAAAAAAAGCGCCAGATCCCCTCTCTAACAGTCTCACGGAACACCGCGTTTTCCAAGCGGACAGCCTTCAGACGCCAGCATGGGATGCATGTAAGCACATCACCCCATTGTTGCGTTAACAAAAGGGGGATGTGATTGGAAATGATTCTGGCCAAATACTCTATGTCCGCGACAGCTCCTAGCATGTCGTCCGAGCAAAAAAAGGTCTTGAGGTGGACACGTAGCATATGTATGATCGAATTAAACGAATAGTCACAGTCCTGCAGGTGGGGATGTCGCCATCCATCCACCAGCCCTGAAATGAAGCTGCCAGTAGATATTAACAAAATAAATATTTCGGCTGTCCAAACAGCCTGTAAGGATGGAACAGCAATCCTCAGTGTCTAATTTCTGACTAGTGACTTGAAAGGGGACACTCGGTTGCACCCAAATTAGTATTCCCGTAGCAAAAGCCGAGAATGTGGAGTAAACCCCATGACCACTCCATCGCTTGCACAATGCAGCCCCCTCCAGATCATTCAGGTGAGTATCCTGTCACAATGTTACGTGGACTCCCTTTTGCCGCAGGTATGCTTGCACCTTATAGAGCATAACCTTGTTATTCAAGCCCCGCACATTCCAGGAAGAGAAGTTTGTAGGCATTAACATTATCTCCCATGTGCAAAGCATCACTGTCCAACAGAACCCCCCCCCCCCCTCCGGCTCCATAGAAGTAGGGGGAGGTGTTGACCCTACAGCCAGTATAGAATGAAGAAAGAAAATATCCGCTACAACCCAAAAAACACACCATTCCAATTCCCCCTCCATAGGACAGCAAGGCAACAACCTCAATCCAAACAAAGACACGCAACTAAATAAACCATTTAGCCAGGGATTCAACTACAGCCCTCCTCGTGGGGTGTCAGAGGCAGGACACAGTCCCTTTCAAGACGAGTGTGCCCCAACGGAGCAATCGCACACCCAGCCATGCAGTAAGACGAAGAAAGCACACCCCCGTCTTAGGGGCCGTCTAGGCAGAAGATGAGGATAGCCATCATAAGAGAGGAAAGCAAAGCACCTCCACTATCCCCCCCTGGTGTATCATCGAAACGAAAGGGGTCAGTGGATATCATCAGCAGTCTGCGGGGTGACATGAGACAAGTCTCCACTCTTGGCATTGTCAAGTGTGGAATCAGACTCAGGGTCCGAATAAAAACTCCCGGCCGCACCCCCAGCTGATGGCGGGTGCCACTCCGAGTCTGAAGTCGTGATTTTAGCAGCTGCCTCTACTGCATTTCATCGGTCACGTTGTGCCTGTGTCACCTCGTCCCTGCCTGCGCCGAGCCCGGGGTCGCCGGGTACTCCTCCGAGCTCAGCTCGAGCCAGTCAAAACACCTCACCTGGTTCAGAGATGAACTTGGTTCTCTGAGTAGTGATAACCCACAAGTGTGCGGGATACAGCATAGCGTACTTGATATCCAAGTCTCTGAGCTTCTGTTTGGACTCCAGAAACGAAGTCCTCAGTCTCTGAACTGCTAAGATAAAGTCAGGGAAAATCATCACCCTGCTGTTGTCAACACAAATATCTTCCAAGTCTCAGGCCGAGGTTAGGAGGTAGTCATGGTCACGGAAATGCAAAAGGCATGCCACAGCAGGACGAGGTGCACCCCCAGGTGGTGGGGGTCTGGGGGCACCCTGTGACCCTTTTCAGGGCAAAGAAAGAGGACAGGTTCTCCGGGGGAACCACACGTCTAAGCCAGTCCTCAAGGAAAGCAGCCATGTCCGCACCTTCAACTTTTTCAGGCATACTCACCACTAGGATATCATTACTGGGGCACGACCTTCAGAGTCCTCTGCCCAGGTGTCCAGTACAATGGCCCTATCCAGAATATCCTCCATCTGGGCAGTCAAATCCCCAGTTGTCGGGATCACCTCCTACAGCATTCACTAAGCAGCTGTGATGTGCTCAGCTAATTTAAGATGGACCGCTCTAAGCACCCTGAGGTCTGCCTCCACCATGTCTATTTTGTGCTCTAGGGTTTCCTGCGAGTCTCTAATGGCCATCAGGATAGAGTCCAGCTTGTCCTGTGGGACCTGCAAGAATCCCCTCCCAGGGGCTAGTCTCACCCCCCGCTACGTGGGGCGTCAGCCACCGGCACCAGGACCTCTTTCCACCCGTTTTGGAACCGCAAGGTCACAGGTGGAGGATACGGAAGGACAACACAGCCCCTGAGCACCAGGCAATGGAAAACAGCCACAATCCCTTCAGGCCCAATTAGGAAGATTTTTTTGGGCCAGGCACAGCTCACCGCCCAAGATGAGTCAATAGGCTGTCCCCAAAGGCAATGGGTACAAGTCCAATGGCTCCAAGGGGCGTCACATAGAGCAGGAGTGGTCACAACAGGTATCAGGTCATCACTGGGCACCCTTGCAGCAGCACCCAGGAAGTAGGCGGGGTCCACAGGAAATAATAGAGGCAATAAGTGGTAGGTACCAGCAAGCTTACCAGGTCAGATCAGAGGCCCCAGCCAATGCTTGTCCCGACACGAATGCGCAGCAGTGGCCTAGCATCGAAGGGTGGTATCACAATGTCCCATCAGCAATACCTCTCGCAGTACCCCACAGGAGCCTTCCAAGCCGGCTCCTCATATCAGCGCTGTCCCTAGGCCCCGCAAGCCGCACTGCAGCACTTATGTCACAGGCCCTGTGTGGCTCCTCCCAGGGCTTGCAGCGGTGATGGACGTCAGGGGCAACTCTCCACGGCGCACAAGGGCTCCTGCATCATTCTCTCCCCGCCGTCTCAGGCAGCATGGGCTACAAGTCAGAGGAGACTTGGCACAGGGGGATACAATCTTGATGTGGTGTCGAAGTGTGGCTGGGCACGAGCTGTGCACTGGCGGAGTAGCCCACTTCAATGCCTCCAGACAAATGTGGGGCCAGCATGATGGCGCCAACCATCACCAGGGCCCCCTCTGATGACAGGGGTGGCATTATACATCAGGATGGGGCCAGATGTGTGTGTGGAAGCTTTCTGAACCCCAACACTCTTTCCAGGGAACATATGTTCAAAAACCGTTTTCTAAAGAAGGGGTCTTAGATCATTACAAATATTCTTCAGTTTACTTTTTTTCTCAGCTCTGGATCTTTCATGAAGTCCAAGAAGCCTATTGTGACAGCTAGAAAAGTTACTTTAGGTTAAGCTCATGACAAATCGTAGATTCTCCAGCTTTTAAATTATCCTAGCAGCTGGGTGTATACCTACCACAAAAAGACATTTCTCTGACAATGTAGAGATGGGAGAGTGGCTACTTATGCCCATCGCAAATCAACATAGATCTCTCACTTCCTTACCCTGTTCCACCAGCTGTATTCTAACTACTGGAAACCTAACAAGAAACTCACCATCCTTGCTTCCACTAAATGAATAATACACAAAGGCAGTAAATACCCCAGAATAATCAAATCTGTTTGGTGCAGTAATTCACAGAAAAATAACTCTTTCAATACAAATGCATCTATATTATCAAATATTATTTTAAAATAGATTATTTTTGTACTATTCTGGCTATCAATCCAAATATAAACTATGCTGTATGGAAGAAATAAACGTCCTAATATATTTAAATGTTCTGAGTCACATTTTCCTCCTCTGTGTTTATCACCCTTATGCTAAATCCTTTAGCACCCGATATGTTCACATAGTTTCCCTTTCCTCCAATGGCTGATGGTGGGAAGTGCTGCTTTTGGTGCCACTGCAGACCAGCAACATCTTAGCTTCCTGAATAGAACAGTGTTACCTTGCTACCAGCTTTCTCCCAGATTGTGACATCATTGGTTCTTACCAGAGTGAGATGCCATTGTGACATCACAGAATCTTCAGTGTCGCTAAGGCGCTGGTGTGTCAACATTGGCAGCTGTAGCCAAGACTTTGCCACCATCTTTGTCATAGTTGTTACATGATACAGAATTTGTTTCTGCTTTAGAGACTTTTACAGACTTTCACCTAAGTCATTACAATATTTCTTCACTGTTACATCTCCGTGACATGACAGGTAAGGAGTTCTTCATTTTACACTTTAAATGCCTCATTTATTGCCCTACATATGGCTAGATTAGATTAAAGTCTGGACTTGTTGGCAGAGGACTGCAATGATAAACTTGATATTAATGTCTCATTTTGCCCCTTCATTTTGTAACCTTCTCCATCAGTAGCAAAGACATATCATGAATCAATATTCAAACTTCTGAGAGTCTTTGATATATTCCTCCTCCTTCCCACCCTATCCCAGCACTTGTGCCTCTGTAAGCACTTCAGCACTGAAGACTTTCTACCTAGACTTAACATGTAAACACAACGTAGCTAGCAAGCATTGCTAATCGCTGGAAAAATCTCCACCTCTGTCCATACTGTGCTTCCAATGATTAGCACACATTGTACAGCTAAGGGCTAAGCCCTTAGGGCATCAATAGCACTAAACTCTTCTTTGACATAACTGCCAGGCCAATGGAATCAGAAATGAGAGTGAGATACTGAAGAGAGAACCAAAGACAGAAATAAGAAATGAGGAAGATTTAGTTATTAAAACACTCCCTTAATCTGACCAGCGGATCAGGGATGTTGCACACCATGGACCTATATAAGCCAGAGATGCATTTCCCCTCTATAGCAGCCAATGTAACTCTGGCCTCTAGGGGGCTATACTATGGGAGTGCCTTGGCTGGCAGCTTGTGTTTGTCTAGCGCATTCCGAAGTTGTAAATAAAGGAAAAATTGTGATTTATGCAAATCATATTCGCCCATTAGTTGTTGATAGGATATCATGTACTCAGACCACCAGACATCCCCCAGTTTGGAAATTCCTAGCATATCCCATTTCTGGAAACCTTGGAGCCCTGCTGATAACGGTGCCTCCCTGGTGAGCACTCTATTCCACCAGATCCACCTCAACGCTGCTCTCCAGCTGTGGATGGGGATGGCCGTGAGCACCGGAAGGTCTGGGTGGAGGGCCTACCTGTACAGCCAAGAACACTGGGCTATCTTTGTTAGGGCGGTGTGTTCAGGTCTTGTAGTTGGGTCGCCCAGTGTCCAAATATCCAGTCATTAATCAAGAACAACTGAGCCGCCCAATAATATAGTTCCAGTCCACCGCCCCCAGGCTGCTGCTGTAGGGTGATTGAATGCACTTCATGTGGGAGACTCTCGGTGCCGGCAACACCCCCACCTCAAATGTAGGTGTTAGTACTAGCTGCAACTCAGTGAACCAGCTAGAGGGGACATTAATGGGGTATCTCTGTAGAACATAAAGCAATTGTGGAAGTGCCAACATATTAAAGAGTTTGATACACCCTAACATATTCAGGGGGAGGGTGCTCTACCTGGCCAAAAGTCCCTTGATTTTCCAGAGGTGAGGAGTAATATTGTATGGTTCAGTGTATAACAGCTTCACATAGGTGCAGAAAGTCCAATTGCATGAGGGCAGTGGGGTCCAAGATAGAGTCCAGGTGGGCTAATACCGTGTTCAGCTTTCTAAGGCAGTGCCAAGTGCCCCTGGTAGGCATAAAGCTGTTCTGGTCATAGTGTACCAAGGACTGTATCCGTGGAACCAGGGGTTTGTGAAGGCATTCGCTAGCAGCTTAGCCTGCACATTAACCAAGGAGAACAGTGTATAGGATGCAGACTTTGTAAGTGGACTCTCCGTCTTGGGGAGGACCACTACTGTGGAACCACAGATATTGGACGGGAGGAGTGCCTCCTTCCTGGCACCTGAAGGTGTGGAATCAGAGTAGATGTGAACCTTTACAAGAATTCTGCGGGGAAGCTGTTTGGAAATGGTGCATTCCCAGGTTGCATATCCTGTAGGGCGGTGAGGAGCTCTTCCACTGTCAAAGGCCTATCCAGGTCTGTCCTGCCCTCTGGGGTGAGCACTGGTACTAACGAATCTGCAACTTTTGGGGTCTGTAATTCAGCCCCTGGAATTGCTTTGTACAGACGCTCATAGTATTGCGCAAAGGTTTCAGCTATTTTGGATACATCCTGAGTCTCCCTGCCTGCCTGTGTGCATACCTGAGTAACAAATCTGTCTATAAGACATTTGGTTCCATGTCTTTGGATCAGCTGTCCTGTTTAGTCCCCAAATTCATGCAATCTATTCTACATTTCTGTTGAGGCAGCTTTAGCTCCTCCCAGCAGTTTAAGGGCATCTCTTGCCGCCTCGAGGCAGCTGAAGTCTTCTTCCTCCCTCGACTAAACATAGATTTTTTCAATTTCTCTGAATTTACCTTCCAATGCCCGAATTTCCTACTTCTTGTCTCTTTTCCTGCCAGCTGTAAATGCAATTATTTTCCCCTTGAGAACTACTTTCATGGCCTCCCAAAGTATCACAGGAGATATATCTGGGGTGAAATTAAGGTTGAAGCAGAAATCTAGTTCTTCTTGTACATAGTCCTGGAACACAGGGCACATTTACCAATATCTCATGCAGCGCAACGCAAAAGAAAAGTCACTTTACTGCGCTGCATGGCAGGTAAAGGGCAGGAATGCTCCGTATTTAACATCATACGGCTCATTCTGGTCTTTTTTCCAGTGCTGAAGCACAATGTGCTTCCAAGTGCCAACGCAAGAACTCTGGCATCAAGGTGCAGGGGTGCCTGCATTGTAAGCAATATTGTTTTTGTGCAGGAAGGAGCACTTTCCTGCACAAAAACAATCGCCTGGGGCATTTGTCTCTATGTGTGCTGCAGAGTGCACCACACTTTGAAAGAGGAAAACACAAGGAAAAATAAACATATTTGTTCTTGTTACGCCTCACCTGGGGAGGCGTAGCAATTCTGGCATATTCCCAGGTCTAACACTTTAGCAAATCTGGGAATGCATCAAAATCCATGGGTTTTGTATGGGAACACCCACGCACCACCCATGGAATGCCTCACTGGTGCAGAGTAACGCAATACAGCGATTTGCGCTGTGTTTCGTTACTCTGATTTATAAAGCCACTAAGTGCTATGCAACGTGGCCTTGCGTGGCTTGATAAATCGCATTTAAAGGTTGTGTTGTGCATCAATCAATGTTCATTTATAGAGCGCACAGCTACCTCAGCAGAGGTGTCCCGGCGCTAGTGCGGACTGACAGAAAAAGAGATCAGCGCCTGGAAGCTACACTTTGGAGAAGAGCGATGTTATTAAGGTCTTCCTAAACTCTTGTTCTGACTTGATCAGGCGCAGATGGAGAGGCAGATCGTTCCAGAGTTTAGCTGTCCTTACCGAGAAGGACCTTCTTCATTGTCGCGCTTTGTAGTATCGTGGGACACGAAGAAGACGCAAGTGATTGGATCTCAGGGTGCGATCCTGATGATAGAGGCTGAGCCTCTGCTTGAGGTAACAAGGGCCAAGGCCTCTTGTGGCTGTAAAGGCCAAGGTCAGAGCCTTGAACTCTATCCTCCTGGCCACCGGGAGCCAGTGTAACTGTCTCAAGTGTGGAGAAATGTGGTGTCAAAAGGGTACCCGGCGGATCAGCCTCGCTGCTGCATTCTGTACCCTGTGAATCAAATAGGCAGGGAGCCCTACGTAAAGGCTGTTAGCATAATCTAGCTGGGAGGTAGCCAGCGCGTGGATAATGATCTTACGGCTCTCTTCCGGCAAGGATCGTAAGAATTTCCTCAAGGATCGTAGCTTCTAAAAAACAGGAAGAGGAAATCTGTCGGATTTGTGCTGTAAAAGAGAGATCTGTATCGAACCGGATACCCACATTTATCGCTGACTTAGCCGGAATTAGCCGGGGGTTCAATTCCATGGGCCACCATAGATTAGATGGTGGAGATGAGGCCTGATTAAAAAACATGACCTCGGTCTTATCCACATTCAGTTTCAAGCAATTATCATGCATCCAAGTTGATATATTCTTCAGGCATTCTTTCAATTTAATGAAGGCCACGGGGGAGTGCTCTTTAAAGGAAAACACCAGCTGCATATCATCTGCATTAGAGACTACCTTCACGCCCCAAGATAGAATAAGGGGTGCATGCACCCCGTTGCGTGGTACAAAAAGCAACACAACCTTTTCATAAATATGGCCTTTAGTATCATTCAGCCACTCTGCATGCAGGCAAATTGTGAGTTAGGCCTGCATATATCCAGCACTATCTCCATCTCAACAGGTGAGTGGTAGGACAACACCCTCAGGTGAATCCTATCCCGACACTATAAGAATATCCAAGGAAGGGAGGAAAATATGGTCTAACCATGAATGTGCTTTGTGAGGGTAAGAGTAATGTGCATAATCCTGTGCAGCTGGGTTACGGTTCCTCCATATATCGCCGAGGACAAGAGAGACAACCCAAGATGCCAGGGTCGTTTCTTGCCACTCTCTTGCACCATCTTGTGTGTCCATATGTGGGTGCATAACGTTGTTGAATTCACCCCCAACTATAAGCCCTCCTACGGGGGCTGCTGCAATAATTTTCATCTGCTCTGTCATCGTGGCCGCCCGCAAAATGGGGTGGGGCGTATGTGTAGACAACAGTCCACGGTCTCCGAAACAGGGAGCCCGATACCAATGTGTACCAACCCACTGTATCCTGGATGACTTCCATGACGACTAAGGGAACATTTTTATGCAGCAGGGTAGCCACCCCTCTAGATCCTCAGTAAATCCAGCATGAGACACTTGGTTGAAGCCATATCAGGCCAAGAAGTTACATCTGTCCCCGAGAAAATGAATCTCCTGCAGTAGGAGGACCGCTGGAGCATCTATCCACGTATCTAAGGATTGCCGTCCGCTTGACTTTATCCAGAAGACCATTTACATTCCATGACACTATCTTACAGAGTATGTGACTCTCTAGTATGGTTATGGTGGGTAATCAGTCATAAGTGTTTGAAACATAGGGGAAGAGCACTGTGTATGTCACCTGGGTGTGACAAAATCAAACCAACCGAATCCCAAACAACCCGCATCCAGCGACCATCCAATACTTCATCTGTGGAATCATCTGTAGCCCTAAAAACCAGCATACCCATTGGAAACGATAACCTAACCTAAAAGATAAATACCAAAGTCTGATTTAGTGGGGTTAACAGTCCCGCGCCAGCTGCATGTTGCAAGAGCAAGGGAGCCCGAGAAACTCATAATGAAAGATAAAATGGGGGGGGGAGTCCGCTTTCTGGCCTTAGTAGGATCTATCTGATGAGGTAGTCTCCCACCTCTCCTCTGCTGGCCTTCTCTCCCGGGGCAGTTCGTCCACTCCCAGAGTGTCGATGGATCCGCCTGCGTTGTTGGCAACTGCTTCCTCTCTGCTGCCCAGTCCCATGGTGTCTCCGAACTTTCAAAGAACAGTGATTTTTTGGGGAACAGGACTTAGAATTTAGCAGAATAGATAAGTGCATATTGAATATTTTTGGCCTTGAGTTTTACTTTTTACCACCAAAAACGTTTTACAAATGAGCTGCACCTTGGCGGTGTAGTTGGGGAATAACATCACTTAAGAGTCTGCACAGCAAATAGCTTGTAGGCAGTGGACCTGCCACAGTATAGCATCCCTGTCTGCATAGTTTAGTATCCGCATGATAATGGGTCGAGGCAGAATACCTGGCGGCGGTCTAGGAGCGAGTGCTCTGTGAGCCCTCTCTAGTACGAAACAGGAGGGCATCACCAGGTCCGGAGTTCATGCCTTAAACAAGTTTCTAAAGAATTTCCACGGTTCCTGTCCCTCTTTGCCCTGCATCAGACCTATCAACCACTGGTTATTTCTGTGTAATCGGCCCTCCACATCCTCCATTAGGTGTTAGAGGAGTGCAGTCAGTCCCTTCAGTATTTGCAGCTCCATATTGGTGGTGCCCGCCACATCCTGTGCTTCAATAGTTTTCACTGATAAATTTGTAAGTCCTGGCATAAGAGGGAGACCTTCACCCCCCAAACCACCAATCTTGTCATTGAGATATTTGCTGGAGTCATTATTCACCTGCAGTATAGTGGCCAGTGAAACCATTTCTTCCAGTGGCTGGGGAGCCAGTTACTGTGCCCTGTCCCCGGCCATCCCAGGGGGTGTCACTGGTTTGGCATACTTATCTTGTCGTGTAGTTCCTATATTAACTATACAGGATCTGCGCTTTTGGATAACATAAACTGTGGGATTGGTGGCAGACTGATTCCGTGCACCCTCACCGGATACGTTAGCCTGTCTGTATCAGCTAGCTCACGGTGCCACTATAATCTCCTTTTACCAAGGAGAGAATAGATTCTGGCAACCTCAGAACATGACAACCCTGATCCCTCAGAACCGTGGAAACAATATACTACCTTTCGCTCAGTCACTCGTGCTCACTTAGTTTGTCTCAGAGAGATACACAGAATAAACAGTCTGGGCGTTTTCACTAAGTATTTATTGAACAGTTGTTATTCTAGTGTAGAATAGATGAGCTGCAACAACCATTAGACAGTAGCAGAGATATATGATTAGCAGTACTACGAAAGTAAAGGGATGGTATAGTTCTACCATCTTGCAGAAATCATGAATATATAAAAGTACATAAAACACATAATAAAAAGTGCATACTCCTACGATGTCCTACGATGTCTCCCTAACTAGATGTACCTAAATGTACCTAGCATCTGTGTAGGTGTTATGCCAAGAATCCCTCTAGGATCTAGTCAACCCCATTACCTGAGAGTTAGAGAATATGGGACCCCGTCCTGGTCTCGAGTTGGACACCCCGTGAGGGATGTTAGACCACTGCGAGCTGAAGCGTCTGCATGCAGGAACCTCAGCGTCTCTGGTCAGTGTGTCAGCCGGGAAGTCACGGTCTCCTCTATGTTCCTAAGCAAGATGTGCTGTATGTATACCCATAGGTCTCCCCAGGGGTCCTACCTTGCTGTGTTACTGTGTCGGCCTAAAGGACGACGTTGGGCCTGAACTTTATACAGAGATATTATACAGGAGATGGTAATCCTACTGTTAGTCCTGCTGTGCTTCCAAGAAGCCTCATGCATAATGTATGAGAATCGAACCAGGGAAAAACCTGCGTTATGAATGCAGTGTCATATCTAGGTAAAAGGTCAGTGCCTAAGAACCGTTATGTATGTAATGTAGGGAAGAATATAGGTGAAAGGTTGCAATGTTACATGCGCCTATATAGGGTACCTATATGGAATATAACACCCACTCCTCTTCCGACTGGACGACATATGTAACCTATTACTGTACTACTAGCATAACTAGATAGCGGTACGCACAAAGTTTATAAAAACATCTCTTTAGCTAAAAATGTTTAAAAACTTCTAAAAAAATTCAAAAAACGTAAAAAATGTCAAAAGAAATTTTTTCAAGCCCTAGCTCTAAAAGTGTCCGTAATTATAGTCCGAACCACTATAAGCATTAAAAAGCCATGTATGCCCAAAAAATGAAAGGAATGTCAATTTTGTTTTGAGTTCCCAAATTGAGCTTGTTTAAAAAAGGGCGAATTTCTTCCAGCACCCGGCGAGCCAAATGAGTCAATTGTTTATGTGTCCTGGCTGGTAGACGCAACATTTCCGTTGCTTGCTTCCACCGTAGACGGCCCCTGTAACACCTTGCAGAGTATGTCAACTGAGCACAGATGATGTTCCACGCTGTCCGCAGCCGGTGCTGGGGCAGCCTGTGCGCCGTCCAAAGCCTGGGTGTCAGTGGAGGAGCCGGTGTTCATACCAACAGGTGCAGTTACTACCTGCGGTGGCTCAAGGAATGCCGCCATCAACATTGGAATACGCTGAGGACACTGCAGAACATGGGCCGTTATCGGGTCCAGTAACGCATTCACGTCCGGTTGCGCACATGATGGGAGTGTCAAACACAGGTCTAACACGCATTCTTCTCCGCAAAACAGGCATCGGAGGACAGGTAAGATGCAGTCCATCCAGACTGGTCGAAATGACAAGAACCAAGATGCACTTAGTTCCCTTAGGCGAGGCATGCCTAGATGTAGTACCATGCGGTCACGGTATTTACGTTCCAGGAGTGCTTTTTCCATCTCCTTGGTGACTGGGACATCCATTGCGTAGCAAATATAAAACAATCAGGATACCTGCTGCTAGGAACAGGATGAGCGGAAGTCCTCCAAAGATGCTTCCAAATACGGAGTGTATGACGTTTGGGATAACTCCAAGTACCGTCTGAAAGGTGCTCAGAAGTCCAGAACCTATGGTCTTAAATAGGTGGACAATGCCTGTCGTATCAGACATGTTAAAGATACGATTTACAATTTCTGCGAAATGGAAAGGGCAGTTTGTATGAATGAGCGCCTGTATCTCTGCCGAAGACCTTGCGCTCTGGAGATCAAAAGTCTCTCGAGTGGAGGTTAAGGGCACAGACTTCTGTAGAAGCATGCCTTTCATTCTGCTTAGAGTATCAAACCGTATTAAAGAAACATTCAGTGAAGGCCATAACGGCGCCTCCCTGACTGTATGTGTCGGTGGAAACAATACTTGCATACAACAAGTAACCCTGGAGCTCACGGTTACCAGATATGCGATGCCCGGGAGCATGCCACAGCAGCCTTGACTGTTCAGCATCAAGTAACTCCCATTTGAAAGTAGCCTGAATGCTGGAGTAATCACTGCAGGTGGGGCACCCCTCAAATGGCAGGACAGGTTTGCTACAGATCCATTACAAGCCCCGTGCAGCATTATATCCTGGCATATGAGTGATCCACTTAAAGCGTTCTCACAGTTTGTACCGCTTAGAAACACTTCTCGATCCTCACTCCGGCATGGAAATCTGTATGGTAATACCCATGATTCCTTAATGTATTCCTTACCCATTTCGTCATATCTGCCTACTTGCTTTTGTTCAAGGCAATACTAAAACTGAAAAGTAGTGACCGGTAGAGTTATGTGGCCATGGATTAGCCATTCTGTGGACGGTGATTCTGCCACTGTAAATGCTAATCTATCCAGTTTTTCGATACGCAGCATTGTATATTTAGCTCCCCTTTGTGCCATTTCTATCTGTTTATCTGTTAGATTGTATTCAGAAAACAGAGACGTACTGTTGATATAACGCCAAGGCACGTAGCCTGCACGCAAAGATTGCACCGTACAGCTTAATAACATAATAGAACGTAACTGTGATTGCCCATGTTGTAATATGGCCAAATCTTGTTCCAGTATGTCTATCGCAGAAGATACAATGTTGCCTAAGGAATATATCCTGGAGGTCAATGTAGTTAACCCATTGTCTACCACTGCTAGAGATTTTTCTAGATTTATACGGTCTATCTCGCGTAGTCTCTCTGCGGCCTCTTGTTGGGATATTTTCCATATTTCATTATAGACACCATAATAGAAACGTTTCTGACGTGGCTTTCTGGGACCCATTAAAAAATCCCTAAGATCCACATCCTGTGACAGTAAGGATAAGCGTTGTTTCACCTGTGTGAGTGTTGAGGTTTTTAGCCAATCGAGGCATAACTTCCCAACACTGTAGGATGTCACTACCCCTGGATGTTGTCTCTGTACATAACGTGGATCTGGCCTATGGATACTAAACCCTTTGGCTTTACCCATTAATTTTGCCTGACAACTATTAGTGTCTGTGGGCCAAATCAACCATTTTTTCCAATCGGGGTCTGATCTGTTGTATTGTATGATGTCATCCACTGTAATCTCTTCTTGTGATGTTATGTCACCCTCGGTGTGTGATGGAGTCGGCAGCCGAGGTGTGTTCAAGTCTTTGTTCTTGGCTAGTCCAAGGCAAGACGTCTGCTGCACTGTCTCGTTCAAAAACATGATTTGTTGAGGGATGAGGCATGCTCTAAACAAAGCTTCTATTCCCTGTACCTGCCATTCCCTAGTACCCCAGACTGATTTTAGGTCTATGGTATCTTTCCACAAGTCGAAACCTTGTTCAGACAACTGGACAATAAAGGAAGCAGAGTAAATCTGTTTGGTGTTTGTCAACATATTTTTCTGTGCTGATGCTGGTGCAACCCTATAATAATATGAGGCTGGGTCAGACATATTAAACCCTGAAAAATATGGAAACCTCTGTGCAAAGGTTTTTGAACTGCCTTTCGGCGGTGTTGGACAATGTTCCCATTGGTGGTATGTGAACACAGGTCTAGGATTTGCAGATTTATGTAAAAAGTGAAGACCATAGTGTTGATAACAATACATACTCTCGAAATCTGATGTGTCTTCCAATGTTTCACTATTCGAAAACGCAGCAGATTTTTCCAAATCAGATAACATGTTATTAACAGTTTCAAAATCCCAATCATCAGAAAATGTACTTGAGGTAATGATATCACTCAACGATATTTTAAATAAATGAGGAATTCTTAAAATTTCGGTCGGACCAAATATATCGAAATCAACCTTGTCCCAAACTATACCATCCGGTACAGGAACTGCTGTAATGTTCACTGACGACAAGTCTCTTTGTTCTCGATGAGATGATTGGTGTGGTTTTAAAAGTAAGTTCACCTTTTGGGCTGCAGAGCTTTGTCGAAGGTATCTTCCATTAACAAGCATGCTAAAAACTATTACTAAGCCTACCCAGAAAAGAAAGAAAAGTACCCCGGTAATTATCCATAGTTCTGCCCACGGTGATACCAGGTAAGTTCTTTTAAGAAAGTTCAGAAAGTCTTTTACTTGCTGTCGGCGTGATTTTTGGGCTGGCGTCGTTTCTGGTTCGCTTGGATCCAAAGAAAACGTATCAAAGTTTATGAAGTAGCCAGAAGCAGTTCGATCAATTGTTGGTATTGCATCAGTATTTGCTGAAATCATACTTTGCTCTTGTCGAGGCATGTTGACGTAGACATCTGTATTTGGTCGAATAACAATTTGTCTTTCATTTTGAGTTTGATTTTGAAGTTGAACTTCAGGTTCCAGAGGAACGAGTTCAATAGCATTGTTGCATAGTCCTTCTTTCCGTGCAGGGGACTCTTCGAACGTGATGAGTCTCTCAGTTTGAACTTCTTGGATTGTAGCGAGAGTAGGGCGTCTGCTACTTTGGAGTCCACGTGGCCTGCTACTTAGTATCGGCCACATAGTGTGGTTTGATTAGGTCAATTGAGACAAATCTCTTCTCCTTTTTTCCGGCAAGAGGCGGCAGAAGTACAGTTCTTGTTCCTTCAACTGCTAGAACCTGTACTGGCTTTCTGTATGATGGCCCAAATTCTTTCTTGTCCGCTATTTTCTCTCTGACCAGATACCCGACTTTTGGGATCCAGACAGGTCTTGCCGTGACTGATTTTACTTCCCCAGTGGCGGTCTGCTTCATATGGGCATTACTTTGTTGTGTCCTGGATTCATTTAGATCCTGTAAAACAGCCAAACGATCATGGATGTCAAAAGGTTTTTCATCCGCCACTGCGCCTTCACAATCAAGATCAGGTACCCACATTCTTGTCCCAAATAGGACCTCATATGAAGTGACCCCCCCTAGAGAACTTCTTGGCATGTTGTTCAAAGCTCGCTGGACTCCATACAGATGTTTTACCCAACTTTCACCCGTGCCTAATACTCTAGCTGTTAAAGATTGCTTTAAGTCCCGGTTTTCTCTCTCCACAACCGAATTTCCCTCGGGATGGTACGGAGATGAGTACCGCAATGCTACACCCAATCCTCGCATGGCCTCCTTGTAAGCCCGAGAGCTAAACGCAGGGCCCTGGTCAGAATGTAATGTCCAATTGCGTATGTCCCTATGAAGACTCGCAAATCTTTTATAATAGTTCGAGCGTCAGCCGAGCGCTGGGGTCACACCCATAGGAATCTCGAGCAGGAATCCACTGCAACCATGATATGCCTGTAAGCCCCATCTCTTTGTAAGGGGCCGCAGTGGTCCAAGTAAACACACGCTAGTGGTTTGCCAGATATTAATAATGGTGTCTGTGCTGGACGTGTTACGGTGGAACCTTTCATCTGCTGACAGATGTCGCATTTCAAGACATACAGGCACATGCATCAATGTAGGCTTTTGCGATTCCTTAATTGCGATTATTAAGGAATCGCAATTAAGGAATTGCAAAGCCTATGCATGTAGGAATCGCTATAAAATTAGCGATTCCCAAACATTCCTTAATTGCGACTCGCAAATTGCGAGTCGCAATTAAGGAATGCCTTCCCATTCATTCCTATAGGCCCATAGGAATGAATGGGAGATTGCATGCGCAATTTCAAGGGTGCAAGGGTGTCAAAAGGACACCCTGTTGCACCCCTGTAATTGATCTGTGCACACATGTTGCGCACACACATGCCCCAAGGGCATGTGTGTGTGTAACCTACAACTTGGAAAAATGCACTTTAGTGCATTTTTCAAAGTTTTTGCAAATTACCATCAAGTACAAATTGATGGTAATTTGCGCCCCCTATTAGCAAAATCGCAATTTGCAATTCCATCATGCATTGCATTTAAGGAATCGCAATTTGCAATTCCTTAAATGCAATTGCAATTTAAGAAATCTCAATAATTTGCGAGGGGCTGACAGGTTGATGCATTGCAGAAGCCCTTTTTGCGGGCGCAAACGGCCGATTTTTGCGAATCGCACCGTTTGCGCTTGCAAAAATGGTTGATGCATGTGCCTGATAGTCTTTAGTCTGCTTTGTTAATCCAGGCCACCAATAGCGTTGTTTCAACAAAGAAACAGTCGCCGTAACTCCTGCATGTGCAGAACCTATCCCTTCGTGTGCTGCTAGAATTAAACCTAACCTAAGATCCATGTTTGGAATTACTCTATCCCCCACTCCAGGAATCTGAGCAAATGGAATGTTATTGGCATCTAACTTGTAGGAGTACTTGAGTGGAAACCTTTTTGGTACTGCTCCGCCGTTTTTGCGACAAGCATTGATAGCTACCATAATCTCACCGTCTATTCTCGTTTTAGAACAAGTGATTGCAGCTACAGAAGCCATGCGTACAGCCCCCTTTGCGGCTTCATCAGCCAATGAATTCCCTTCAACGTGAACGCCATCACGCTGATGACTCAGTGTATGGATCACGTGAGCCTTTGGTAGTTCGGTTTTCAACTCCACTACCTGTTCCCATAGCATTTTATGCTTAATTGTGCCACCTTTTGCGTCTTTGAACCTGTTTTGAACCCAGTGCTGCAAATATTAATTATATGACTGTACACAGTAAAAGGAATCGCACACAATTAGTGTGGGGAATTCTCGATCCGTATTTACCAGTGCCAGTATCAGCGCTTTTAACTCTGCCAGCTGTGCCGTGCAGTCTCCTAGAGATTGCGTTTTTGTGCATCTTGGGTGGAACTTTCCATCCCGCATGTGACCTTTAACCATTGCACATGCTGCGCTATATTGTTGCTTACTTCCTATGGCCGGTTGAGCTAATCCGTCAGTGTTAATTATATATTCATACGGATCTAGAGGCATTATTTCGTTTGGTAGAGGATATTCTTGTTCGTATTGCAGAAATGCTTGTGTCTTTAAATTTGGGTCATACCTGTATTCTACACCTGTTGCAGTGAGAGAATTAGCCCATTGTATCCATCTCGGATGTAAAGCTTTAGCATTAGGAACGCTTGCCTTTGTCGCAGCCTCTAAGGCTGGAACCGGAGTTACTACTATTATTCGTTTCCCCTGAGCCAGTGCTCTTTCTCTCACTACAGCAGTCTGTACTGCTGTCAGAATCTTTTCTGTAGATGCGAAGCGCATCTCAGCATTTGGGTACAAATGTGATTTGTATGCAATTGGTACTGTCTCACCCTCATTATATGTTAGATAGGTGTACCCAGATTGACCTGCAACTATACGGATCACCAGGTTGCGTACGTTTACGCGCGTCTGTAAGTGTTTGGAAGCTATCATGTCAGCTTGTAAGGAACGAAGTGTATCTGTATGTTCCTGTGTCCATTGTTTTACGAAAAAATTAGCTTTTATTAAATCGTAGAAAGGTTTTACTCTTTCTGCGTAATCCAAAATGTATGTTCTACCAAAATTTAGGAATCCCAGGATTGATTGTAAGTTTTTCAATGATTTTGGAGGTTGGAGCAGCGCGCATTTTTCTAAAACGTTTTTTCCCTTCACTTGAAAGCTCATATCCTAAAAACAGGACACTGAGGTGGGCAATTTTAGATTTTTTAAAGTTGAATTTGTAGCCCTCAGATGCAAATCCCAAAATTATGGTATTCACTCTGTTCAAGTGCTCCTCTAGGTCATCGTCCATTAGATAAATATCATTCACATAGGACAATGCCTCTTCGTCCAAATTTTGAAGTAATTCAGTTACTCTGGCCGAAAACAACCCCAGGCTGTTCTTATACCCTTCGGGGAGTCGACAAAATTGACGCTGGGACCCTAGCTCTGAGAATGCTGTTAGATGCCTGCTTTCAGGCGCTATATTTTGGCAGAAAAATCCATTTGAGATATCAAGTGTTGTTTTATATTTTTTCCGCACAATGTTATTCATTAATGCGGCACTGTGTGCATTTTGAACTCAAATGTCTTAGTGTAAGTGTTTAAATGTCTATAATCTAAAACTAGACGTTATGAATTGTCAGGTTTCATGACAGGAAACAAAGAATTGTTCATCGGCGAGGTGCAATTTTCGATCACCCCTTGATATTCAAGTTGATCTAAGATATCCCTGACCTGTTTTTTAGCTTCTTGCTTTATTGGATACTGCTTCTGTGCAGTTGGAGTATTTTTTAAAGGAATTATATGGTGGGTTGAATCCTCATCCCATCCAACATGGTTTTTGTATAAAGCCGGAGCCTGGGCTACCGCCCACTCCTGCGCATAAGTGTGTTGTAAGTGCCTGGGAATATGGTCTGAGAAGGCCGGAAGAATTACCGTTTCTCCGTTAGGGCAATCCATGACGAATGCTGGCGGCCAATCTTGTTCAGCTAATAAAATATCATAGCCAAACGTCAGGTTCTCCCAAAAGAGACCTCTCACTGTTCTACATTTGTCCCCCTCCATTTGGAGCATTATTTCATATACTTTATGTGGGACACTTACCCTAGTATCGGGTGTTTCTACCGTGATATAATCATTCAAGTCCGCTGTCACCAGAAATTCCTTCAGGTTCTGGCGAGCTATTGTTACTTCTGCCGCACTGTCTAGCATCATCAGAGCCCATTCCCCGTTCAGTAGTCGAGTCCTCAGAATTCTGGGCATGTCTGATCTTTAGACCTGCAACTTTCTTCTTTTTGAACTGTGGCTTTTGCTTTGGTTTCTCTTCTTTTTTAGAAGTGTAATCCTGAGCGTGCTGCTTGTCTCTGGACTTTGTACGCTCTTCTTGTCTGTCTAACCGTCCTTCCCTCTCGGAGTTTTTCGATGAACCCTGAAAGGAACGAGAGGAACGTGTATCAGTATCCTGATGCCTGTCAGGTTTCCTAATATTATCCCTATTCCTGAGGTTATACCTCTTTTCCGAGGGCTCCTGTGGAGGAGATCTACCTCTGGATTGAGATCTGTTTCCTTTAAAGTTTTGTTGTTTTTTATTGTCCCACTTCTTTTTTGTTGAAGCAGGTGTCTGCTTAGTAGTGTCTTTTTCAGGACTGCCCATCAGTTGTGGTTTTAAAGCTTTCCCACCCAAACTGTCTCTGCCTAATTCTGTATATGCAGTTTCAACTATTTTTGGTAGTTCATGTTCTTGTTCTAAAGGACAGAACTCCCTTAGGCGTTGGCGGATAGCCACTGAAGCTGCTTCCCCTTTAATATTAGCTAATATTATGGCTGATACCTGGGCATAGTTTTTATTTTTTTATTTTTATTTATTGAGGTTTTAGATGAGCATGTACAATGTACAGGAGTAGCATCAACGAGCTTGTACAAATAAAAAAAAACGTACAACAACATGTGGCAAAAGGCATACATAAGAAATAATTGTCATGTGATTGTATCTGCGATGGACAATAGATTATCATGCTTGTTATTCTATACATCGTAGAGTTAACGTACAACATTATCTGGGGGCTCATCTGTTAACACATTCCGTAGATATTGTAGTAATGGTTCCCATATATCAGCAGGTCGAGATGAGGAGGGGAGTTCCTCTGCATAAAGAATTAATCGGTCTCGACAGCACGCTAAGTCTTGAAGCCATCGTGCAGTCGTTGGCGCTGCTGTGCTCTTCCACGTCATTGCCACACGCCTTTTGGCCATTAAGAGAGCCACCTTCACCAATCTGCCCACCGCCCCCTTCACAGCATGGACCAATACCAGCAAACAGACATGCGGGGAACATTGCAAATGCACATTAACCATTGTGGATAATATTCGGATCACCCCCACCCAGAACTGGGCAACCCTGGGGCATTCCCATGATAAGTGCCAGAAGTCAGCGTCCGCTGCTCCACATCGCTTACAGAGGTCGTTGTCTCGGAGCCCATATTTAAATAACCTATTGGGAGTATAGTACACTTGATGTAGATACTTGTAGTGTATTATTCGGAGATTACAGTTCGAGGTTAGGGCTCCCGTGAGCTGGCAACAGTATTCCCAGTCTGGCAGTGTCAAAGGAGGGTCCAGGTGAGCATTCCATGACTCTAAACTTCGGTTGTGGGGCTGCGGTCTTTCCTCCCTAGCAGCGCGATACAGTTTGATGAGAAGGTGGAGTCGTGTTGGGCTAAGAAGCAGGGTGTGGAGTGTTGTCAGTGTCGCAGGTTCCGCAGGGAAGGTGTGAAAGTGAGTTTGTAGCGCTTTCTTTAGTCTGTGGAAGAGGAAAGTGAATAGTGGTGTTTTGTTCTGTATGTAACTAAGATCGTCATTCGTTAAAAAAAAAACCCTCCAGAAACAAGTCTTGCATTTTAACTATTCCTAATTGGTGAAAGGTGCGCATGGCCCCAGTCTCATGTGTCACCGACAGATCCGAATGGAACGCAACTGGTAAGAGAGGGGAGTACAATGGCAGTTTACCGGCCATGCAGCCCCGTGCCTGCCAGGCCTTTTTAGTGGCGTCAATTGTGTTGATTTCCGTGCGGGGGGTCTGCCTTTTAACGTGCGTTAGTATGGACCGTAGAGGGACAGGGTGGGCATCTCCGTCCTCCAGCGCCACGTGCGGAATGAATTCATGCGCGCCGATCCAGTAGCGCGCATATTGTGCTTGAGCGCACAGATAATACAAATATAGGTCAGGTACGTTAAAGCCCCCGTGTTTGTAGTCTATAATAAGTGTATTCCAAGAACACCCGGGCCTGTTTTCCCCCCCAGACCAACTTGAGGAGCAACGTGCACACAGTACTAAAAAGATGCTGGGTGAGCGGGATCGGTATGTTGCTAAAAAGATATAGAAATTGTGACAATATTACCATTTTAATTAACGCGATACGGTCAGCCAGGGACAGTGGGAGTCTCACCCAGTTGTCCACCTGTCGCTCCAATTTGGCGCACCCAGGGCCGTAATTTTCACGTATCACCGTGTCAGGGTCCCTATGTACCCATATCCCCAGGTATTTCACGGGGTCCAAAGACCACTCGAGTGGATATTCCAGGTCGTGGGGCATGGTGCACTCCGTAAGCGGTACTATCACCGACTTGGACCAGTTTATCTGTAGCCCAGAGAACAGATCAAATTGGATAAATTCCCACAGTACCGGTGCCAAGAAAGTGCGGGGTTCTCGTATAAATAGCAACATGTCATCTGCATACATGGAGATGCTGACTGGGCGGTGGGCGAACTGAAGAGCTGCGGCCCGATGGCGCTGGCGGATGATGCAGGCCAAAGGTTCAAGAGTCAGTGCAAAAAGAAGAGGCGACAGGGGACATCCCTGTCGCTTGCCCCTGGTAATGTAGATGGGGTCTGATGTGCTACCCTCTACACGAACATGCGCAGTAGGGTTAGTATACAGCAATGTTATCCATTGCACAAACATAGGAGGAAAGCCCATACGCCGTAGTATGCAAAACAAATAACTCCACTCAATAGAGTCAAATGCTTTGGTGGCATCAAGCATAACAGCTGCTGCCTGCAATCCTGGATCCAGTATGTGAAAAGTAGCGAAAAGAGCACGCAAGTTGTGTGATGTAGAGCGAGTGGGAATAAAACCAGACTGGTCTGGGAGGACCAAACCCTGCATTAACGGCTGGAGCCTAGTGGCTAATATTTTAGCCAATATCTTGGCGTCTGTATTTATAAGTGAGAGCGGCCGGTGTGAGTCGCAGCTGTGATGTGGTTTGTCTTTCTTGAGTAAAGTGATGATCAGAGCTTCCCGCAGTGTGGGCGGTATTGTGCCAGAGTCAAAGGCCTCAGCGTACATTTCCAATATGTGGGGCGTTAGCTCCTCCGCATACTCTTTGTAGAATTCTCAAGGGAAGCCATCGGGGCCCGGGGCTTTATTGTTCGGGAGAGACTTAATGGCTGTGCGCACTTCCTCTTCCGTAACCGGCTGACTAAGAAACTCCCGCTGTCCATCCGATAACCAAGCTATGGCAATGTCGGAGAGATAGGCGTCCACGTCATCATGGTCCGTCACCCCCTGCATGGTGTATAAGGATTCATATGTGAGTCTAAATTGTTCCAAAATCTCTGGGGTAGTGTAGTGGTCATGGCCGGTGGCATCTGTGATCTTGGAAATAACCTGTTGAGTCATGCGATCTTTGATTTTAGAAGCTAGGCGCCGTCCAGGTCACCCACCCTCCCCAAACGCGGTCTCCGAGAAATATATTTGACCTTCCTTTCAGCCAGCTCAGTGTACTCCATCGTGACCTCTTTAATGGTTGCTAACGTTTGGGCGCGGGGCAAAACCTCATAGTCCCGTTCAAGATCATGTAACGTGTTTTCAAGTTTACCAAGCTGTCCCCGCAGATCCTGTAGGATACCAGCAGAAGTGCTGATGCACGTGCCTCGGATAGTGGCCATGAAGGCCTCCCAGAGGGTCAACGCATTGTCCACCGAACCCTTATTGTCCGCAAAATATTGCGTAATAGCATCACGGATGGTAGTTACATAAAGTGGGTCAAGGAGAGCCTCCGTGCGGAGACGCCATGTGAAAGCGCGGCGCGTGGTGCAGGGGAGGTGTATTGACAGGAAGACGGGGCTGTGATCAGAAAGTGTGCGAGGCAACCCAGCTGCTTGGGAGACCCATCCACCCGCCGTCTCGTTCAGGAGCCAGTAGTCAAGACGAGACCAACTACTATGCGCTGTAGAAATATGTGTGCCCTCTCGCGCCTCCGCATTTCGCTGCCTCCAGACATCTATTAGTCCCAGCTCAGCCATTCCGTCATTTATAACTTGGGCCGCCCTAGGTGCATGACCACCCCTGCCACTTGCCTTGTCCCGGCCCGGATCAAGATGTGTTGAGATCACCTCCCCACAATATCACAGCATCTGGCCAGTCGCGCAATATGGAGATGACGCGCTCGAAAAACCCTGAGTCATCAATATTTGGGCCATATGTGTTCACTATGGTGATTAAAATGCCCGCTAATTTCCCATGCACTATAGCGTAACGCCCGGCATCATCAATACAGGTTTGGAGCACGGTGAAGGGCAGATGCTTCTTGACTAACGTGAGAACACCTCGTGAGTAGGAGGACGCCAAGCGGTAACCAGCCCACAGTGACCCAGCCCGACCGTCTGATTGGGGTGTGAGATGCGTCTCCTGCAATAGGGCAATAGCAACTTCATGCCTATCTAGGAACGCCAAAACATGTTGAATCTTTTTCGGAGTACTGAGCCCTCGTACGTTCCAGGTGAGACAGTTAACTACGGTGTGAACAGGATGTGATGCAGAAACAGAACATACCATGAGCATGACAATGCAATAAAATATGAAAACACATTTGCAGTAATCACAAGATTGACAATAAAGATAGCCATGAAACCAAACCCTCCAACCCCCCCACCCCCCATCACCCTCCACCCACTTCAGCAACCCCAACATGCCGAAGCCATCCCGAACCTCCCAGTGTGTACCTCGAGTATCGGCCCAGCGGAGAAAACAATAACGGGGAACACCCATAGGGGGGCGCAGGAACACAATACCCCTCCCGGTGTAGTGGGAGGTGGCCGAGCAGTTTCAGTGGTGTTATCTGGCTAGCAACATGCAATATTTCGATAACTACAGAGAGATAACCCTCATAGTAACATTCAAGACTACAGAAGGCAAAGTGTTAACAACAATACAGGACCGGACCCCGTAAGTGCCACAGGGCACGTCGTGCAGTTACGCCATAGTATAGAGAGAGAAAAAAAAAAAGACGACAAAAAAGAAAGGGCGCTCTCTAAACAGAGCAGAGCACAGTGAGGGGATGAACTCCAGTCTACAACTCACGTATCCTGCCAATGTCCTCAATCGTCTGCCAGTTCGTCTGTGGACCTGCCAGCACCCCCCACCGCCGCAGTGGGGGAGCGGCTGCGCCTTCTCAAAGTCTTCGCAAAGTCCATAGCAGATTTAGGAGTGGTGAAGATCCTGGGTTTTCCGTGATCATCAATGCGCAGCCGCGCAGGGTAGAGCATGGCATAGGAAATCTTTGCGGATATGAGGAGTTTTTTAACAGGCAGGTATTCTCTTCGAGCTTCTTGTACCGCCGCCGTGAAGTCTGGATAAAAAGCAAGTTTGTTGCCCTCATAGGTGATATCGCCTTTCTCGCGGGCCAGACGAGGGATGGTGTTGCAGTCCCGATAATTTAAGAGACGGGCTATGATGGGGTGCGGCGGTGCGCCAGGAGAGGGGCGAGCAGCCAGAGATCTATGAGCCCGCTCAACAATTAACACTTGTGAGAAATGTTCAGCACCGAAGATTTCACAAATTAATTTCTCAATGTATGTCTCGAGGCGGCCTGTATTTGTGGATTCAGGCAAACCAGTAAGGCGCACATTATTGCGCCTCGATCTAGCCTCCAAGTCTTCGTTGCGCGCTTGTATTACGGCCAGCACCTTCTCCATGGAGGTCGTCTTCATGGTCACTTGCTGCAGGCCATCCTCCGCATCAGATATGCGTGTTTCTGCCTCCCCTAGACGTAATGCATGCTTATCCAGTTTCTGCAACATGTGATCCATACTGAGATTCAAATTGTCGATCTTCCCATCTATGGATTGAAGACTGGATTGAACAGCAAGGAGAGTCTTGTCTATATTTGACAAATGGTCGCCAGGGGCATCGAGCTCTGAGTCTGAGGCGGCCTGTTGAGAGGTCTTGGTGGACCTACGAGGCTCAAAGGTGACGCGCGGCTGGTTGCGCTCAGATTTCCCCATGGTAGCGCGCTCAGAGCGGGAAGCAGGTCAGTGCAGGAGGTGTCCAGCTCAGTGGGTACGTTTGTCACCAACCCCAGTAGCTGCGCTGCAGAAGGTAGCCAGTAGTAGAAGGGGCCAATTTGATGAGCAGAAAGAGATCTACAGCAATGGTAGTGAGGGCTGTGACCAGGGCCACGGCACGCCGCACAGTCAGCCACCCGGCTCGCCCAGCGGTTCACCGCCACTACTAGAAACTACCAATGGGCAGGGGCAGGGTGCCGGTTCAAAACTTGGCCCCTAGGGCCAAAGGTGACCAAGTCCAAGCAGTGCAGCCGCTGATGGTAGAACCGTCGCAGGTCCCAGAGGACAGGAGCCAATGCGCAGCAGAGCCTGTGGCCAGAGCAACTACAGGCACCGATTTGAAGATGGAGGCGACAGCATGATGTGGTTGCGCAGGCAGTTAATGTAGGGTGCGGGCCCTGGCCACTAATAATTGTAAAAGTCAGTAAATGTGGAAGCGCTTCTCTAGGTCGGGTCTCACCACATGGCGTAGTTCAATGGACGGACGTATGGGGATCCAGGCACGCAGCGAGAAATGTCCCGCACCGCAGTCCTCAATCTGGAGCCCACTAATCCAGCCCTCCAGCTAAGGTGGCAGGCGCACTCGGGGCCGGGCACAGCAGGGGGCCCGCCGCTAGGCCACAGGCAGGATGCTTTCCGACTCGCTGGTGCGCGGGATCATGCGGTATACAATGGTGGGGGCCACAGCAAATACCAAAAGGGCCGTTAGGCGGGGGGGCGCACACCGCAATCCGCGCCCAGAACACCAGCCCCCAGCCAACGGGTCGCTGCAGTCGCGCCGCCACAAGCTAGCTGCCAGGGCACTAAACCGCAAGTGTAAAGAAAGCCGCCAAGTCAGCCCGCGAGCGGAGCGCCACGCGGGGCCAGGCAAGAGAAGTCGCGGCTCCGGCAGCCAAGGCGACCGTCGCCGACACCCACCCCCGCCACTGCCGGCCGCGCAGCTCCCTCAACATCGGCCAGTCAGCGACACTCTTCCCCACCAGGTTCAGGCCGCAGCCAGGGTAGCACAGCACTCACCGCAATTCCGCTGCTAGAGCCCGCTCTGGGCCGCCATATTGGTGCCGCAGGCCCAAAAGTTTGCCGGCCCCGTTCTCAGCCCACACGCTGCGTGGAGGACAGTACAGCACACCAAAGTCCAGTCCTCACACTCCGCTGTCTAGTCACAGCGATTGAGGGGTCGATGTCACCAGAAAAACGAGGATAATGGTCGGATCTGTGTCTCGGACAGCGGAGCTGCTCTACAGAGCGGCCATTTTGCTTTGCGCCCTCTAGCGCCCCCCCAAGTCTCCTACCTGGGCATAGTTACCTAGTAACTTCATCCCTAAGTTTAGGGCAGGTTCTGCTCCATACTCGTTTTGTATTTGTCTCAATACATCAGGTACTACTGCTAATGACGGGATACCATGTGTTCTGGTATAAATGGCAGCAAAGACTGTACCCCAAGTGGTACAATCCTCTAATTGTGGTGTAATCCCCATGGGCAAGCAGATTGTTAGCATTCTGTGTTTTTCATACGGGGTAGTATTCGGGAAAACTGCCTCTAGCTGTGCTATTTTCTGAGCTACCCAGAATGGTATTTGTTCACGTTTTGTGGGCATTTTACCCATTACCGCGTGTAGTGTTTGTGGTGTAATTTTAGTTGCTGTACCCTGAATTTGAGTTCCATTTGTTGCAACTATTGCTGGTTGGACTGTAAGTGTCCTCATGACGAATTGCGTCAAGTTCCTATAGATTTTAATTAAATCTTTATGTTGTATGAGTAAGTCTCCTGGTGGCATTGTTTCAATGTCAGGATGTGGTGTGTAGGCCGCTAATATTGGCCATGTTGCCCCTTCTCTCCCGAGCGGGCCGAGTCTTACTCTTCTTCTTATGTGGGGTAGGGCGCCTTTAAACCAGTATAAGTGTTCCTGGTACGTAAGCGGAACCTCAATGTCCTCGAACGGACAATATTCCGCTGGTGCATCTCCTTCTGTGTAGGAGTGAAATGTTTTTGTTCTTGCATTTGCTGCTGGGAATGTAACCCACGAATAAAATACCTTTGTTCTGTTTGATTCGTGTGCCTCAATCACAAAAACTACTATGCCACCCCTAGATGATAAACCATGCTCTAGCAGTCTCAGGGTGACTGTATTTCTAAAGTTTGGTGCAATTTGTATTGCGTCTGTATTTTCCTCGTCTGTGAGGGGCAGTTCTTGTTGAAGTGGATCTAAGACCTGGTTAGTCATTGTTTTTAGTACACTAAATAACTTTTTCAAGGGAACCAAGATACGGTGTTTATGCACAATTTTAGGAACCCTGTGTCCTTCAAGCTTGATTAACCAACAGCCAATAAATAGTATTTTTAGCCTACTCAGCTGTGGCGGAGTTTGTGCCCACCCACTCCAGACGTCTCTGGTGTTTTGTGAGTAGGGGTCTCTGAGAATAGCACGACTGAACTACTCATATTCTAATGTTAAATTAGTACCCAACCAATGTTGGCGGCGCCATGTCGTGTAGTTCCTATATTACCTATACAGGATCTGCGCGTTTGGATAACATAAACTGTGGGATTGGTGGCAGACTGATTCCGTGCACCCCCACCGGATACGTTAGCCTGTCTGTATCAGCTAGCTCACAGTGCCACTATAATCTCCTTTTACCAAGGAGAGAATAGATTCTGGCAACCTCATAACATGACAACTCTGATCCCTCAGAACCGTGGAAACAATATACTACCTTTCGCTCGGTCACTCGTGCTCACTTAGTTTGTCTCAGAGAGATACACAGAATAAACAGTCTGGGCGTTTTCAATAAGTATTTATTGAACAGTTGTTATTCTAGTGTAGAATAGATGAGCTGCAACAACCATTAGACAGTAGCAGAGATATATTATTAGCAGTACTACGAAAGTAAAGGGATGGTATAGTTCTACCATCTTGCAGAAATCATGAATATATACAAGTACATAAAACGCATGATAAAAAGTGCATACTCCTACGATGTCTCCCTAACTAGATGTACCTAAATGTACCTAGCATCTGTGTAGGTGTTATGCCAAGAATCCCTCTAGGATCTAGTCAACCCCATTACCTGAGAGCTAGAGAATATGGGACCCCGTTCTGGTCTCGAGTTGGACACCCCGCGTGCAGGAACCTCAGCGTCTCTGGTCAGTGTGTCAGCCGGGAAGTCACGGTCTCCTCTATCTTCCTAAGCAAGATGTGCTGTATATATACCCATAGGTCTCCCCAGGGGTCCTACCTTGCTGTGTTACTGTGTCGGCCTAAAGGATGACGTTGGGCCTGAACTTTATACAGAGATATTATACAGGAGATGGTAATCCTACTGTTAGTCCTGCTGTGCTTCCAAGAAGCCTCATGCATAATGTATGAGAATCGAACCAGGGAAAAACCCGTGTTCTGAATGAAGTGTCATATCTAGGTAAAAGGTCAGTGCCTAAGAACCGTTATGTATGTAATGTAGGGAAGAATATAGGTGAAAGGTTGCAATGTTACCTGCGCCTATATAGGGTACCTATATGGAATATAACAATCTATTCAGCCGTGGCCCGTCGCCTTGTCTTTCACCATTCTGACATTCCTGCCAGAGTACCTCTTCACCCCCATGTCTTCAGTGCAGGGAAGCAGAGTTATAGCAGAGCAGTGGTGAGTCAACAGACTCTAAGGCGGAAGCCCTTATATTTGGGTCTCTTCCACCGGCCCGCTGTTCCCCAGGGTCCAGTCTAAAATCCTCAGATTTAACATTCCACTGTGATACCCTGCAGTCCTCCGGCAGGGCTCAGTCTGCATGGAAAGGAGGCAGTGGGAGGGCCCTTACACCTGGTCTCATCTCTCCGTGCAACACCACAATGTCCAGGCACCCGCCACCTCCACAGGGCCTCTCTCCATGCCCGCACGGGTATCAGCCCAGCCACTCCTCGCCTGACAGCACCTTGTCTGTGGTCCCTTAGATGGCTCCCGGTTCAGCCCCACCTCAGGGTTAACAGCTGAATACCCCTTCAGTCAGCAGCTGCCGCAGCGGGAATAAGACCGCTCAGTGTTCATTGAGGGGCAGGTCAGCCCCAATGTCCCCCAAGATTCCAACATCAGGTCGAGAATCAAGAGGAGGGGCTCTTGTAAACCCTTGAGCCCCCGGCACCAGTCACTGCGGCCAAAGCAGGAACCAAGTCACGTTAGCTGCACCCCTTGAGTCAAAGAGGAAGGGCACCTGGGTGATCGTTGGGGCTCCTGCCCCTCTGCACGCAGGGTCCCACAGCAAGAAGGAAGGCCTGCACTCCGCTCCTGCACCTCCTACCACAGCAACTTCCAGGGCAACCGCCAGTTTCTCTGCAAATCAGTCGCTTGCCTGCACGATCTGCCCGCTGGGACTTAACTGTTGATTTGGCTACCTCTGCAGTCTCCACGAAGGCCAACAGCGATGAGGTCAAAGAAGAAGAGGGAGACGACTCACAGCCGCTGGGGTCCCACCTCTCGCTGCCTCAGCAAGCTGCATCTCAGGCCGACCACTTTCCCACCTGGCCCGCCCGAAGTTCCCCCCTTTGTTCTGGGCCCCAATATAGACCCACAGGAGGCCCAGCACTGGGAACAAGTGGGCAGTCGCCCCCGTGGGCTGTCACCACCTGGATGGGAATGGATGCAGCAGGATCTTTCTTCAGAATTTCTTTCTTGGACCACAATTCCCTAAAATATTCCAGCTCGCTCCAATCCTTAATATTCTCAATCAAGTCTCTCACAAGCAGCTTTCATCTCTTCAACTTTAACAGCTTCAATTCCTTCTTCCCATTGTCATCCTGACACTCTTTCACAGCTTCTTTCTCTGTGTCTGAACAGATCCACATTCATCTGCCACTCTTTCTACTTTTGCATATGCCTCGCGTGCCACCCTTGCAGCTTCGTTACTCATGTAAAGTAATTTGCTCTCATTCTAATATCCTAGGAAGTCCATCCCTATGTTGCCTTTCATGATTTCCTCAAACACTGCTTTTAATTGAGTGACAAGTCTCTGAAAGTGTGTCCCTTGACTTGAGAGATGATTTGTGGAGTCACAATAGTCACTGCAACTCCTGCAACAGGAGTTGTGGAAGATTCTTCCTGTGAGTGGCCTGGAGCTACTGTACTGGATATTTCTGCCAGGTTCAGTGAGACTCTCGAATAGAAGTAATAACTAAGGTATCTCAAGACTGTGATTTATCCAACACAACAGGTGTTGAGGTCTGAGCAGGGGGTGATGTAGGAGTCTTAGTGTAACTCAGGGGTGCACAAGCTTCTGGAGGGCTCGCGCTGGCCACTCCATTCTCGGTAATTGCCTGAACTGTAGCGCCTTGTGCCGGTACCACATTATATGGGGAATAAGCTCCTATTGTTTCAATCACTTCCTCCCTCCATCTCTTCTGCCTCTCGTCATCTTGCATGCTTATCCAGGAATAAGCCTTATTGCGGACCTTTGATGCTAACTTCTTCCTTTTCTTTTCATTGGCAAACTACTCCCAAAGATTTAGGGCCTCAAAGTGTGAGGGTCTAGGATGGGGTTTTCAATCGTACTTTTTCCTTCTCAAATTCTCTTTTCTTTGCATGTAGAGAGTACCTCTTAGTGGGAAGACCAGTTGCCCATCTTTGGCTAAATTATGGTTTCCCCTATAAACAGTTTCCTTTAAGATGGAGACATTTTATGAATCTCACTCCATTCTAACATCTGATCAGACTTTCACATAGTTGTTATGGCTGTCTGGAAGCTCTCAATGGATATATTGTATGGAAATGAGCAGACTTCTACCTGGCAGAAGGGAGGGGGTGGGGGTTGTGCTGTTTCTGCACTTGTATTGGGGCATTGTCCTAATCCTTTGCAGGACTGTCACAGTGCTTTGGTTCCACAGTTTCCTGCTAAACAAAACATTCTCTTCTCAACCTGCTCACCGTTAACAGAGGTTTTCTATCCAAACTGCAGCAGACTAATGCTCTCTCTGTTTCCCGTCAAAAAACGACTACAGGCTTGGGTCGTTCATTCATACCTATTAGAGTATGAACCAACTAAGAATGGTTATCTTCTGAAACATTTCTCCATCATGGCATCCAATTTTAGAAATGTTTTCCACACCAACAACGCTGCTTTATGGCTGCTTCAGGAAGTTTTGAGCCGTGACTGCGTTTTTAGAAAGTTAGTCAAAAATAAGGAAATTCTAACTACAGGAGTTGCAGCCATACCGTCAAGTTGTAGGCTATAAGCATTGTTTCTTTGGTGCCTACAACTTCAATTTCAGATCAGAATGAGGGTTGGGGTGCTACTTTTTTTGCAGTAGTGCAATTTCGACTACATCTTGACTTCCTTCTTTGAACACTCTTGCAATTCTACATGTGTGGCGGAAGCTAAGTCTCATATGGAGCATAACATTAGTTCTTAGGACATAGAGACGTTTTTGTGACATCACACATCTTCGGGCTACTGTGGGGCTGATGTGTCAACAGTGAAAGCTCTAGTGAAGGCCTTGCCACCATCTCTGTCATAGCTGGTAACTAGCTACAGGATTTGTTGTTGTTCCCAGATTTTCTAAGACACCACACTATATACAAACCGAATTCCTTTGTTTTAACTTCTTTGTGAAATGACAGGTGAGGGATTTCTCATTTTATTTTTTAAATGGCTCATTTATAGCACTGCATATGTTTACATTAGGTTAAAGTCTGCACTTGTAAGCAGAGAACACAGTGATAATGTACCTTCATCATATTGTGCCTTTTTCACTGTTCATTTTATAATTTCCTCGGTCCAGGGCATTGACATATCATTAATCCACATCCCAATAGCAGTGAGCCTTTGATATCTGTCTCCTCCTTTCCGCCCCAGTGAAGTCCCAGTGACTCTATAAACATTGGAACATAGATGAGAGACTTTAACTCATTACGGGTCAACCAATTCCTACCTTGACATTCCTGTAACTCTTCTAGCCTGGCTTCTGACCTGATAATGAATTCCATCACTGTCCCTGAAGTTGCCCCACCCTTCAGTTACTCTATGTTTACCTTTCTCAAGGAGGCACCATCCTTCATGCTCTGTGTTCTTGAACAGCATTTCTGCAGCAAGCAGTAGATCACAGGAAGTCTGTTCGAAAGCTACACTCCAGTCACTGTATATCTTTATCTTGATCTTGGCAGTACTGCCAAATTTGTTAACCTACTTTAGTCAGTGTCTTAAACCTTCTTTCCAAGAGGTAGTTTATATAAAAATTTAACAAAGCATTGTGCACCAAAAGGAGAAACACACATCTTGTGTCATTTCAGCACTGCTCACTGAGGATTACTCTGCCAAGGCACGAAGCAGTCTGCTTTTTCCTTTTTCCGATGCAGGCTTTTTCTCACGAGTTGATTTTTCACCCTTACCTCCCACTGTCATTCATTTCTGCTTGCTAGACTGCCTTCAGTTTGATAACAAAATGCAAAATGTCCCCGAAGATGACCCTGTCTGCCCACAACCACACATTATTTAGCCACCACATCAACTTCTATGTTGCATCCTATTTCACTTGAGATTGTAGCTGGTTAATGTTCATCTCAAAGGAAACAGGAGCCCCTTAACCTTTAATGGATCCAGAAGTGCAGTGACTCTGGAACAATTGTGTAGAGTGGAAGCTTTTCTGAAGCCCCAAAACTCTTTCCAGAGAACATATGTGAAAAAACCTTTTTGCGAAGAAGGGGTCTTAGGTCATTACAAATATTCTTCAGTCCAAGAAGCCTATTGTGACAGACAGAAAAGTTACTTTAGGGTAAGTTCATGAAAAATCATAGATTGCCCTTTTGAACTCTCCTAGCAGCTGGGTGTTTAGCCTGCCGCTAAAAGAAATTTCTCTATAAAGGTAGAGATGGACCAACATAGAGCACTCTCGTCCTTACCCTGTTCCATCAGCTGTATTCTTTTCCACTAACAACTGGAAACCTAACAAGAAACTCACCATCCTTGCTTCGACAAAATGAATAATGCACAAATGCAGTAACTACCCCAAACTATCCAAATCTGTTTGGTGTAGTAATTCACAGAAAAACAACTCGGTCCATTTTGGGGCATGGCATAGACTAAGTCATCCTTATTATCAAATATTATTTAAAAACAGATTCTGTTTGTACTGTCTGGGCTATCAATCCAAATATAAACTGCTGTATAACACAAAGAAACGTTCTAATATATTCTAAGCCAAGTTTGCCTCCTCTTTGTATTTCACCCTTATTCTGCACCTGATATGTTCACATAATTTTCCTTTCCTCCAATGGCTGATGGTAGGAAGTGCTGCTGTTTGTGCCACTGCAGACCAGCAACATATTAGCTTCCTGAATAGATCAGTGTTGCATTGCTAGCAGCTTTCTCTCAGGTTGTGACATCATTGGTTCTTACCAGAGTGAGATGACTTTGTGACATCACAGAATCTTCAGGGTCGCTAAGGCGCTGGTGTGTCAACATTGGCAGCTGTGGCCAAGACTTTGACGCCATCTTTCTCAAAGTTTTTACATTCTACAGAATTTGTTTCTGGTTTAGAGATTTCTACAGACTTTAACCTACGTCATTACAATATTTGTTCATGGTTACATCTTTGTGACATGACAGGTAAGGAATTCTTCATTTTTTATTTTAAATGGCTCATGTATTGCCCTGCTATTGGCTATATTAGATTAAAGTCTGGACATGTTGGCAGAGAATTGCAGTGATAATGTAACTTGATATTAATGCCCCTTTTTGCCCCTTCATTTTGTAACCTTCTCCATCAGTAGCAAGGACATATCAAGAATCAATATCAAAACCTCTGAGAGTCTTTGATATAATCCTCCTCCTTCCAACCCTATCTCAGTACTCTCAGCTCTGTAAGCAATTCAGTACTGAAGACTTTCTACCTTGACTTGACATGTAAACACAGTGTAGCTAGCAAGCATAGCAAATCGCTTGGAAAATCCCCACCTCTGTCCATACTGTGTTTCCAATGATTAGCACACATTGTAAAGCTAAGGGCTAAGCCTTTTGGACATCAATAGCTCTAAACTATTCATTGACATAACTGTCAGGCCAACAGAATCAGAAATGAGAGTGAGATACTGAAGAGAGTACCAAAGACATGAATAAAAAATGAGGAAGATTTAGTTATTAAAACACTCTCATAATCTGATAAGTGGGTCAGGGACGTTGCACACCATGGAGCTATATAAGCCAGAGATGCATTTTCCCTCTATAGCTGCCTTTGTAAATCTGGCCTCTAGGGGGCTATACTATGGGAGTGTTATGGCTGCAGCTTGTGTTTGTCAAGCACATGGCGAAGTTGTAGATAAAGGAAAAATTGTGATTTATGCAAATCATATTCAGCCATTGGATGTTCGTCGGATATCGTGATCAGACTGCCAGACATCCCCCAGCTTGGAAATTCCTAGCGTATCCCATTTTTGGAAACCTTGGAGCCCAGCTGATTTGGAAAGCCACTTGTCTATCCATAATGATGCCTCCCTGGTGAGCACTCTATTCCCGACCGATCCATCTCAATGCTGCTCTCCCGCTGTAGATGGGGATGGCCAGGAGCTCCGAAAGGTCTGCGGGGAGGGCCTCCCTGTACAGCCAGGGGCTTTCCTGGTTAGGTTCAAGTCTTGTGGTCGGGTCACCCAGTCTCCAAATATCTAGTTATTACTCAAAAACAACTGAGCCGCCCAAAATTATAGTTTCAGTTCTACCGCCCCTCAAATGTAGGTGTTAACACTGGCCTGCAACTCAGTGAACCAGAGTGGGGGGACCATAAAGAGGTAGTTCTGTAGAACATAAAGCAATTGTGGAAGTACCACTATTTTAAAGAGTGAGATAAGCCCCAACATATTCCGGGGGAGGGTGCTCCACCTGCCCAAATGTCTCTTGATCTTCAGGAGGAGAGAAGTAATACTGCTATCCCACAGGCTCTAGGGTCACTATTTATGTACATTCCCAGGTATCTGAATGACCCTGTTACATATTAGAGTTTCTGGGATCTCGAGGGTAGTTCCAGAGGGGCTCCCAATAATGGGATTATGGCTGACAAGCCCTGGCTGCCTCTCCATAATTCTCCAGCATCTGCATCACACGTGAGATCAGTCGGTTCAGGTGCTGGATGTATACAAGGACATCGTCTGAGTATAGGGAGATTCAATCCTTTATATCTCCCCACATCTCAGTCCCCAACTTTGTGAACCTCTCCTGATCTATTCCACCAGTGGTTCTATTACCAGTATGAATAGAAGTGGGAAACAGGACGACCCTGCCGAGTGTCCCTGCTGATGTGAACTGTTAAGACATGGAGCCATTGACATGGACTCTTGCCCATGAGTCAGCGTATAACAGCTACACATAGGCGCAGAAAGTCCAATTGTATGACGGCCGTGTGTTTGAGATGGAGTCCAGGGGCTGCATTACACTGAAGGTGCATTTTCAATATTTGCGCCGGGCGCACCATTTAAAAGGTGCACCCTGAACAAACAATGAAAATGCACCGTATTACCATGAATGCGCGAACTCCCGCTACCCTGGGGGAAGTGCGTTCCTGTGAAAAACAGAGCCGCTGCTTTAAAGCCGGCCGTGTTTTCACAGTGCAGGTGGCAACCCGCCTGCACTTTGAAGGGGAATTAGGGATCTCCTTGCAGGCGGGTTCAATCAGTGACTGCACTCGCCTGCAAAGGGATGTCTGGGGGGGTCCATAGGACCTCCTTTCCTCCCTCCAGAGGGCAGCTCTCACGGGGCGCATTGACCAAGAGAGGCCAAGAGACTCGGCCAAAGACGCCAGGGCCATTTGTCGCCCCACTCTCGCCCCATTTTGTATGTCCATATGTGGGCGCATAACTTCATTGAATTCATCCCCAACTATAAGCCCCCGTACGGGGGCTGCTGCAATAATCCTCATCCGCTCCGTTATCATGGCCACTCGCAGGGTTGGGAAATGTATGTGTTGACAACAGTCCACGGTCTCTTAAACAGGAAGCCCAATACAAAGGTGTACCAACCAACTGTATCCTGGATGACTTTGTTGACCACTAAGGGGACATTTTTATGCAGCAGGGTAGCAACCCCTCTAGATCCTCAGTAAATCCAGCATGAGACACCTGGTTGAAGCCATATTGGGCAAAGAAAGTACATCTGTACCCGAGCAGATAAATCTCGTGCAGTAGGAGGACCGCTGGAGCCAATCTACGCATGTATCTAAGGATTGCTGTCCACTTGACGTTATCCAGCAAACCATTTACATTCTATGACACTATCTTACAGCGTATCTCGCTCTCTAGTATGGTCATGGTGGGTAGTCAGTCATATGTGTCTGAAACATAGCGAAAGACAGCTGTGGATGGCACCTGTGTGTGACAAAATCAAAACAACCGAACCCCAAACAATCTCCCATCCACTTAATATTTTAATTGTGGAAGCATCATCTAAAAAACCAGCACATCCATTAGAGACAAATGCCAAAGTCTGATTTAGCAGGTATAACAGGATGATGGATCAGACTCAGTCACAGAAGTCTTATTGGTATATTGGTGTTTATTGCTATAATGCTTATTAACATTCCAATATGGCCGAAATATTGGTTGTCTTGATTTTCTCCTTGTCCTTTCTCCTGCTTTTCCTAGTCTTTCATCTGGTACCTCAAGCAGGAAATATCCTTGGGGAGAAAAGGACACAAGTCTTAGTGGGCACACTCTTAGGCTTTTATCAACCTGTCACCACACCGTGTTTGTGCTTTCCCTGAGTTATTTGTTCTTATTTTATTTCTTTTCATATTAGACTATCCCAGTAGAGATATAGAGCAATAGTGAAAGGTGTTGATATATATATTTGGAAGTGAGACAGACTGAACGGTATTTCCAAGACAGTGGTGCAGTTAACAGAGCGTCTCGTGGTGAAGGAAGAGATTTGTAACAAGAAAGTGGGACAGGCAGTGAATGGATTAAAACCCGGCAAAAAACTCTTGTGCAACCACCCACCAAGACCCTCCCTCTGCACCCCTTGTAACCACTTGCCTGAGACTATGGCTCTGGCCAAGTGCCGTGGCCGCCTGGTCCAGAACTCCTCTCCCCGGGGAAGACCTTCGCTTCTTGCCTCCTGCCGGATACCACGCCGTCTCCTCCGCTGCGTCAGTATGGGCTGTCTCCACTTCTCGCTGGTCCATACTTGGAAAGGGGAATCCCTGCGAATGATGTGCCAGTCTCGCTGAGGTCCTTCAGAGCCCACGGCTTCCTTGCGACAGCCATCTTCTCCTCCTCACGCCAATCACCTCCACTCCTCGTTCCACGCTTCAGCTCCTCTTCCGGGTCTGTGCCGATGTCTCCTCCAACGTCACCGCTTTTATTCTGATATGAAGGAGAAAAGCCGGCCACAAGCACGCTGACTCCTTTATTCCCAATACTCCCGGGGCACTGAGTGTCACTGCTTACAGTGGGCTCAGCAGTCATTTTGTTAGAGTACCTGCCTTCCAGGCATAGACGACTGGGCCATGGGGAGGCCGGAGACCGGGACAGAAAATCCGCAGTACACTGCAACTTGCCAGGTAGCTGACGGGTCTGGAACGAAAAGGGTTGCATAGCTAAAAACCAGCGGAGTACTCTTGCATTAGTGTTCTTGTTCCTAGCAAGCCAGACCAAAGGAGCATGGTCAGTTAACAACATGAAAGTTCTACCCAGCAAATAGTATTGTAGGGCTTCCATAGCCCAGTTAACTGCCAAGAACTCCTTCTCAATTGTGGGTAATGTTTCTCGCAGGGTAGAAGTTTTCTACTGACACACACGACGGCACAAGCTACCATCCAGATCAGGCTGAGACAGCACAGCTCCAAGACCCTATCAGAGGCGTCCGTTTGAAGGACAAATGGGCGGCTGAAATCAGGACACCTCAACACAGGATCATCACAAAGGGCCCTCTTGAGTGCCTCAAAACTCTCTTGGTGTACCTCAGACTACTCTGTTATCTTGTGGGATTTGTTTTGAGCAATAGATCGGTTAATGGCGCTGCCAGTACTGCAAACCTTGGCACGAATCGATGATAATATCCAACTAAACCCAAGAAGGAACAAGCACCCTTTTTATCATAAGCAGGCCTCGAAAAATCCTAAAAATGTTACTAGACCTGCAGGTCTAGTGACTTAAATAATATACTCGGCCTAGCTCTAATGTTTTGACCCATAAACTGGTTTAAAATTATGTGATCCTGGGCAAGAATTTTAATTCACTGAGACACCATTTTCTTCTTAATCACATAAGAGAGCACCTTCAAATACGCGAGTTCATCATGTCTGCTTTACAGAATACTCTTTTGTTTGATTTAATAGACTAAACTTCTGCTCCATATATAATACAAATCTAGGCACATGTAGGACACACATGACCGCTGACTTGCCTCAGTTCATTAACCGCATTGTCATCAGCGCGGGGGCAGGAATGTTTCTCAAATCATGTTTAAAAACTATCACTTTTATTAAATACATACCTAAAGCATAAACTAGCAGCATACTGTCATTTGCAATCAGCAGATTTTACATTTAAATGGCAACAGAATTTCCTACTGACATGTGGTTTTAAAACTATATATTATACAACGGCTGGAAATCGAGTTTCTGCAAATATTTGTCATTTGCACAGCACCACGTAAAGTGTGCTGATTTGTTTTGCTCCAATTTAAATCTTTGTTTCCATCACACTTCTGAATTACAAAACAAAAAGTTATTTCATAATTCCTGATATATTTTGAAATACTTGTACTAATTCTTTACAAGCTGTTTAAATGTTGTGTTAGAAAAAAATACTGACATTTTGCAGCCTTTTTTCACAATTGTCAGATAACTCACTTGACAAAAAGCACTAACTATAAAAAGAGAAAGAGAATTAAACACAGTTTTCCAGAAACAGATAAGCAACAATTAGTAAAGACAAACTGACATTTGACCTCTGTCCTTGAACAGACTGCAAATGTGTCAAGACAAAAACAAGATTTAAAGGTGTCTTTATTGCTCATTCACTTTCTGAAAGAAAAAAACACCTGTTCCTTTCAGCTTAAGTTAACTCGCCAAGCAGTGACTAGCAAATTCTAAAAATAGCACTATCTGATAAAATATCACTCGCTAATGCGAGTGGATTTTTTCGAGGCCTGATGAGGTCTGGGTAGATCTCTGATGGCCTGTACTTTGTCTACCTGGGGACAGATTATATCCTTCTGTATATGGTAACCCAAGTATCGGATGGAGCTCGTGGCTATTGTACACTTTTCAGGGTTTGTAGTCAGACCTGTTTCCCTAAGAGACTGAAAAACAGCATCCAAATGTCGTAGGTGTTGTTCCCAGGTGCAGCTATGTATTACAATATTGTCCAAATAGGCAGTTGCATACCCTTTATGGGGACGAAGTATCATATCCATGAGTCTTTGAAAGGTTGCTGGGGCCCCATGGAGTCCAAATGGCAAAACCTTAAAGTGACACAAACAGCTAGGGGTTGAAAAGGCGTTTTTTTCTCTGCCCGCTGGATGGAGTGGGACTTGCCAATATCCTTTGGTCAAATCTAGAGTCGTAAGATACGAGGTTGACCAAAGATTCTCAATTAACTCATCCATCCGAGACATAGGGTAGGTATCGAACTAGTATCTACTTTTTCAGTTGGCGGAAGTCAAAACAAAATCTGATAGCGCCGTTGGGTTTTGGTACTAACACTAACAGGGCGCACCAAGCGCTGTTGGAGGGTTCAATGATTCCACATTGAAGCATCTCCAGTCTCTCTCTTTCTAATGCATGCCTGAGTGCTTCGGGATCCGATAGGGACGTTGTCTCACTACCCCTTTACCCTCAGTTAAAATATTGTGTGTGACAAGAGAGGTGTGTCCTGGAGTGGTGGAAAACACATCAGAATAGTGACCTATCAGGTTGTGTATTTGATATTTTTGGCTAGTCTCTAAGGTTTTATCTAGACGAACAGAATTCCCCTCAAGATCCCCGGTTCGTGGGGGAAAGGTGATAACCAGTTGCTGGGAATTGGTTACTAACATATTGGTAGCACTCTCCCGGCCTCCTTGGTTGTTAGTTTCCTACTTCTTGAGCAGATTGATATGGTATATCTGTTCTGTTTTTGTTTGATGGGGCATGGGTAGCTTGTAGGTAACCGGTACGATTTTTGCAATCACTTTGTATGGACCATGCATCCTGGACAGGAGTTTGTTATCTGCCTAGGGTAGGAGTACCAAGACCTGTTCGCCTACCGCTAGATCCCTGACTTTGCTGTTTTTATCATATGCTTGTTTTTGTTTAGTCTGGGCGCTTTCCATCTCAACCCTCACTTCCTTCCATAGACTGTGGATTTTTTCTTTGAGGTCTGAAGCATGTTCCAACAATCCCAACCCTTCATCTTCATCTTCCTCTCCCTCCCACCTCTCTGCTGCCATATCTAACAGCATACGGAGTTGTCTCACAAAAACGAACTCAAAAGGAGTAAAGTCTGTGGATGTCTGGACATGGGTGCGGATCGCAGATAAGACAAGGGGAAGCTTCCGCACCCAGTCTCTCCCGGTGTCAAACACTAGTTTCTTCAGAATGGTTTTAATGGTTCCATTATAGCGTTGCAAGAGACCATCTGTTTGTGGATGATATACCGATGTTCTTATTTGAGTAATCCCTAGCAATACACAAACCTGTTTCATAAGGTTTGACATGAATGGGGTGCCCTGGTCTGTGAGTAATTCCTGTGGAAACCCCACCCTTGGGAAACATTTGATCATAGCGTGTGCAACAGTAATTGTCATACTGGACAAGGGAATAGCTTCTGGGTAACGAGTCGCGTAATTGACCAACACGAGGATGTATTGGTATCCCCGGACAGAAGTCACCAATGGACCAACCAAGTCCATCCCTACTCGAGTAAATGGGACATCAATGACTGGCAAAGGCCACAAAGGGGCTCGGGTTACATGAGGGGGATTGGCTTGTTGACACCGCTCACAGGCAGCACAGAATCTCCCTATGTCGGAATATACCCCAGGCCAATAGAACCTCCTCAACAGATATTCCTCCATTTTCTGTCGACCGTAATGTCCTACTCCTACTTGGCTATGGGCCAAATGTAACACTTGTTGCCGGAACAGAAGGTGTTCCAACAACTGTATCACTAGTGTGTCTCCTTTTTTCAGTAATCTGTACAGTAAACCATTGGTAATGCAAAGATAAGGCTTACCTGACCAGTGTGATCCGTAACGGCTTGTCCCCAGCTTTGGCTGAGATTAGGGTCCTTTTTTAGTGCCACCCTGAATCTACATGTTGTATTTCCATTCTCAGCTGTAGAGGAAGAAGTAGAGGCAGAATCAGAAGAGGAAGAAGTAGAGGCAGAATCAGAATCACCAGCCAAGTCTATTGTGTTGTTGTTTCACTCTTTTTGTAAGTCTCCTATGTTCCTTACCCACCTCTATCCCCACGTCGTGGAAAGGGGCCTCCCTTAACCAGGATGTATTCTTTGATAATTCTACCACAGAGGAGAGCAAAAGGGAAAACTCTACATAATTAGTCCCAAAGATAATTTTTTCTACCATCTGGGGTATTATCCCCACCCTCAGACCTTCTGGATGTCCTCTCCACATAATAGTGACTTGGGCAACTGAATAGGGTTTACTGTCGTCATGTACACATGATTAACACTTTTTCTCCGGAGACCACTGATCAGGACATACCATTTCTTGACTGATCACAGAGTGCCCTGAATCGATTAATACCATGAGTGTCTTCCCGTTCACCTCCATAGGTCTGCGATATTTACATGGGCTACCCCCTGCACAGAGGACTCTCCCGCAGGAATACCCAATCTCCATGGGTTCCGCCTGGGTCGATTTCTGGGGACAATTACGGGCGATGTGGACCCATTTGCCACAATGGAAGCATTGGGGTCCCTGGTTTAGCTCCTTCCCTGGTGTTCTTATGGGAAATCTAGGCTTGTGCATGGGTCGTGTAAAACTTTTAGGTGGGGGATGTCTCCAAGTACTGGCAACAGAAGAAATAACCCTTGGGTGTGACACCCTGAAATCCGGGGATCTGTGAAAGGTGCAGGCTAGCTCAATTGCGGAGGTAACTGTAATGTTAGGGTGTTGTTTGATCCAAACCCTTGTTGACCCTGGAAGGGCATTCAGGAATTGTTCCAAATAGATCTTATCCAGAACATCTTCAAGAGTGGCCCCCTGGGGTTTAAGCCACCTGGTCCCCAAATCCTGGATACAATAAAAAAGGGCACTTGGATTGTCTTGAGGATTCCATTTTTTCTTTCTAAATTCTGTACGATAATATTCTGTGTTAAAACCTAGACGCTCTAGAATGGCTCTTTTCACCTCTACATATGGAGTGGCTCAGGATGGATTTGCTGCCTGATAAGCAGTTTGCAACTCCTCAGCTAAGAGAGTGGCAACATACTGGCTCCAGCGCTCCGGGTACCAAATAGCAGAAGTAGCTACCCTCTCAAAATTTGTAAAGAAGAAGTCGGGATCTTCTCCTGGCTGATATTTTTGTAACACGGAGCTGGGTACATTAGGGTGATTTTTTGTGCTTGTTAATGTTTCTGCCAAGCGTTGGATGGCTGTGTCCTGCACCTGCTGATTAGTAGCAATTACGGTTGCTTGTGTTTTTAGGGCTGTATGAAGATCCACTCGCTCTTGCTGAACTGCCTATGTTTGTTGTTCCAGTACTAGTTGCAAATGTCGTTGACTGTCTGCCAACTGCTTTACCATGCCCTCCATGTTATAGGGGTGCCGGTATCAATCTCCTGTTGTATTGGCAGTGAAATCCCACTATTGACACCACTGCAACAGGATGATGGATCAGACTGAGCCACAGAGTCTTATTGGTACATTGGTGTTTACTGTTATAATGGTTATTAACATACCAATATGGCCAAACTATAGGTTGTCTTGAATTTCTCCTTCTCCTTTCTTGATATATATATTTGTAAGTGAGAGAGGCTTACCGCTATTTCCAAGACAGTGGTGCAGTTAACAGAGAGTCTTGTGGAGAAGGAAGAGGTTCGTAACAAGAAAGCGGACAGGATGTGTATGGATTAAAACCCAGCAAAAAACGATTGTGCAACCACCCACGAAGACCCTCCCTCTGTGCCCCTTGTAACCACTTGCCTGAGACCACAACTCTGGTCTAGAGCTGAGGGCGCCTGGTCCAGAACAGCTCTCCCCGGGAAAGAACTCCGCTCCTCGTCTCCTGCTGGATACCACGCCATCTCCTCCACTGATTCGGTAAGGGCTGTCTCCACTTCTTGCTGGTCCATCCTTGGAAGGGGAATCCTTGAGAATGATGTGCCGGTCCCGCAGAGAACCTTCAGAGCTCGCAACTTCCTTGCGACAGCCGTCTTCTCCTCCTCAAGCCAATCACCTCCACTCCTTGTTCCACGCTGCAGCTCCTCTTCCAGGTCTGTGGCGACGTCTCCTCCAACATCACTGCTTTTATTCTGATTGGAGGAAGCGAAGCCAGTCACTGGCATGCTGACTCCTTTATTCCTGATACCCCAGAGGCACTGAGTGTCATGGCTTACAGGGGGCTCATCGTTCATTTCGTTCCAGCGGGGTTAGCTGTCCCCATGCCAGCCACTTGTTGTAGTAGCAATGGAGCCCCAGACAGCCATACTGAAAACCATAACGGTGGGGGAGTCCGCTCTCTGGCTTTGGTAGGATACATCCGATGAGGTAGTCTCCCACCAATACTCTGCCGACCTTCTCTCCTGGGGCGATTCGTCCGCTCCCAGAGCGTCAGTGGTTTCACATGCATTGTTGGCAATTGCTTCCTCTCGCCTGCCTAGTCCCAAGCTGGCATTGGACTTTCAAAGAATAGTGCTTTGCCTTGGAACAACACTTTGAGTTTAGCTGAGTAGATAAGTGCATAATGAATGTTTAAGGCCCTGCTTCCTTTTCACTGCAAAGGATTTATACATGAGCTGCACCTTGGTGGTGTACTCTGGGGAAAAACAACACCTTAGAGTCTGCACAGCGAATATCTTGCTGGCAGCAGTCCTGCCGCAGTATAGCATCACTGTCAACATAGTTTAATACCTACATGATGATGGGTCGGGGCAGGGCACCAGGCAGCGGTCTAAGAGCGAGTACTCTGTGAGCCCTCTCTAGTAGGAAGCAGGAGGACAGCGCCCTGTCCGGGATCCATGCCTTAAATCAATCTCTAAAGAATTTCTATGGTTGCTGTCCCTCTGTGCCCTACAGAAGACCCACTAAACGCAGGTTATTTCTACGTGATCGGCCCTCCGCATCCTACATTCGGTGTTCGAGAAGTGCAGTCAATTTCTTTAGAATTTGGATCTCCTTGCCGGTGGTGGCCACCACATCTTCCAGACAGGAAATATGCCCCTCCACCTCAGTAGTTCTTGCTGAAAAAAACTTTGTATGCCCTGGGATAAGAGGGAGACCTCCAACCACACCCCACCAATTTTGTCATTGAGATCTTTGTGGGGTTCCTTAATCGCCTGCAGTATAGTGGCCAGCGAAACAGTGTCTTCCTGCTGTTGGGGAGCCAGTCCCTGTGCCCTGTACCCTGCCATCCTAAAAGGAGCCACTGATTTGCCATACTTGTCTATTCAGCCTTGGCCCATCGACTTGTCTTTCACCATTCTAGTTGTCCAGCCGGATTACCTCTTTACCCCCCGTGTCTCCAGGGCATGGAGGCAGTGTTATCGCAGGGCAGGGCCGGGTCAACAGACTCCAAGGGGGAAGTCCATTATGTTTGAGTGTCTCCCCCAGCCTGCTGTTTCCCAGGGGACAGTCTAAAAGCCTCGGATTAAACACCCCTCTGTGATCCCCTTCAGTCTTCCAACGGGGCTTAGTCCACATGGAAGGTGGGCAGTGGGAGTGGGTAGTGGGAGGGCCCATACCCCCAGTCTCACCTCTCCATGCAACACCACATTGTCCTAGGAACCTCCACCGCCACAGGGCCTCTCCCCCCGTTCCCACGACTGCAGCAGTCCAGCTACTCCTCCCATCTTGGCACCTTGTCCGTGCTGCTGCTCCCTTCGATGGCTCGAGCTCCTGCCCCACCTCAGGGTAACACCTGAATCCACTTTGGTCAGCAGCTGTCGCAGCCAACCGAGTCCAGTGAGTGGAAGGTTTCAGCAGCAGGTCAAGAATCAGCTCCTTGAAACCCCTTGGGCCCCCGGCACCTGCCGCTGAGGCCACAGCTGAAATCCGGTCATGTTGGTGGCAACCCCCCCCCCCCCCCAGAGTCACCCTGGAAGGGTACCAAGATGTTCGTTGGGGGCCCCCGCCCGCTGTGCTCAAGGTTCCTTAATGGAAAGGAAGGCCTGCACTCTGCACCTGCAGCATCGACCACGACAACCACAGGGGCAACCGCCAGATCCTCTGCAAGTCAGCCGCTTCCCTGTATGATCTGCCTTCTGGCCCTTTACTGTTGATTCAGCTATCTCCGCAGTCTCCATGGGGGCCAAAAGCACTGAGGTTAAAGGAGAGGAGGGAGCCGCTTCCAAGCCGCTGCCGCAGTCCCGGCACTTGCAGCCCCAGCAAGCTGCATGTCAGGCTGGCCTCTCTCCGACGTGGCCCGCTTGAAGCTCCCTCCTATGTTTTGTGCCCCAGAATGGACCCACGGGGGCACAGCACTGGGAACAAGTGGGCAGTCCCCACCATGGGCTGTCACCGCCTGGATGGGGCTTGATGCTGCAGGATCCACCTTCATCATTTCTTTCTTGGGCCACAATTCCTTAAAATTTTCCAACTCGCTCCAATCCCTAATATTCTCGATCAATTCTCTCACATGCATCTTTAATCCCTTCAACTTTAACAGCTTTAACTCCTTGTCCCCCATCAACATCCTGATATTCTTTCTCAGCTTCCTACTCTGTGTCATAGTCATCCAGACATTATTGAACAGCTTCTTTCTGTTTCAGAACAAATCCGCATTTATCTGCCATGCTTTCCATTTTCACACATGCCTCGCGTGCCACGCTTGCAGCTTCCTTACTCATGTAAAGTAATTTGCTCTCACTGTAACGTCCTAAGAAATTCATCCCTAAATTCCCTTTCATTATTTCCTCAAACTCTGCTTTTAATTGAGGGAAAAGTCTCTGAGGGGGTCTGTCCCTCGCCTTGTGAGTGCCTTTTATGCAGTAAAAATAGTCATGGCACCTCCTGCGGCCGGAGTTGCAAAAGCATCTTCCTGTGGGCGGCGTGAGGCTACTGTACTGGATATTTCTGCTAGATTCAGTGAGACACTCGAATAGGGTAAATAACTAAGGTAATTGATGAGTGTGATTTACCCAACACAACATCACAGGTGTTAAGGTCTGAAAAGGGGGTGAAGTAGCAGTCTCAGTGAAACTCAGGGGTGCACTAGCTTCTGGAGGCCTCGCGTTGGCTGCTCCATTCTTGGTAACTGCCTGAGCTGTAGTGCCTTCTGCCGGTGCTGCCTTACACAGAGGTGGTCTATTTGTAAGGAGTGTGTCTATAAAGGGTTCATCCTTTTCAGTCTCTGCTTCTGCCTCATCTTTTGGTTTCTTTTTTCAATTGGGTTTTTCTTCCCTGTGTCATCGCTTTGTATCAGTGAGTAAGCTCCAATTGTTTCATTCACTTCCTCCCTCCATCTCTTTTGCCTCTCGTCATCTTGCATGCTTATCCAGCAATAAGCAGTATTGCAGACCTTGGCTGCAAACTTCTTCCTTTTGTTTTCGTTGGCAACCTGCTCCCAAACATTTATGGCATCAAATAGTGAGGTTCTAGGCTGGGGTCTCAAATTGTACATTCTCCTTCTGAAATTCTCTATTCTTTGTATGTAGAAAGTACAATTCAGTGGGAAGCGCTGTTCCCCATCTTTGGCTAAATTATTGTTTCCCCAATAAGCAGTTTCCTTTAAGATGGAGATATTCTATGACTCTTACTCCTTTCTGTACCTAGTTTCTCCAACCAGCATCTGACAAGGCTTCCAAATAGTTGCTATGGCTGTGTGGAAGGTGCTGGTGGATATATTTTAAGGAAATGAGCAGACTGCTACTTGGCAGAAGGGGGGGATTGTGCTATTTATTCGTTTGCATTGGAGATTGGTCCTAGCCATTTACAGGGCTCTCAAAATGCTTTGGTTGCACAGTTTCATGCAAAAAAAACATTCTCTTCTCAATCAGCTTACCGATAACTGAGATTTTCTATCAAAACTGTAGCAGACTAATGCTCTCCCTGTTTCCCATCAAGAAATGACCACAGGTTTGGTTGGGCCTTCTAGTCATACCAATTAGAGCATGAAACAACTAGGAATGTTTATCTTTTGAAACATATGTGCATCATGGCATCCAACATATTTATTTTTTAAATGTTTTTTGCACCAATAACGCTGCTTTAAGCTGCTTCAGGAAGTTTTGAGCCATGACTGTGAGTCTTCAGCGAGGCAGTAAAAACAATAAGGAAATTCTAAATGCAGAAGTTGCAGCCATAGCGCCAAGTTGTAGGCTCTGAGCATTGTTTCTTTGGGGCATACCACATTAATTTCAGATCAGGATGAGGATTGGGGGTGCTACTTTATTTGCAGTGGTACAGTTTTGACTACATCTTCACTTCCTTCTTATAACACTTGAATACACTGCAATTCTATATGTATGGCAAAAGCTATGTCACATATGGACACATCATTAGATCTTAGGACAGAGAGAATTCTTGTGACATCGCAGATCTTCAGGGCTACTGTGGGGCTGATGTGTCAACAGTGAAAGCTCTAGCGAAGGCTTATCCACAATCTCTGTCATAGGTGGTAACTAGCTACAGGATGTGTTATTGTTTCCTGATTTTGAAAGTCTCCACCTTACATACAAACTTTATTCTTTTGTTTTAACTTCTTTGTGGCATGACAGGTAAAGGGATTTCTAATTTTATACTTTAAAGGGCTCATTTATAGCACTGCAGCTGTTTACATTATTTGTTTTTTTATTTTTATTTTATTTGATGAGTTTTATATAGCGCTGGCTAGACCCGTAGGTATCAGAGCGCTTTACATGAGGTTCCACACAGTTACAAAGTTACATCAGTTAACAAGTTACATCTGTTGCAAGAAAACATTTAAAGAGCATAGAAGACAAGATAAATGGAGCGTAGAAGGGTAGGGGGTAAGGTAAAAGGGTAGGAGGGAGATACAGTGGAGAGACGAAGGAAAGTCTGCCCAAAGTCCGGCTGGGTAGGTGACGGCCGAGGGGGGAAATCCACAGCCCATCTCCTCTATAGCTATCAAGGTAGCTCCACTGGGCATCGGCCAAAATGCTAGGTCTCAACGGTCGGTGACAAGTTCACAGATTCAATATCCTGATGGGTGAGCCGGATTGGGGATATGCTCGAGGTCTGGTCGATGTCCAATTTTTGTCCAAGAGTAGTAGCACATCGTGGTAAAGGACCACTGTGACGAACAAATCCCTGGAGAACAAATGCTGGATCCCTCCCCAGCAAGGGGAGAAAGAATGCTTTTGTGGGAGGCCCACTCTTGGCTGCCATTTTAGGGGGGAGTTGACGGCTGGGTAGCAGGTTCAGCAACCTGGGAATCTGCTGCTCCAATACAGTAAATGTTGGTGTGGGCCACCTTGTGCTGGGGCCATTTAGTTCATAGCTCCTTCAGCTGTGCCACACTCATGGACCAAAGTGGGTGAGTGAGCAGTTCCAGCGGGTCAGGGGCCACAGAGTGAAGAGAGTGCTGGCGAACCCTGAGTTCCGCCCAACTCAGGAAACAAACATTGCGGCGAAATGAGTGTGGACGCGCATCGAGGGATACTGCAGCCGCCATTCTAAAGTCAGGCAGGTACAGGCAGTATCACAGGAGCGATTGCCGTGTGGGGGGCGAATACAGCGCAAATACAGCTAGAACCTGAGGGTACCTTGAGCTGAGGGGCACAAACGGTCTCCATTCACAGGAATCGGCCGCTCGGCGCAGAAAGCAGAAGAGCCTCCAGGCCAATGCCATGGTTCCACTATGGTAAATCTTCGGCACGAAACTCGGCCGCAACTGGTGTGAGCCGTTCGCTTGAGCGCCTCCTCCCCCGGGCCTCCAGGGAGTCGCAGCTCCGGCCGTGAGAGCCGCGCAGTCCACTCACTGCAGAGTCCGGGCAGTTCAGCCTACGCCCCCGTCACTGCCCCGGGGAGCAGCCGGAAGAGGTTCCACCGAGGAGAGGGTCCAGGGCTCGGCCGACATTGGAGGGGTCAGCCGTTACTCCAGGGAGCAATCAAAGGCACCGGAGAGGTGAGCAGGGTCTCAGGACCCAGGACGGTGTCGGTGGCATAGATGTGATCAGGCCAGGGAGGGATTCTCAACAGAGTAGATCCCGAGGCCCGGGAGCTCCCGATCAGGGCTCCGTCCCGGCGGCCATGAGTCCAAGTCTGCACTTGTAGGCAGAACACACAGTGATAATGTAACTGCATCTTACTTTGACATTTTGACTATTCATTTTGCACCTTCCTTGATCCAGGGCATTGACATATCATAAATCCACATCCCAATGACTGTGAGTCTTTGACATGTGTCTCCTCCTTTCAACCCCAGTGAAGTCCCTGTGACTCAAGAAACATTGGAACAGAGATGAGAGACTTTAACTCATTACGGGTCAACCAATTCCTACTTTGACAGGCCTGTAACTCCTGTGGTCTGGCTTCTGGCCTGATAATGAAGACCATCAGTCCCTGAAGTTGCTGCACCCTTCAGTTACTCTATGTTTACCTTCCTCAAGGAGGCACCATCCTTCGTGCTCTAAGTGTTCTTTAACAGCATTTCTGCAATAAGCAGTAGATGGCAGGAAGTCAGTTCGAAAGCTACACTCCAGCCACTGCTTATCTTTATCTTGATCTTGGTACTACTGCCAAATTTGCACGTCCACTTCAGTTAGTGCCTTAAACCTTCTTTCCAAGAGGTAGTTTATATAAAAGTTTAAGAACGCATTTTGCACCAAAAGGAGAAATGGACATCTAGTGTCACTTCAGCCCTGCTCATTGAAGAGTACGCTGCCAAGGCACGAAGCAGTCTGCTTTTTCCTTTTTCCGATGCAGGCTTTTTCTCATGAGTTGATTTCTCACCCTTACCTTCCACCGTCATTAATTTATGCTTGCTGGACTGCCTTCAACTTGATAAAGTGTAAAATGCCCCCGAAGATCACCCTGTCGGCACACTATCACACGTAATTTAGTCACTACATCAATTTCTTTATTGCATCCTCTTTCACTTGAGATTGTAGATGGTTAATGTTCATCTCAATGGAAAGAGGAGTCCCTTAACCTCTTATGGATCCAGAAGTGCAGTGACTCTGGAATTGTTGTATGAGTGGAAGCTTTCTGGAGCCCCAACACTCTTTACTGGGAACATAAGTTCAAAAACCTTTTTGTTAAGGGATCTTAGATCATTACAAATATTCATCAGTTTACTTTTTTTCTCAGCTGTGCATCTTTGATGAAGTCCAAGAAGCCTATTGTGACCAACAGAAAAGTTACTTTAGATTAAGTTAATGAAAATGCCTAGTTTGTCCAGCCTTAAAACTCCCTAGAAGCTTGGTGTTTAGCCTGCCACAAAAAGACATTTCTCTGTCAAGGTAAAGATGAAACGATGGCTACTGATGCCCATCGTGGATCAACATAGAACACTCTCTTCCTTACCCTGTTGCATCAGCTGTATTCTTATCCACTAACAAAGGAAACCTAACAAGAAACTCATCATCCTTGCTTCCACTAAACAAATAATATGCAAATACAGTAAATGCCCCCGACAAACCAAATCCGTTTAGTGTAGTAATTCACAGAAAAATAACTCTCTGTCCATTCTGGGGCATGGGATAGACAAAGGCATCTTTACTGTCAATTTGTATTTTAAAAGGGATTCTTTTTGTTCTTTCTGGGCTATCAATCCAAAGATAAACTTTGCTGTATGAAAGGAAGAAACGCTCCAATATATTAAAATGTTCTAAGTCACATTTGCCTCCTCTGTGTTTCTCACCCTTATGCTAAATCCTTTCGCACCGCATATGTTCACATAATTTCCCTTTACTCCAAAGATTGGTGGTGAGAAGTGCAGCCTTTGGTGCCACTGCAGACCAGCAACATCTTAGCTTCCTGAATAGAACAGTGCTGCTTTGCTACCATGTTTCTCTCAGGTTGTGACATCACTGGTTCTTACCAGGGTGAGATGCCATTGTCACATCACAGAATCTTCAGGGTCGCTATGGCGCTAGTGTGTCAACACTGGCAGCTGTAGCCAAGACTTTGACGCCATCCTTGTCAAAGTTTTTACATACTACACAATTTGTTTCTGGTTTAGACATTTTTACAGACTTTAACCTACGTCATTACAATATTTGTTCACAGTTACATATTTGTGACATGACAGGTAAGGAATTCTTCATTATATGTTTTAAATGGCTCATGTATTGCCCTGCTTATGGCTAGATTAGATTAAAGTCTGGACTTGTTGGCAGAGAACTGCAGTCATAATGTAACTTGATATTAATGTCTTGTTTTGCTCCTTCATTTTATAACCTTCTCCACCAGTAGCAAAGACATATGAATCAATATCCAAACTTATGACAGTCTTTGATATATTCCTCCTCTTCCCACCTTATCTCAGTACTCGTAGCTTTGTAAGCACTTTAGCACTGAAGACTTTCTACCTTGACTTGACATGTAAACACAACGTAGCAAGTAAGCCTAGATAATCACTGGAAAAATCCCCACCTCTGTCCATACTGTTTTTCCAATGATTAGCACACGTTGTAAAGCTAAGTGCTAATCTTTTAGGACATCAATAACTCTAAACTCTACTTTGACATAACTGCCAGGCCAATAGAATCAAAAATGAGAGTGAGATACTAAAGAAAGTACCAAAGACAGAAATAAGAAATGAGGAAGATTTGGTAATTAAAACACTCTCCTAATCTGATCAGCGGATCAGGGACGTTGCACACCACAGGCCAATATACAAAAGAGATTCCACTCTACAGCCACAATAGTAAGTCTGACCTTTAGGGGGCAACACTATGGAAGCGCCTTGGCCAGCACATTGTATTTGTCTAGCGCATGCCGAAGTTGTAGATAAAGGAAAAATTGTGATTTATGCAAATCATATTCGTCCATTAGTTGTTCGTAGGATATCATGTAGTTAGACCGCCAGACATTCCCAGCCGCTGCAGGTAAGAGCGGTGGGGCAGTGGGGCCAGGTGAGGGGGGATTTCGAGAGACGACCACGAGTGAAAATATTTATTTAATTTTCCCTCGTGGTCGTCTCTCGAAATCCCCCCTCACCTGGCCCCACCGCCCTTACCTGCAGCGGTAGCGGCTGGACATCCCCCAGGTTCGAAATTTGTGGCATATTCCATTTGTGGAAATTTTGGAGCACTGCTGATTTGGAAAGCCACTTGTCCATCCATAACAGTGCCTCTCTCGTGAGCACCCTGTTCCACGCTAACCACTTTAATGCTGCTCTCCAGCTGTAGATGGGGATGGCAGTAAGCACTGGAAGGTCTGGGGGCGGGCCTCCTTCTACAGCCAGGATCACAGGGCTTCCCCCTTAGGGCGGTGCATTCAAATATTGTGGCCAGGTTGGCCAGTCTCCAAATAACCAGTCATTAATTGAGAACAACTGAGCTGCCCAATAATACAGTTTGAGGTTCCCCGCTCCCAGGCTGCCGTTGTAGGGGGATTGAATGTACTTCATGTGGGAGACTCTCGGTGTCAGCCCTCCTCCCCAAATGTAGGTGTAAATACTTGTCTGCAAGTCAGTGAACCAGTGTGAAGGGACCTTAAAGAGGTAGTTCTGTAGAACATAAAGCAACTGTGGAAGTGCCACCATTTTAAAGAGTGCGATATGCCCCAACCTATTCAGGGGGAGTGTGCTCCACCTGGCCAAATGTCCCTTGATTTTCCAGAGGAGAGGAGTAATATTGCTATACCAGCAGGCCCTAGGGTCCCTATTTATGAACTCCCCAGGTATTTCAATGACCCTGTTACATATCGGAGATTCTGGAATCCCTAGGGTGGCTCTGGAGGGGCTCCCACTAATGGGATTACTGCTGCCGTCCCCCCATCTCAGTCCCCAGATTTGTGCATCTCTCCTGATCTATTCCACTACCGGTTCTATTATCAGGGCGAATAGAAGGGGGGAAAAGGGACAACTCTGCGGAGTGCCACTGTTGATGCAAAACTGTTGAAACATTGTGCCATTGACATAGACTATTGCCCATGGCTCAATTTATAACAGCTTCACATAGATGCAAAAAGTCCAATTGCATGAGGGTGGTGGGCCCCGAGCCCAGGTGGGCTAATACCATTTTCAGCCTCCTAACGCAGTGCCGGGTGCCCCTTGTAGGCATAAAGCTATTCTGTTCGTAGTGTACCAAGGACCTTCTCAGTGGGACCAGGCAGTTTGCCAGGATCTTTGCCAGCAGCTTAGCCTCCATGTAAAATCAAGGAGATCGAACTAAAGGATGTAGACTCCGAAAGTGGCCTGTCCGACTTGGGGAGGGCCACCACCATGGCACCACTGATATCGGCTGGGAAGAGTGCCACTTTCACGGCAGCTATTAACAAAGCATGAAGGTGCGGAATCAGAGTCGATGCAACCTTTTTAGGAATTCGGTGGGGAAGTAGTTCAGACCTGGTGCTTTTTCAGGTAACATATCCTGTAGGGCGGTGAGGAGCCCTACCGCTGTCAAACGCTTATTGAGGTCTGCCCTGCCCTCCGGGACGAGTAGTGGCACTACAGGATCAGCTACTCTTGGGGTCTGTAATTCAGCCTGGCTCTGCGAGATTGCTTGGTAAAGATGCTCATAGTATTACGCAAAGGTTTCAGCTATTTCGGATACATCCTGAGTTGCCCTGCCTGCCTGTGTGCATACCTGAGGGACAAACCTGTCTTTCAGAGATTTGGTTGTAAGACTATGGATCAGCTGTCCCGTTTTGTCCTCAAATTTGTACAATCTATTTTGCATTTCTGTAAGGGCTGCTTTAGCTCCTCGCAGCATCTTCTGTTTAAGGGCCTCTCTTGCCGCCTCAAGGTGGCGGAACTCATCTTCCTCCCTTCTCTGGGCATTGATTCTTTCTATCTCTCTGAGTTTAACTTCCAATGCCCAAATTTCCTCCTCCTTTTCTCTTTTTCTGCCAGCTATAAATGCAATTATTTTCCCGCTGAGAACCGCTTTCATAGGCTCCCATAGTATCACAGGAAACATATCAATCAATCAATAATACTTTTATTTGATTTCGTAAAAAATTATAAAAGGGTGGGACAAGCCACCATTGTACATGATAAATTGGATGAACATTGATAAAAAGCTAAAGATAAACACACAACAAAGACATGTCCTTAATCGATAGTCAACTAGTTAGATAAAAACAAGAGTTTGTAAAAAGTGCAGATGGAAAAAGGTGCAAAAAGTTCTATTTAAAAGTTTCAAAACAATTTCTCTTTTTTGTCCAATTCTTTTACCGCAATGTTCCAGAATGTAATGGCTCTGCAGGACAATTGGATCAACGAGCCTCCAAGACATTTGATGACTGCCGCTCTGCATGTCCTTATTTGTGCTTTCCTTAATGACTCCCGAAGAACAATTTTTCGAGTTTCTAATAGAGATGGACAAATGCATAAGAAATGGAGTAAGGACTCCTCGCCTTTTCCACAGAGGCGGCATTCTTTTGTCAGCCATGTCTGCTTCCATTTCAGGATCAGGTCTTTTATAGGGAGTGACCCCAGCCGCAGCAGCGTCAAGTAATGCTTTTTTTGATGTGAGAAGTGTTCAGACAAATACGGCTGAGGTTTCAACATCTGATAAGATTGTATCACCGCCAATGCGGGGTGTTTTTTTGAGAACGCTGTTTTGTCCATTAGTTGTGAGGTCCGTTTGATTGCGTTATTCGCTACGGTTTTGAATCCGGAATAAGTGGTAATAGTGAGCCAGGCCTCGTCAAGCTGGAGTGCCGTGAGAGATTCTTTTAAAGCTTTAAAAAAAGAGTTGTTTAGCCTGGCTTGTTTTTCGACCTCCTGCCAAAAGTAATGGGCTAAGGTGTTATCTTCTGCTGCGATCATCCTCCAATAATATTTGGCGAATGCGCCTTGTCTGGAAGGTTTCTGGTTTCTCCCCATCCCCCCTATCCTGCCCCTTCAGGCCCGCCTAACTCTGCCTCCCAATCCTTTATCCCAACCCTGATAAATACACAACCCCCCCACCCCTATATATCCACTCTCCACTCACTCTATGCCCTTCTATCCTCTCTGACCACATCTCCTGAAGTTCTTAACCTCATGTCCCTATCTCCCCCTCACACCTCAGTCCACCCTCTGCAACTAACCCTGATCACTCCCTACCCCTAAATCATTCCCTTCCCCCGACCTTTCAATACCTCCCCTTACCCTAATTGCCCCGAACCTACACAACAGTGAACTCGACCTATCTAAATTGATTACTGAATCCCTCCCATCTAACAGCCCCGTCACCCCTCACTCCAATCCCACTACCATATCTCCCCCCTCTCACTTCAGTCCACCCTATGCAACTAACCCAGATCTTTCCCTACCCCCGCCCATACCCCTTCAGTACCCCTCTCCACCCCAATTGACACGAGCCTACATAACACTGAACTTGACCTATCCAATTTGATTACCGAACCCCTCACACCCAACAGCCCTGTCACCCCTCATTCCACACTCACTTCCCTATCTCCACCCTCACACATCAATCCACCCTCCGTAAATAACCCAGACCACCCCCTCGATACCTCCCCTCACTTTAATTGCCCAGAGCCTACATAACATCGAACTTGACCTATCTAATTTGATTACTAAATTCTCTCAATTCAAGAAAGACTTTATCTCCCACAGCTCCAGTACCCTCCCTCACGATAAAATCCTCCCAGTCCTGCCAAAAATCCCCCCAAAAATTCCCCCCGAAAATCCCTAACACCAAACACAATAATTGGAGATCAACTCCTCTCCGCTGCCGTATACATAGACCTCACCGCACCTCGAACCATCTCTCCCCGTCCGACCTCGCCGACCTATGCAACTCTTACCTTCCTAGCTTACCAACCGCCAATTCTCCACTCCCCTACTCCCACATCCCTATTATCTTAGGGACTAATAGAATCCCCTCCTCCCCGCTTCCCCCAGACCACCGCCTCAACTCACGTCGATCCACACTTGCACACCCACCAGAAGCAACCCCACACCACTTACATGCATGCTTGTCAACTGTCGCTCCGCAGTCCAACATGCCACGGAAATTTCTGAAACTATCCTGAGTGAATCCATTGACATTGCATTCCTCACAGAAACCTGGCTCAAAGACAACTCAACGAGCATACTTGACCTACTCTCCCCCCGGGATACTCTATTCTGAGAAAAGATAGACCTGACAGAGTTGGGGGTGGCCTAGCCATTATCTTTAAAAATGAACTTCAGCTATCCCGTATCAATAATTCTGGCTCCTCCTCCTGCGAATACCTGGAAGCTGAACTGACAACCCAAAACTCCCACCCAATTCGTCTACACAACATCTATCGCCCTCCAGGCCCCTCCCAGCCCTTCATCGAGGACTTATCTGAGCTCCTGACACAATCCTCGTTATCCAACTCAAAAAATCTCTTTCTTGGGGATCTCAACCTCCATTGGAACGATACCGATGATCCCACTATCCCCCTCCTCACCAATCTACTTGAGATCAATGAACTCAAACAACTATGCCTGTCCCCGACACACACCAAAGGAGCCATCCTTGACGTCATTCTTTCCAAAGAAGATCTGGTCTCCGTGACCAATATCGTCCCCATTGACTGGTCCGACCATCACCTTATACTGTTCACCATTGCTACCAATGCAAATCCCCCCACCTCCAAAATTAACAGACCTAAGAAACTGACCAGAAATCTAAAACATATCCCCCCGGGTGTTCTTGAGTCTAAACTCCAAGCTCAACTTCTGCTCATTCCCCCTCACAAAATGCCAATGAGCTCACCGAACACTTTAACAATACTGTCACTGGAATTCTTGACCAACTAGCCCCGCCCAAACTCAAAAACCAAAGAACCACCCCTCCAACTCTTGGTTTAATACCGAGCTTAATAACGAAAGACGGTCACTCAGACTGTCGGAAAGAACGTGGAGACTCCATCCCTCTCCCACCCATCTTGCACTCCTCAGACATGCTAGATCCACATACAAAAAACACATCTTCAAGGAAAAGGCCTCCTTCTTCCGCACTCAACTTGATCGTGCCAAAAACAGACCTAGGGAACTCTTCAAAATCATTCGTAACCAAACTTCCCCGCACCTCCTAATCTGACCGCCTCCTCAGCCAGATGTGAAGAAATTTCCCACTTCTTCTCAGAAAAAATAGCCAAAATTGATCAATCCTTCCGCTCCACACAGCTCCCCTCCAACTCCCAAAACAAACCCATCCTCACCTCCAATGCCTACCCCACATCCCCTCGACCAGCTGACCCTGCTACCTCTCCGGAAACCAACTCCCCTAACACACAATTAAAGAACAATGCCTCCCTGCTCAACTTCCTCCCCGTGACTGAGCTAGAAGTCCTTAAAATAATTGGTAATCTTAAACCATCCTCCCACACAAAAGACCCCTTACCCTCTAACCTTGTCCCTACCCTTAAGCACATCATTACCCCATACTGGACCACAATCATCAACACCTCTCTCTCCACTGGCTGTGTCCCCACCTCCCTTCAACTTGGACAAATCTCTCCCATAATCAAAAACCCCAATGCTGACCCCAATGACCTAAACAATCTCCGCCCCATCACTAATCTCCCACTTCTCTCAAAGGTCCTTGAAAAATGTGTCCTACTACAACTAGACAAACACATCGAAAACTTCAACCTACTTGATCCCTTTCAATCAGGCTTCAGGAAAGGCTGCAGCACCGAAACGGCAATGCTCAAATGTCGTCGATGACATACACCACTCACTTGATAATGGCGAGACATGCCTTCTTATCCTCCTTGATCTCTCCGCAGCGTTCGATACAGTCAACCATTCAGCCCTACTCAATGTGCTTAGGACCCGTTTCGGCCTCAATGATACTGCCTACAAATGGTTCGTCTCCTACCTACAACACCGAACTCAGCAAATCAAAATTCAAAACTGTCTCTCTAACCCCACTCCCGTCTCCCTTGGAGTCCCCCAAGGGTCTATTCTCTCTCCCTCCCTCTTTAACCTCTTTATGGAACCCCTCACCCTCATTCTTAAACAAGCAGGCATCAACTACCACCTCTACGCCGATGACACCCAAATCTATTACAAGATTAAAACTCATGCCGACATCTTACACCTGAACAACACCCTCACCAAAATCCAAACCTGGTTCCACTCCAATCATCTCAAACTTAACCCTAATAAAACTGAAATCATTCTCTTCTCCCCTAAAAACAACCCGCTCCCCGTTCAATCATGGATCTCTGACCTTAACGCACTCAACTGCTCTCTCACCTTGTCCAACTCCGTCAAATCTCTTGGTATTTCTATCGACAACACCCTAACCCTTAACGTCCACATCAAAAACTCAGCTAAAGGAGCCCTCCTCACTCTCCGTCACCTCAAGAAAATTAAACCCTTTATACCCACTGATGATTTTAAACTTGTAGTTCAGTCACTTGTTCTTTCACGTATTGATTATGGTAACGCTATCCTCAACGGAATCCCCAAGATCCACCTTGCTCCAATCAAAGCTGTGCTCAACCTTGCCACCAGGCTCATCACAGACTGCAAACGCTTCGATCACATATCCCCGGCTCTCAAATCTCTTAAATGGCTCCCTATTGAAGGCAGATCTGCCTACAAAACTGCCTGCATCACTCATAAAGTCCTCCACCAAAACACTCCACAGTACCTCTCTAAAAACTCCTCATTGCGGGCACCACACGACCCCTGAGAAGCACCAACTCACTCCTCCTTATACCACCACTGCATAAAAAGAAAGCTACACAATCACGCTCCTTCTCTGGGAATGCCCCTATCATCTGGAATGCCCTCCCAAAAAACCTGCGCTGCAACCCCTCCTATTTCAGCTTAAAAAAGACCTCAAAATCCACCTCCTCAATTATTATTGGGGATCCTAACCTATGACATGCACTCGATCTCCAAACTCACCATGTTATATTAGTTCAGTAATATTTGTCCATTTCATGAACATCATCGGCCTAATTAATTGATATGTATAGCTCCTGCTCCTGTTTATATATTTGATATGTATAGCTCCTGCTCCTGCTTATTCTATTTGATTCGTTTATCTAATTGTTTGATTTGTTTATCTATTTGATTTGTATATCTCACATGATGTCATTATCTTTTATCTACTTATACGCCATATTTGGCTCAATTATCATTGGGGGTCCTAACCTGTGACCTGCACCCGATCTCCAATCACCATGTTACTTTTTGTCCAGTATTTTTCTGTCCCCCCGAACATCATATACCTAGTTACTTTAAATGTTTAGCTCTTGCACCTGTATAATTATTTTGTTTTTGTATATTTCACACGTTGTTTCTTTATCTTTTTTATCTACTTGTATGCCATGTTTGCGTTATATTATCTTCTCATGTAAAGCGCTCTGATACCTCTGGGTCTAGCCAGCGCTATATAAAACTCTCAAAATAAAATAAATAAAAATAAATACATTTTTTAGTCCATATTCCAGTCGAATTTGTGCCTGTGAGATGTGTCGGGGGATTAGGAACAAACGCTTAAAGAGGCTAGATTGAGCAGTATTCAAGACTGTGGCGTCGTTCATAATCAGCATTTCCGACCCGTGTGATATAGAGGGGAGAAATTTTGCGGCGATTACCCTAAGCAGGTGGCCTGTGGAGCAGCCTTTAAGCTTTTTTTGTAGGATTTCGAATGCGAAAAGCAGTTGTTTTCCTTTTGTTTTTCCTAATTCCAGATGTTGCTTAAAATTAAGGTTACAGTCAAGTTGAAACCCCAGATATCTATAGGAGTCTACCCGGGACAATGGTTTCTCATCTAAGATCCAGGTGAAACTGCGTTTGTTCTTTGTTTTACGGTGTTTAGAGAAGCACATTACTTTCGTTTTTTGATGATTAATCGTCAGTTGAGCAGAGATGATGTACGCTTCTAATTGAGTGATCAATCGTTGGAGGCCTATGGGTGTCTGGGCGAGGAGGACAATGTCGCCGCGTATTGGAGGCTAGTTATTGGTGTTATACCCAGTTTTGGGGGATCAGCTTGTATTAAACGAAGGTGCTGCTCGAGGTCAGCGGTATAGATGTTAAATAAACAAGGGGCCAGCACGCACCCCTGTTTTAACCCATTGATTGTTGGAATCTTGTTTGTCAAGCTGCGCCCGTCTCCTTTCCGTATTCGAACCCATGTTTGTGAACAAAGGTTGATAATAGCCTCCAAAGGTTTGGTTGGGGCCCCCCAACTTTGCATTTTGGCCCATAGCTTAGCTCTCGGTACTTTATCAAAGGCCGCTTTAAGGTCTATGAAGAATGCATACAGGGTGCTGGATTTTGCGTGAGCTTGATTAGCTAAGAGGGTGACCGCGGAGATATTCGTAAGGGTGCCCATCCCTGCCCGGAATCCGGTTTGCGTATTTGGTATCAGGTTTGTTCGACTGACCCAATCCTCTAGCTCTAACAGCAGATTCGATGCATACATTTTCACCTCGACATCTATTAATGCAATCAATCTGTAATTGGACGGGTCAGAACGTGCACCCGCTTTGTGTATTGGGTGTGGAATACTTCCTCGCCAGGAATCAGGGATCGTGCTAGACTCTAAAATTTGTGAAAAAAGGGGGGCAAGGTAGCCAGACCAGAATGATGGATCATGCCGGAAGAGGGCATTTGGCAGTCCGTTGGGCCCTGGAGCTCCCTCAGATCTTAGATTTTTTATAATTTTAAGGACCTGCACTTCTGAAATCCGCTGGGGGGATTCCATCCAGGAAACATACCTGAGGTGGAATTATCCTTGTAGTAGAAATCTAGCTCTTCTTGTACATAGTGCTAGAACTTAGTATTCTTCAGCCACTTTGCCTTCTAACCCAATGTGAGTCCGGCCTGCGTGTATTCAGCCCCCTCTCAATAGGTGAGTGCTTGGACAATACCCTTGGGTGAATCCTATCCCTTGACACCTTAAGGATATCAAAGGAAGGGAGGAAAATGTAGTCTAATCATGAATGTGATTTGTGAGGATAATAGTAATGTGTATATTCCCGTGCAGCTGGGTTATGGATCCTCCATAGATCGCTGAGTTAAGAGAGTCGGCCCAAGATGCCAGGGTCGTTTGTCATCCCTCTCTCGCCCCATCTTCTGTGTCCATATGTGGGTGCATATCTTCCTGGAATTCACCCCCAACTATAAGCTGCCCTACACCCTATGTGGGATGCTGCAATGATTCTCATTTGCTCTGTCCTCATGGCCATGGTCTCCGAAACGGGGAGCCCGATACACATGTGTACCAACCTACTGTATCCTGGATGGCTTTGTTGACCACTAAGGGGAGGTTTTTATGCAGAAGGGTATCCACCGCTCTTGATACTCAGTAAATCCAGCATGAGACACCCGGTTGAAGCCATATTAGGCTGAGAAGGTAGATCTGGCCCCAAGTAGATGAGTCTCCTGCAGTAGTACTAGAAAGCAACATACACTGTAAGATAGTGCCCTGGAATGTAAATGGTCTGCTAGATATAGTCAAGTGGACAGCAATCCTTAGATACGTGCATAGGTTGGCTCCAGCGGGCCTGCTTACAGTGTATGTCGCTTTATAGTATGTTCAGGCAGGTAGGCAGTCATATGTGTCTGAAACATGGGGAAGAGTGCTGTGCACAGCACTTGTGTGTGACACAGTCAAAAACAACCTAATCACCAACAAACCTCTCTCCACCCTCCACCCAAAACTTCAATTATGGAACATCTGTCACCCAATAAACAGAATATCCATTTGAAATGATAACCTCACATAAACGACAAATACTAAAGTCTGATTTAGCGGGGTTAACTGTCCTCGTGCCAGCCACTTGTCGCAGGAGCAATGGAGCCCCAGACAACCGTATCGAAAACTGATATCAGTACTGAAGAAGATTGGGGTGTAGGGCGGGAGGGGGTGTGTGAGCGCCGGAAGAGGCATCAAGATTCCCCCTGTGGGTAACTGAGGCCAAGCGGAGGGGTAGTCTGCTCTCTGGCCTTGGTAGGATCCATTCGATGAGGTGGTCTCCCACCTCTCCTCTGCTGGCCTTTTCTTTTGGTGCGGTCAGTCTGCCCCCAGAGAGTCAGTGGATCTGCCTGCCTTATTGGCAATTGCTTCCTCTCAGCTGCCCAGTCCCATGCTGTCTGTGGACTTTCAAAGAACAGTGATTTGCCTTGGAACAGCACTTTGAGTTTAGCAGGGTAGATAAGCACATATTGAATGTTTATGGCCATGACCTTCCTTTTCACCTTCAAAGAGGTCTTACATATGAGCTGTACCTTGGCGGTGTAGTCAGGGAATAACATCACCTTAGAATCTGCACCGCGAATATAATGTAGGCAGTGGTCCTGCAGCAGTGCAGCATCCCTATCTGCATAGTTCAGTAGCCGCATGATGATGGATCTGGGCGTGGCACCAGGCAACGGTCTAGGAGAGAGTGCTCTGTGAGGTGAACCCTCTCTAGTATGCTGCAGGAGGAAAGCACCTGTTTGGGATTCATCCCCTAAACCTGTCTCTAAAGAATTTCTCTGGTTGCTATTCCTCTGTGCCCTCCGGCAGACCCACCAACAACAGGTTATTTCTGCGTGATCCGTTCTCCGCATTCTCCATTCGGTGTTCGAGGAGTAGAGTTAGTTCTTTCAGTATTTGGAGCTCCTTACTGGTGGTGCCTGACACATCTTCCAGACAGGCGATGCACTCCTCTGCCCCAGTAGTTCTCACTGATAAATGTCATAAGTCCTGGCAGAAGAGGGAGACCTCCAACCCCACCCCACCAATCTTATCATTGAGATCTTTATGAGAGTGCTTAATAGCCCGCAGTATAATGGCTGGGGAAACTGTCTCTTCTTGCAGGTGTAGAGCCGATTCCTATTCCCCATCCCCTGCCATCCCAGGAGATGCCAATGGTTTGGCATACTTGTCCATTCAGCCTTCACCCGTCGCCTTGTCTTTCACCATTTTGGCGGTCCAGCTAGAGTACTTCTTCACCACCGTGTCTCCAGGGCAGGGAGGTAGAGTTATCGCAGAGCAAGGCTGGGTCACAGACTCCAAGATGGAAGTCCCCTATGAATGGGTTGCTTCCCTAGCTTGGTCTTCCCCAGGGGCCAGTCTAAAAGCCTCATTTTAATTCCCCAATGCGATCTTCTGCAGTCCTGCAGCATGGTTCAGTCCGCATGGAAGGTGGGCCGTGAGGGTGGGTAGTGGGAGGGCCCTTACACTCGGTTTCAACTCTCCATGCCACATCACAATTTCTAGAGACCTGTCACCTGTACATAGCCTCACCCTGTACCTGTAAGGGCATCACCCCAGCCGCTCCTCACCTCGTGGCACTTCGTCTGTGCTGCAGCTCCTATCGATGGATCCCGGTCTTGCTCCAACTCAGGGTAACAGCTGAATGAACGATGGATTTATGCCCAGATCTTTGTACTGGGGTTAATGTTGACATTGTTGAACATTCTGTCCATCAATTGTTTTTTTTTTTTGCATTTGTCACCCCAAGGGATACGGGTATGCCCAGACGTGGGTCCCGTGCTCTCCATGCCACTGGAGTCAAGCTAGCCTGGCTGATGAGGGGTGAAACCCTGAAACCGGTCCTAGAATGCTTGTTTCCAGGCAGTTCGGGCTGACTGTTCCCATTAGGAGCAGGGTGAAGACTGATTTGCATATGGCTGGGTTTAAACTGGAATGGCAAGGGGAGGAAAAAAAACATGGATTTAGGCCCAGATCTCTGTCCTGGGGTTAATGTTTGACATTGTTCAACAGTCTGTTCATCAATTGTATTTTTTTGCATTTGTCACCGCGAGTGGGACGGGTATGTCCAGACGTGGGTCCTGTGCTCTCCATGCCAGTGGATTAAAGCTAGCCGGGGTGAAACCCTGAAACCGGCCCCAGGATGCTTGTTTCCAGTCCAGGTAGGACCTGGATTGGCAGTTCGGGCTGGACTGTTCCCATTGGGAGCAGGGTCAAGACTGATTTGCATATGGGTGGGTTTAAACTGGAATGGCATGGGGAGCAAAAAAACAAGGTATTTAGGCCCAGATCTCTGTACTGGGGTGAATGTTTGAAATTGTTCAACATTGTGTCCATCAATTTGTTTTTTGCAATGGTTCAGCAGCTGCCGCAGCCAAACTAGACATCCCAGTGTCCTGTAAAGGGCAGGTCGAGAATCAGGAGGAGGGGCCAAGCACTGGGAACAAGTGGGCACTCCCCCCATGGACTGTCTCCACCAGGATGGGGATGGATGCTGCAGGATCCACCTTCACCACTTCTTTCTTGTACCACAATTCCCAAACATTTTCCAGCTCGCTCCAATCCCTAATATTCTCAATCAATTCTCTCACATGCATCTTTAATCCCTTCAACTTTAACAGTTTTAACTCCTAGTCCCCCATCAACATCCTGACAATATGTAAAGTAATTTGCTCTCATTGTTATGCCCTAAGAAGTTCATCCCTACGTTGTCTTTCATGATTTCCTCAAACTCTGTTAAAATTGAGCAACAAGTCTATGAGGGTTCAGTACTTTGCCTTGTGAGGTGATGTGTAGAGTCATAATAGTCATGGCCCATTCTGCGACAGGAGTTGTGGAAGTCTCTCCCTGTGGTTGGCATGGAGCTAATGTATTGGATATTTCTGCCAGGTTCCGTGAGACACTCAAATTGGGGAAATAACTTAGGTATCTGATGATTGTGAATTACCCAACACAACACTTGTTGTGTTCAGGTCTTGGGGGCGTGGCTAACTGCTGATGGAGTAAGCAGCCATCTCTGGCTTTCCTGCGGGAAATATCCCCCATCCAGTGCTATCCTACCCAAAATCCTGGTCCTGGGACCAGCAGAGTGATGAGCTAAGAACATGAACCCCTAGGCGCCCTAATTACCACCTGCTGAGCACCCAGGCAGCGTAACTTTGGCCCATAACCTGCCCTGAGTGGACCGGTGAGGTTGCAAGCACAAAACGGCAGCAAAGCAGCAGGGCTGCACCTGCGGAAAACGGGGCATTGAAGCGGAGGCCTGAGAAACTAGCCATAGAGCCGGTGAGCTCTATATAGGTGGACTCCTGCTGTGATCGAGACTCTTGCTGGGGCCCCAAGGGCTGTGTTGTTTCTGCTGCATTACAAGGGGCCAGGGATCGGCGGAGACTGCTAGACCGACGAAGACATTGATACGTGGTCCTGGAGGGGGAGCACTCCAGCGCTGACATAGTCTTGCCACCACGGAACGCTGGTAAGGAGAACTGCTTCAGCAGTGACTGAGAGCAAGACGCCCAAAGCAGTACACCGGGGGCAACAGCGTGTAGCGAAGATCTGACCCCGGGGTGGTGACTGAGATGGGCAGAGGCCACAGGGAGCAGGGCCATGCTGTATGAGGTACTTGGTGCTGCTGGGCCAGGGGGTGCCACTGAACACCCCCCTGCCCCCATAAGTGGCAAACCGGTGTTGAGATTGCAGTGGGAACGAGGGAAACTGTTGTGGCCCTTGTGGAGAGGCGAGGGTGCCCGGAAGAAGCGGCATAAAAACAGGGCCCGCATACAGTAAATGGGACCCCTCATGGACACTGATTAACTTGGGTCGGATAAAGCAGCAATAGACACCGGGGGAGAATAAACAGAGAAAACGACACCCCCCAAACACCTCTGATGCCGACCGGCTGAAAGCTGCAAGATAGGGCTCAGACCTTGTGGGGCAAGCTGAGCCAGGGCCTTGCTGGTAGGGTCCTTCAGTATTTGTCCCCTCACCGCCTCCTGCCCTGCATGTTAAGGGCCTGTGGGAAAGTTGGAAAGTTGTAGGAGGTCTCATGAGGAAGTAGTGACAGGAGTGGAGAGAGATATGAGGGACATCATAAAGGACAGACTGAGCACAAGCTGTGAGTACAAACCCAACGGTACAATCACCCAGAGAATGACGGAGCTGGAGGGCTCCATCTGGGAGGCTGTGGGCTGCAAGTACTCGCCATACAACCACACTTGACACATCTGACTCCTGACTGCCAGCACAAAATTGGGTCTATTGGCCTTCCGGGCCCTACATAGGTACCACAGCTCTGCATAGAGTGAACTGTGGGAAATACCTTAGATTATCTAGTGGCTGCGATGGTGAACACCACCAGACGGAGAGACCCCAAAGCAGGAGGGCCAATGACAGAAGAGGGAATTGACCCCCAGAAAGAGCAACACGGTGTGCTGGAGCAGACCAGCTCCCAAGGGGGCCCCTCTCTACAAGACATTATGAGTACAATAACCGCCTCTAGAGAAGCATTGGAAGCCAAAATAAACATGTTGGTTGCAGATTTGAGTCTACTGAGAGCGGACCATCGTCGATTGGCAGCGCGGGTCGCCACACCAGAGAATACACTGACCGAAAAGCCTCTGGCATTGGCCGACGTGACTGGGCGAGTGGCTATGATGGAGGCCAATGTTCGGACGCAGGAGGCCCGTACAGAGGATGCTGAGAAAAAATCACGGCACGACACCATATGCATCATGGGTGTTCCAGAGCGTGTGGAGGGGAGAAGCATGGTAGACTACTTGGAGAAGTGGATCCGAGAAGCAGTCGCAGTGGAGGGTCTCTCCCAGCGCTTTGCCCTACAACGGGCACACAGGGACCCGATGCGCCCTCCGCTCCCGGGAGCCCCACCGCGCCCGGTGGTGTCCAGATTGCTACACTATAAAGATCGGGACTTTATTCTGCCCCGAGCCAGGCTGAATGACAAACTCACAGTGGAGAATAGCCTGGTCCGAATTTTCCCCGATGTTTCAAGGAAGGTACAGCGATGCCGATCAACGTTTTAGGAAGCTAGGACCCGACTCCAGCAGATGACTGTGCCAGATGCAATGTTGTTCCCGGCTTGGCTCTGAGTAGTGACACAGAATGGAGCTCAGTTTTTCCAGACCCTGGAGGAGGCATGGAGCTGGATTGAATAGCGACCGCGGCAGGGTCCGGATCAGCGACCCAGGAACCCCCACCCTGGTAGAACCAGCTCACGGTGAAGTATCAAAAAACACAACATGGCAGCCCCATCCCAGGCAAAAATGCAGCAAGAACGATGCAGGGCAGTGGAGGTGGTGGCATCTTTGAGCAGTGGCAGGGGCAGCTCCAAGTCCAAGGCCGAAGAGGATGAAGGAACCCAAAGCCAGGGCTCGGACCGCAGACGCAGCTCCTGCAGCAAATCGGACATTGAATTTCTGAGGGTGGCACCAGGGACATCGGATGAGTTAATCTAAACCCATCAGACTATTGCTGTTGTTGTTTAAGCTTGATTGTGTGAAAGAAGGTTTGTGCTCAGAGATGCCTGGGAGTTTGATGCACATGCCTGGTCCCCGGGAGCATGCTCGGTCTATTTTTGATGTATGCTGGATAGGGGGGGACCCAAGCGGATCGCACAACATTGCCACACCCCTATTTCCAAGTTACCTGTGGGTTCTCCTGAAAGTGATTGTTGTTTGATTGACTGATTGTTTGGATGAAAGGTAGTTGCCTGCTTGTCATAGGGAATGGGAGTTGGGGTGCATGTTTTAAGTTGATTGCACAGGGACACATGAATCAAATCTTGTTTGCTTATTTTTCAGGGCAGGCAACAATGGGCTGCTATAGTATTATGATACAGATGAGAATGTAGCCCGGCTACGGCTGGGTGACTGTAATATTACGGAATGAATGTGCCTGGAACTTATAAACTGTTAACTTGGAATATCTGAGGGATGCACTCGATGGCGAAGCGATACAAGGTGTCTTCTAACTTAAATCGAAGGGGGATACACATTGCACTACTGCAAGAGACACACCTCACAATGAAGGAAGGGGCAGCACTGCATAAAGGGTGAAGAAGTCAGGCCTACTACACCACATATTCGGCCTTTGCAAGGGGTACACTGATTTGGATTTTTTCTGGGGTCCCTTTCCAACACATAGGAGACCTGATAGACCCCAAGGGGAAGTATGTGGTGGTGATGGGCCGGATCGCTGGCAGAGAAGTAGTGCTCATTAACATATACGCTCCGAATGTTGATCAGGGAAGTTTTCTGGCACGCCTCTCGGGCACACTGGCCCCCTACATAGTGCAATCAGTTCTGATGGGAGGGAACTTTAATTGGGTAGTGGATCCGTGGGCTGATCGCTCCCACCCTCCACTGAGGGATTCCCGAATAATTAGAATGGCCGTGCTTTGAGGATTAGCTGGTGCAGTGGGGGCTTCTGGATTCCTGGCGTAGACTATATTCACAATTGAGGGATTATTCCTTCTTCTCCAGCCTGCATGAACTGCATGAACTTCATGTGCAGCTGGACACATTCCTGTATACCCCTGACCTACATGGGCAGAGGAAGTCGCGGAGTGGATTGAGGTCACGCTGTCACCAAATTCATCACAAAGATCGACTGAATCTACCAAGCAAAAACCGCAGAAACCGAAAAAGTCAGGGCGAGTCGGGACAAGCCAAAAGAAAACGTTCTGCCCAGACAAGAAGACAGGCCCATCTCAGGAGCAAATCAACGAGGGCCGGAAGTCAGCAATACTAGCGGCAGCAGCCCTCGACGACCAAGACGCAATCTCGATGGCCGATTCCAGTGAATCTTCTGATGACCATAATGTTCATTCGGACTCCGAAAACAGTATGGCTCTCTTTCCCACCATTACCCCGCAGAAGGTAAATGACTATTTGGGGTAATATTCTTGGCCTGCGGCTGCAGAGGTTTTGGACACCAGTCGAAGGTAGAAAATATGCTCAATTATGTACACATTGGTATAGCAATGTAATTTATGGTAATATATAGGGCCCGAGCTCGGCCAGCTGTGTTAGCAGTTCGTTGTATTACATCCATACAGTCACAGCCGACTATGGTTTCCACCTCCCCCATTGCAATTGCACAAACACAAACATGTAAATTGTTTGAGGTTTAAATTGGTGTTATAGGTTGGTTCTCTGCAGGTTTGCCAGGGAACCTTGTATTGGGAATTGTTTGGGGTGACCATAAAGCAGGCTCACTCATAGGTAACTCATTAGGCTATCTTAAGTGCCACCCAGGGGTAGTCTGAAACCGCATCACTTAAGAACAAATGGCTACACCAGGTAAATACACGGTTACGACCTGGAATGTTAGAGGAATGGGGTCTGTACATAAGCGGCATAGAATATATGCCCAACTAAATAGAAGGAAAACCCACATTGTACTAATGCAGGAGACGCACCTAACTAACTCTGAAGCCACTAAGTTGCGGAAGAAGTGGAGGGGGCAATTATTTTATACATCCTATTCTGCATTTGCGAGAGGGGCCGCTATATGGATCAGGAATGGCACTCCTTTTGCTGTCCTAGAGCAAAGAATAGATACAAACGGCAGATATGTATTGCTCCATGGCACACTAGACGGTGAACACTTAGGGATTGGTAACATTTATGCCCCTAACACAGAACAGGACCAATTCTTAGGTATTCTTAACACGGTAATGGCTGACTGGGGTGAATATCCCTGGATTCTGGGAGGGGACTTCAATGCTGTATTAGATGTAGAGTTGGATCGCTCCCACCCACCATTGCAGGGAACAGGCAATAAGAACCAAGCAGACGCCCTGCGAGGCTGGGCGGAGGGTTGGGAATTATATGATGCATGGCACATTAAACACCCGAATTGCCGAGAATACTCGTTTTATTTCCCCCCACATATGCTACACACATGAATTGACAGGGTGTTTTGTTCCGTACCCTTAATAGCAAGAATCACCCATACTACTTATCTTGGGAAAACACTCTCGGATCATAATCCGTTGGAAGTAACGTACTCCTGGGGGAAAATTACCACACCAGTGCCAACATGGAGATTACAGCCCCAAACTCTGGAAGACCCAGTATTCCTCTCCACCCTTTCAACAGCTATATCTAACTACTTCTCCGAAAATACAGGCACTGCAACTTCACGGCAGATAGAATGGGAGGCTTTTAAGACGGTCATTAGAGGGGTAGCCATTAGCAAAAGAGTAGGTGCCCGTCTTACACTAGATAGAGAGCTGCGGGAGCTAGAAGATCAATTAGGTAGACTGGAGCAGGCAGCATCCTCAGATGCCACAAAGGAGGCTGCCCTACAAGAAGCTCACATCAAACATGCTGAACTCCTTGAACAGCTACGGATTATTGACTATCGCAACTACACGCAAAAACAACAGGCAGAGGCGGATAGGGCTGGGGCTTTACTGGCTAGGATCATAAGGGATGTGCCATCCACGATCCCTATACAGGAGATTACCACACTAGAGGGTGCCACAGTCAACACACAAATAGACATAAACACAGCCTTCAGGAGGTACTATGAAACACTGTACGCCCCTCCTAGAGAGTTCAGGGAGGATGAGCTTGAGAACTTCCTTGATGGGTTAGAATTCCGCCAATTACTGGAAACACACCAAAAAGAGCTGGCGGAACCCATCTCCAAAACTGAAATTAGGGAAGCGATTAAAGATCTCCCAAGAAATAAGACCCCCAGTCTCGATGGGCTGCAAGTAGAGTTTTACGAGACTTTTTCGGCAGTGTTGGTTCCCCAACTAGAACGTTTATACCAGGAAGCACTGAGCACAAGGTCCCCCCCCCACCACAAGGCAGGCACTGGTCACATCCCTCCCGAAGCCTGGTAGGGACCCTGTGGACATGTCAGGATACCGTCCCCTTTCATTACTGAATACCGATTATAAAATTTTGAGCAAAATATTATCCCGTAGACTACTGCATCATTTTCCGAAGCTGATACACATAGACCAACGCGGCTTTGTGCCCGGCCGTAGCACTTCCCTCAACATCAGATGACTGCACCAGGTGCTGACCTCCACTTCGGCGGACAGCCTCAGTGCGGGCTGTATCTCCCTAGACCTGAGGCAGGCGTTTGACACATTGAATTGGAAGTATATGCTAAGAGCACGCTCCAAATTTGGGATATCACAAGAGTATGTGAGTTGGGTTAATTTATTGTACACCACACCCACGGCACGCGCCCGCACTGGAGCTCACATTTCACAGTCCTACCCGGTAGCTCCGGGCACACGTCAGGGATGCCCACTGTCCCCTCTGTTGTTTGTGCTGGCGCTCGAACCTTTAGCCATGAAGTTACGTACGGTTGCAGTAGATAAGGGAATTAAGATCGGGAATATCACCCATATACTTTCCGCCTATGCGGATGATATTATCCTTTACTTAAATAACTTGCGGAATGACCACGAACCCATCCCAACTGTGTTTCAACAATTCCAAGATCTCTCAGGCTTATCCATCAATGAGTCTAAGTCATATGCCTACTACTTCAAGGATACGGCACGGCTAGAACTTGTTCACTTTGGTCTCTGGACATTCCCTGTCGCGCCCGATACATTCAAATATCTTGGCATACAAATCTATAGGGATGCACAGGATCTGCTGGATGGCAATCTGGCCCGTGCCATTAAAACACTTAAAAACCAAATTGCATTCTGGACCTCACTGCCGCTCTCAGTGCCGGGAAGAGTGGCCATTTCCAAAATGGTCATGCTCCCTAGACTGGTATACTTTTTTACTAACTTACTGATAGTGATCCCGGCACACACCTTTAAAACCTTGAATACACTTTTATTAAAATTAATATGGGGTAAGGGCTGCAGGAGAGTGGGACTCTCAAAAATTCAGCTGAGCACTGACCAGGGAGGCCTGGGTGTCCCGGATTTCAAGGCATACTGCTACGCGAGCCAACTCCAGTGGCTTTCATACTGGATTGCAGGACATAACCTACAGGAGATAGGGATGACGCAACGAACATGGGACAGAGGAACCCTCCATACCCTGTTATTACTGGAGGGAAGGCCCCTGATAGCGCCCCCCCCCCACTGTTAAAAGTAGCCCTGTCATACTGGAAAAAAGCAATCCAATACACTAAGGGTTTACTCCCTTATGCCCCTAACTTTCCATTGTTAGGAATCCCCACACCAACCAAAACAATCACTGCCAGCTGTATTTCTAAATGGTCGTGCGAGGGAGTGAGTACAGTTGGAATGCTGTTTAACAACAACATGTTAATGGACCATGAGAATTTTGTCAGGGAGCAAGGAGTTCCGAATTCACTGTATAGTCTACACGCAAGCATTAGCAGATACATTAAAAGCACTTGGGCACCAGAAAGTAGAGAACCCCCCATGCATGACTTAGTATACACACTATCCCTCATGGGCAATGGAGGACACTTAATCAGGTGGTTGTACAGAGGTATTCGCACCCATGCGGCAAATCCACTTCAAGCGCTCAGAGAAAAATGGAATGTGGACTTAGGCCGAGAACTAACAGACAAAGAATGGGAACGTGTGCTGGAACATCCCAAGAAAGTATCCCGCAATCCCAAATTTAAATTCATCCAATATATGGTGTTACATAGGGCGTATTTGACTCTGCACCGATTAAGCAAGATGTTCCCGGAAGCGGTGGACCAATGTCCTCGGTGCCATATACAAAACACTGATCTATTACACATGCTTTGGGCCTGCCCACGATTGGTATCATTCTGGACACATGTGCTGAAAATACTACGAGAGGTGGCACCTGTAGCAGGGGGAGATTCAGTAGAATACTGCATTATAGGATTGTGTAACAAACGAAAGAAGCAGGGGGTGCAATCTCGATTCGCCAACCTGGCTTTGATCTTGGCGAAACGGTCCATTACGATGCGATGGAAATCCGCACTTCCCCCGATGGCTCTTGCCTGGCATGGCGAAGTGGTCAGATGGGGAAGGGCCGAAAGTATGGAACTCCGAAGAGAAGAAAGTAGGGGCTTACGTAAGAATCCAATTTCACTGTAGTGGGATGCAATGTTAGAACTTTTTATTTCCACTGAACCTTCATTACACTGAGATTCTGTAAGGTAATGTGACTTCCTCCCAAACTAATGTGATCAAGGAAATAATAGACCCCTCATGGAATCAACGAAGTTGTGATATATACACTCAAAACTTGGTACTTGGGAACATATGCATGAGCACAGATCTGACTGCCGACTGTAGACCTATGTAAATAATGTAGTGAGTCTGGGGATGGGAGGAGGGTGGGATCTTTCATCTAATTCGTGCAGGGAGGCGGGAGGGTATTTAGTTGTTGGCATAGGTGTATTGACATAATTTAGACATACCCACTGCAACGGTATATTACCAGCTTATTAATACTGACACTTTTCCGAACATATTTGTAGTTGGAGAAATGTCAGCAGTAATGTTCCTTCTGTGACTAGCATATGTTGCACTTACATGATTCTGGCAATGTAACACTTAATGCCTTGCTGGTTTGTTAACCTTGAAAATCAATAAAATATGGGGTTTTTTTTAAACTCTGCTGCATTTACAGATCAAATGAAGAAAAGAAAATTGTTCTGCTTTCAAGTAATCTAGCTGTTGTTTGTTAATTTGGTTGTATGTCTAGATATAACATAGAGAAATCTCACTTGTCATTAACCTATAGTTATAAGGTAATTCTCCACCTCAAGTAACTTCAAATTCACCATCAGCACACCGGATTGAACACTACTACATGTGCAATCATTACTGCCCAGGTGGTCTGTAGATATGTCTCGTGCATTATGCATGCAAGGGGACACCAGCAAAAGGAGAATCTGACTATCTCTATGTCCTGGTGACAACGGCAGTGCCATATGAGCAACTGAAACAAAAGCCAGAGGTCCGTTAATTATTAACACTGCAGTTGTGCCTTGCCCAAGAAATATACCTTGATTTAGTAGCACATAGCTGCCAAGTTTTCCAGTTTCTTATGTGTGAATTATACATGTTTTCAGCTGGCTTATGGGTGACATTTCAATGCTGTTTGGATGACTCTTTGAGTGACACTCTATCTCAATTAGAACAAAGTAGTAATGTTTTTGTAACTGGATAAATTAAACCTTTCAGTGTTCTCTAATGGTCCAGAAATTACCTTAAAATAGCAGTAACATTTGATGTTAATTGATTTTACTAAGGCCTTTGATACAGTGGCATGGGATTTCTTGGACAGGGTCCTTCAGCGGGCTGGGCTGGGGAGGGGTTCCGTTGCATGGTGCGCCTTCTCTACAACGCCCCATCCGCCCGGGTCTGTGTGAATGGGGTTCTCCCCCACCACCACCACCGTTTCCCATTGAACACAGCACGCGCCAGGGGTATCCGCTTTCTCCCTTGCTATTCGCTTTAGTGATAGAGCCCCTGGTGCGACTCATACGCTGCGACGCCCAGATCTGGGGCTGGCGGTGGGGGGAGGGCTTCGAGGATCGTATACCGTTGTACGCTGACAACATTCTTTTGTTCCTGACGGACCCCCCTCAGTCTGGGGCCCGTGTTTTGCCTTGCTTCGCTTATATGGTGAGGCTTTCGGTCTCCGTGTTAACAAGGGCAAATCGTGTCTGGTGGAGATTAGGTGCGATGCGCTGGAACGGAGTTGGTGCCCCAAAATACCTACCCGACGCAATTCTTTTAAATATCTAGGGATCCATGTGTCCCCCCTCTCGGACCTGACCTGGTCCTTAACTTTCAGGGGCTGGGCCAGGCACTCGAGCGAGATCTGGGCCGCTGAATCCCATGGAGCGCATCACCCTTTTTAAGATGGTGTGCCTTCCACCCTATTTGTACATCCTTAGCAACTTTCCTCATTCCATCCCTTGCCAACGGTTTTGCTTTCTGATGGCCAGGGTCGCTAGCTTTGTGTAGGCCGAAGGCAGGCACAGGGTAGCCTTCTCGACAACGCGTAAATCTCCTTTTAATGGCGGTCTGGGTCTTTCAATTATTTACCTTTATTACCTCGCAGCCCACATGGTACTGATTAACGAATGGTTCACAGGTGCTTGGGATGACCCGGCGCACCGCCTGGAAATTTTTCGGTGAGCCTGGACGGGCTACTTGACCTTCTGTATGGGACACGCTTGCCCGCTGCGCTCCCGTCCTGCACCTGGGTGTCCTTCTCCTGCCAGAGGACAGCTCTTCGACTCACTGGCTGGGACTGTCGCCTCACTGAGATGACACCCCTGTGGTGGGGGACCTGACTTTGTCAGCTTGCTAACCTGGAGGGATTTGTTCATTGGGACCATATTGGGATCACTTACCATGAGGATGTTTACAATGGAGGTAGTCTCCTGATGTTCCAGGACCTCAGATCATGTTACGCCCTGTCCAATTTGCAGTTCTTAGGCTACTTCCAACTCCGCCTTGCCTTGCGGGCCCACGAGCTCCCAGATGAGCCGTTGCCCGAATACACCCCGCTGGAAGCGAAAGTTTTCTTCGGGCACCCGGGCAACGGGCTACTTCAATGATCTATTGCTCCTTGGTAGTCCACGCCCCGGATGGCCTTGAGCGGGCTTGGCAAAGATGGGTGGCCTGGGTGGGGGACCTGGACGAGGTCGAGTGGAGAGAGGCCTGTGTGGTGCCCCGGGAATTGGTGATTTAATCGTGACTGCATATGGTCCAGTTTAACTACTTACACACGACCTACATCACCCTGCAGTGCATGCAACATTTGCTCCCCGACGGCCCGGCAGTGCGCGCGAGGTGTGCTCTGCCAGCCGCAGATCTTTCCATGTTGCGTGGGATTGCCCAGTGTTGAGGCCCTTCTGGGACGGGGTGGGACGTGTGCTATCCTCTGTCCTGGATCATGTCCTAGACCTAACTCCCCACTGGGGCTGGTGGAAGATCTGGGGGCCCCCCGTGCTGAGCGTGCTTTTGTGGGGACGGCCTGTTTGGTCCCCAAGAGAGATGTAGCCCACGCTTGGAAACAGTAGGCACCGTCAACCATCGGGTGCTGGCGGTGGGGGTAGACTGGTGTGTCCTTCAGGAGAAGCTGGTCTATGAGGCCCGCGGCTGTCCCCGTAAGCATGGCCGAATATGGGGGAAGGGGTGTGGATACTACGGCCTGACACTATGAACTTGTAGTGTTTCTTGTCATTGTCGATTGGGACTCTCGTGCTGCTATATACACTCAATTCATTTGATTGTCATGTGATGCCATGTGTCTTGCTGGGAAATTTTAAATAAAGTTGCGTATAAAAAATAAATAGCCGCAAAGTTGTGGAGTGCTTATGATAGGTCGGGTCCCACATCCCTTTTTCTACATGATTGTCCAAGGATTTTGAAAGGGGTGTGGTTTAATGGAAAAGGAACAGTAATATTGAGAGATCAAAATTTAAAGGTAGAGGGATTGTGCACTCTAATCCTCAGAAGATATTAAGTAATTGATTGAAAGTAGTAACAATGACCTTGTACAGGGTTGTGGAATTCCTATAGCCTGATGCCCAGGACATATTGTTTGGGGTCAAGGGCAATACGTTTAAATGTGTATTTTGTCCTTGGGACAATTAGACCCAAACCCCTGCAGCACAAACCCTTTGGCTGCCACTTTACAGGACCATGTTATGGATCAGGGAAGGGCACTGTCTGCAGTTAAGGTAATATTTTTGCCCATATGTCAATGCTGTTCAAACTTGTATTTATGGTTCATTAATTGAAAGCCTTTATTGTTAGGGTGAGCGCTCTAAGCAAATGTTGTAAGCTCTGACTGCACTACTGACAGTGGTTCCAGTATAAAAAGGTGTACACACGTTTTCAAAGTTTAGCAATATGACGCTATGTATAATGCTCCCAGAATGCTCTCTGATTTTATGCAAATATTTGCAGAATCTTGAAAGCAAGATTGATGATTCTTTGCTTTCAAAATAAAATGATCATAAAAAAATGAAAGCAGGAAAAATAAAATTTGTTAAACTACTGTAAAATTTCAGGTACCATTTCTTTGCAGCATCATATAGTACCACGTGTTGATGCATGCTAGTATTTCCCAAAAATATTCATAATGGAAAATCAGTGTAACCAGTTTCAATAAGATTATGGGCAACAAAAATAAACAAGCATTAGCAAAGCCAGTAGGTCTGAAATTGGTGGTCAGCTTTTCAGTTTGTTAATGTGTGAATTGTTTTGGCATGGTTTTTGTAAAACCTTATAGGTGTAGGAGCTGCCGGGCCCTCACCATTATAACAAACATTGACAAAGGCAAAAATTGTTTTTGGTCTCAAAAAGCACACACAGCCACAGTAGTTACTGACACTGAACAAAACTACTTTGTGTGCCGATATGCTCCTTGTGAAAGAGCAGAATGCTGTCACTCACAGTGAAGCAAGCCGATATAGAGAGAGAGAGAGACAGAATTTTAATAAACGCAAAAGGTCATGGTCAACACCAGACCAAATTAGGGGCCCAATTATTAAAGAAAGTCTCAAAAGTGCACCCATGGTATATGTCCTTGCTTTAAGTGCAGCTATACGGCTTTCGTGAATTCCCAAGAATTTACAGACGTAGGACAAGAAATAGAACTCCTAGAAAATATTTGTGAACTGCATTTTAGCATGAGCAAATATGCATGTGTAGATTTGCTCAATGCGAAAATCTGAGTGTTTGCAAGTTCACTTTCCCTCCAAACACTTTTTTTCCCAACTCTGGAAGAAGGTTTGTCTGCCATTGTCAGGAGTAAATTTCCAACATTTCTCAGTATGGGAAAAAATAGAGAAGAGTTGTTGAAAACCCTTAAAACATGCAAGTTAGTAGGTTTGCACAGACTCAAAAGGGCATTCTAACCCTGGAACTATTGCTTACCACTACCTTCAGCCCCAGTATGTAGATCTGCGGAAAAGTGGCAACATAAGGGGATTGCAAGTATTCAAACACTACTTTAGTATGAGCCCTGGCATAATCAGAGAAGCTATATCAGAGCTCTTATATAATGAGATTGCTGCCATAATTTATCGCCGCACTACATGGCACCAAAGGGACAAGTGGATTTTGTTACAGGACAAGTAGATATTTTTTTAAAAATCTTTTTATTGAAGACGGCAGTTATAATTATTGCTGGTACAGTGTTGGATTCGGTTTATACAACTTTATACAATCTGATTGTCGTGGAAGGTACATGTATTATTCACTTTTATATACAATTAGGGTTCGCCACGATCAGCATGTAATTGTTCATCGAGAAGGGGGGGGGGGGAACAGGGGGAGTACAGATATCCCTGCGGTATTCATTCCATTTAGTCAATATGTGCTACCATTTTTTAGGACAACCCCTGGAGATCTATACAGACTTTTCCCGAAACATACACCAGTCCATATCTTGTTTCCATGAGGCTAGGCCTGGGGTCTCCCTCGCTCCCCACATCCTAGCGATGTTTCGCTTAGCTATCATACACCCCAGGGCTGCCCATGTCTTCTCTTTATTATTCAGGTCTGTCGGCCCCCACACATTGAGCAAGCACCATCTAGCCTCCAGGGTCAGATCCTGTCCCAACACCTCGGACATACAACCCAGCACCTTCGACCAGTACTTGCGGCTATTGGTGCATTCCCACAGCGTATGCATGAAAGTGCAGTCCTGCCTACAGTTTCGTATACAACTCAAGTCTTCCCTGTATCCCATCTTAGCTAGGGCCGTTCTTGAATAATATGCTCTATGTAGAATCTTTAACTGCACTAGTTTAAGTCGCGACGAGATTGCGACCTCCCTGGGGGAGGCGACAAGTAGATATTTTATTAAATTCCACACCCCTGCCTTGTAGGCTTAGTCTCCGCACAGTAGAACTGTTCTACAGCTCAGACAACCCCTTCAGACACCAGCGCTGGCTCACGTATCACATAGCTGAGGTTGAGTTCACCAAAGGTTACAGATTCAGGACTCACACAGGCCAGCAATCTCTTAAGTTTCACAACTGTTTGTGTTAGCATTAAATAGCTGAGCTATGCCTACAGTTAAACAGTTCTTGCAGAGAGAACTTCATTTTTAAATATAAGAGCTGTTGCTTGTGTATCACACACCTTATAGTCACAGGCCTCAGGCAGTAAAGCTCTCTCTTAGGTTGCATAGCTCTGATACACTAAAGCCTCATTGGGTAAAGATATTCTTCAGCATTCAACTATGAACTACTCAGAGTCCAGAGCGTGAGTAGTTTCTTCAGTTTACACCTTCATCTGATCCTTGATGCGGCCTTGGGAATCTCAGTGGGATCATCCAGGTCATTTTGATTACTTGGATAATAGTTTGGACGTCAGGTGATAAGTGAGCTGGGAGCTGTCAGTGCCCCAGATGTTAATGTCATATCAATTTGACCAATAACACAACATCAATGATCCTTGAGGAATCATTCAACTTTAACTCATTATTTAGGAGTCATCACACTAGTGAACAAAATTTCTCAGAACTCGAAGAGTTTCCGTCAATAGTTATTTTTATCTTGAAATCAATCAATCTTGACATGCAATAAATTTTATCAAACGAACATGGAAAAGTATTCATTAATCATATCACATATGGCAACACATTAACTACTGTCTTAATTCATATAACATACACAGTAGTCTCTTACACCTTTTGTTCTCCAGTATGGACAGTACATGTAATCAGCCCTACATTACAATCAATTCATAGTTTTTGTTCAATTCATTATGTTTCCACTGATAACTATGTAAACAAAAACGGTGTAGTAGCGTCGACGTTTCGGTCTCAAATGAGGTCAAATCCACGAGACCATCCTCAGGACGATAATCGTTGCACCATGAATTGAAGCGCCGGATGCCTCTTGGTCACTTCTATCCTTCAATATACTTTTCATTCAATAAAGAAATTTGCGTGTCACTCCGCAACTCTTTCTATTTCAGGAACTTGAATAAATCCGTCCAACACTCGACAGCAGTAAAGCTCCCTTCCCTGACTCTTGTGACCGAAAGTGGAAGAGACATTGCTGTTCCTTCTCTATATTGACACTGCTATGGTTCTCGTTAGAGTAATTCAAGTGGGATTTCCACCTCCCTTCATTTTGCAAAGCAGGTAGCAAGACAGCTGGAGTCCTAACAGGAGATCAAGGACCCTGCAACCCATGAAAGCATGAGACCATGTACCTTTAAAACTGGCTTCCCTGTAGCACCTGGGAGTATCCCTAAACCTATGACCCTGCACCACTATAAAGCATCAGGATGTGCAGCATTAAAACACCTGGGCTCTGGATCACCTTTCAACCCACAACCCTGCAGCACATCACAGTAATGCCCGAGTGCTTTGTAGCACCTCTAAGCCAGTCGGTCATACTCCAACACAATCCCAGAGAAGCAGCTCTAGTACATGGAATGCAGGATTTGGGGTGCTGCTTGCCTAGGACATGAGATGCCGCAGAGCGTTCTACTTGATCAGAAGATGTGTAAATGTTTTGGATCATGCATATGCAGAGAAAGATCAGTGTGAATTTGGTTGGGAAGATTTTGATGGGGTGCTAAAACCTACGAAATTTCTAAAGCCTCTACCCACAGAACTTACACGTACATGTACTTGCAAAACCTGTGCTACAAAAAGATGTCCCTGTCGATATGCTCTTCTTAAATGTTCAACATTCTGCAAATGCACCACGAGCAATTGCTGAAACAAATAAAGTGAACTGTGAAAATGTGTCTAAAACAGGAGTGATAAACATTATTTTTTTCATATTCAGATCATAATCATTATTTGGTGTATACATAAAGGGATTAAAAACCATTACTTGTTTCATTTCTATATACGTCTCTTCTTCCTCTTCTATATAGCCGCCATTTTAGAAAATGGCGTAAGGGTTGCTCTGTGGAGTTATTTCCTGTCGCTATAAGACTACTTGACCCCCAAAACCTATGTTTTGACACCAAAATGAAGTATATGGGTCTCATGGTTCCTGAAATATTACATAATCACTGCAACACATCCACCATTTTTAAAAATATGGTCCAGAAAAATTTGGCTCGGATCAGCAATATCTACCCAAACTTAATTACTTCTATAATGTTCTAAAAACACAAATGAAAAAATGAAAATCTATGGACAACAGTTATTTCACGGAGGTATATCAGGGGGCCAAGATTATGTTGTGTTAGTTCTGAGAAGTCTTTAAGGTTCAGAGTCCCAGGTTGTCAAGGCCTGCAGGGCCCACTACTTCCAGTGTGCTGCAAGGTCCCAACTAGAGGAGGCAGATTACAGCTGAATTGTGTCTTGGTTGATTTATTTGTTCTATTTGATTATGAATTCTTATTATTGTATTTATCTGTGCTTTTATGATCGTTTTTAACTGGATCGAATAAATAAATTGACTATGACTACTGTGTCTTGGTTCACTAATGGCATTGTTGTGAGGGTGGAGGCAGGAATGGTTCTAAGTTCATGTTTAAAGGGATCACTTTTCATAAATACCCCCTCAACGCAAAGCTAAAATCTGTTGTACTAATGCAGACTGCTTCAACATTTAAAAGTATACTTTATTATTACACAAGATGTCTGTAGCATGATTTACATGACGAACATTTTTAAGCTGAGATTAGGCACGACTCCTAGAGCCAATCTAGAACCAGGGCTCAGCTCACTCTGTTTATTTGCTGACTCGCCTATAACAACCGGAGACGCCGACTTAAAGGCTTCCACTCTTGCCTTGGCAGAATGAGCGTGCTCCAACCGCACAGGCACGTGATGGAAAACAGTGTACCATCCATAGGAGGCAGGCCCTGAGGCACCACGTCCCACGTCGGAGACTGTACAGGGTTAGGGGACCCTAGAGTCCAGTGATTGCAGTGCACCCTGCAAAACTGACATCATGAGATGAGAAAGCACTTAGACCGTGGGTGGAAAGAGAGTGGTGACCGTGAAGAAAGGCACTGAGATAAGTTCTTGACAGGAGATAGTGCCGCTAATTGTACGCAGTACATAAAGAGGAAGCAGACCACTGAGAAAGGAGGCAATGTTGCAAGGAGACACGAGAGAGAGGAGTTCAGACTCTAAGACATGTTGGACCATTTTAGGGAAGAGACAGTCCTGTGAGGATATATCTTTCCACCAGGGCCGGCTCTATGGCGGTGCGACTGGTGCCACCGCACCATGTGCTGACTGCGGGTGGGGGCGCCGTATAATATGGTTCTGAAAGCACCTGCTGCCACGTTCCTTGCCTACAGCAATTTTCAGTCAACAACAAAAGTGTCAAAATAACTCCGGTGACTAATGTTCTTTCAGGAGAGAGAGAGGTCTGAGTTTTGTCTAGGGGACGTTTTACTCATCCTAAGGTATGGCAGAAGGTTAATATGCCTGCTGCAAAGAACATGTACCATGTAGATCCCAAAGTTCCTATAATGTAAATAGGTCAGTAGGTTACTGCTTTTGTCAGAGAGATACTATTGTTGCATGTACTTAAGTTAAAATCCTAATGTAGAACAGTGAGCAATTAACTGTTATCAAAGAGCAGCATGGAAATTGCAAGGTATAGGCCGGAGTGTTATGTTTTCCCCAGTCTTTCATTATCCTAATGTTGCAAAGTGGGTTCATTTGGGTAGAAATCAACTCTTAGTATTAAAGAGAACCCCCCCCAACCATTTGTGTTACGTTTTAAATTCTATGTTTGTGTTTCTCCAGACCAAGCACTCTTAAACCATACTGGCTACCAGTATGGATGACCTGTGACCCCCCCCCCCCTACAGCTTGTTAATCCTCTGTCTTAGCTAATATTTCATGTACACTGATTTACACATGTATGATTGATTGTATCTGTGTGATGTAAAGAGCTCCAACACCCTACAGTGGTAGACGTGGCGCTAAATGCGTCAGAGTGGTTATGGAGACTTGAGGGGTACTGTGAAAGGATGGTAGTGAGGGAATGTGTGGCGGAGGTGGTCACTGGTGGGGGCGCCAACAAACATTGTGGCACCTGGCGCCACCAGCGCTAAAGCCGGCCCTGCTTTCCACACCCATGGTCCATCCCCATCACGTCTGCCCGAGCAGACAGGGTCCAATTGAGGAGGCAGAGACAAAAGGCCTTACCAGAAATAACTTCATGGCGTCCAAGACTAGGACCGATAAACGTTAGTTTTTAAGCAAAGCAGCCGGCGCATAAGTGGATCCACGTGGTAACTCTCCATGCCTCGCTGAAGTACTGACACGCGCACGAGCAGCCTTACTATGACGCGCACAGCGGGACACAGCTCGTGCACTCGAGCTTAGCCAGTGTGACGCAGAAGTGGCTGCGCAGCAGGTTTCACGTAATAAAGGATGCAGTACAGGCCACAGCACCACTGACTGAGCCAAGGGGTGTGAGCAAACTGCCCGACATCCAGTTCAGCTCTCAGACACTCACTGGAGGGCTGGACTGTGGTAAGTAAACACGTTCACAATACCGACTGTTCGTGGCGGGGGAGGGGGAGAGACCACTGACAGGATTCAATACAGATCGGTGAGTTAAGAAACAGACTCAGCCTTATGTGTCCAGCTGAGTTAATTTGGGTTCGAAATATAAACCCAGGCAGGAATGCGGAGACATTATTATATTGTGATAGTCTAACATACATTGTATGGGCACTTGGCAGAGTCAGTAGGACAGTACATGCCAACTATCGGATGGGGTCCGTAAATAATGCAGTTGGATCGCTCATTTCATTCTTAAATTGCTTCTCATTACCAAAGTGGCAGAAATACTACAGATTTTCAAAAAGACCAAGCTTTATATAGGACAGTAAGAGTTGGTAGATTGACTGAGTATGGTTGGAGTGTAAGGCCTGATCACCCAAGGGTTCCAACTGGATAATGTCTGCTGTGCAAATTACAAATACTGTTAATAGTATTTATAATGCACTGACCATCTTTCTGAAAGTCTCTAGTCACGTGGAGAGATCTAAAGCAGTTATTGTGGCCCCTCCTTAATGCTACAACTTGTGGATAATTCTCCAAGCAACTGTAGAAAGGAGTCCCACTAAGAGTGTCCTGCCGCAGAAAAAGCTCTGCCATCCATGGATTTAAAGTCCACCTTTGGTACCACCGAGCCAGCATGGATCTAGAATACAGACGAAGGGAGGCAGCATATAAAGAGAAATACGATGAGTGAGCAAAGTGTTCAATAAGTGATAGTAACACTTAAACATCCACCAGGCTATTATGAAACAAATCTTAAAACATGGCAGAACTAGCTTATCCCACAATTGGCCAATTTAATTTACTTGTAATTTCCTAATAACGTGGCACTACCTGTGTCCAGGGCCTGTAAATTAAATGCTACTAGTGAGCCGGTGTTGTAACGCCAGCTTAAAGGGTGTTGTTTTGTTTTTTGTTTCCTAAAATGATAAATTGCCTTTAGAATCACAGAACCGAGCTATCGAGATTCCTGTACTAGGTGATTCATATTGATGTACTGTCCAATGTTTTGTTCGATTTTTTTGTACTGCTGTAAGGAATGTCATATAATGTAATGTTTTGGTGTCTCAGTGTTGTTTAATGGTTTGTGATAAATTGATGGTCTAACAGATGAATAATTCATCTTGGTAATTTTTAAAAAAATGATAAAAATCAACAAATGAAAAATAAAATATATGGTCATATCAAGTGTTTTGTGTGATCATGATGTGAGATGGTGATTTGGTATCAGTATTGGCATGTGTGTAGTTGTTTGACTAGTGAGCCTGCAGCATTAATTGTGCCAGCCACTTACGTAGCACGTTTGACATGTTTCAGGCCTGCCATTGCTGCCTGTGTGTGCAGTTTTAAACTGCCACTTCGACCTGGCAAAATAAACCTTTTGCCAGGCCTAAACCTTACTTTTTAATACATATAAGTCATCCCTAAGGTAGTCCCTGGACAGCCTAGAGGGCAGGGTGCAATGTATTTAAAAAGTAGGACATGTACCTTTCAGTTTTACATGTCCTTGTAGTGAAAAACTCTTAAATTCATTTTTCATTACTGCAAGGCCTACCTCCCCCATAGGGTAACATTGAAATTACCTTACCTAAGGGAAACATGGCGTCCGCTAGTTGAGCGGAGCGCGCGTCCGGAGACCACTCTCTACCCCTTGCAATATGACTGTTACGTTACCGGTAATGAAGTGATCTTTGCCCATCGGGGGTCCACGGAGCTTTGTGGAGCTCTATGTAGATTCCAAAAAGGTCCCGCTGCGGAGATATCTGTGCGTATATACACCGGCTGAATGTGTGTCGGGTCCTTCGCCCAGGCTTCAGGTGTTCCGCGCCTAACCCGTTCGTTTCACCTCCTACGCTGGTACGGAGCCGCCCTGGAGTTGAGGCGTGGTCGCAGAGCGGCGGCCCGCGGTCTCCTCCGGGTTAGCAGCGGCAGCGCCAGCATCAGCCAATTCTTTGGGGCGACGGCTGGCGAGAGAGTAAGATCTGCGGCAGTTGCTGGTTGCGCCGGAGATAGAGTGGGGCTTAATTTGGAGGAATGCTTGGTGCTGTCAGTCCCAGGCGTCTTTCCTCTTCCAGCTGCTCCTAGTAACATCACTGGCGGTAAGAAGGTGGCAACTTCTGTGAAAGAGGCGGAATTTGTTATAGCCACTTCAAAGGAGAAGCACGAACATCGAGAAGGGGAAGGGGGTCCTACAACCCAGGTAACCTGGTGGTAGCTGCAAATAAAAAAGTGGAAAGAAGAGAGGAAATTGTAGGCAGAGGGAGGCTGGCTGGAGAAAAACGAGCATTAAAGGAAAAGATACTGGATTACTGGAGCCACACTTAGAGGGGTGTCAGGCTTTAGAGAATACGAGGGACGATAGTATTATACCCTCTAACCAAGGTACAGCCTTCCAGAACTACCAAGTTAAGGGAAGAAGTGTAAAAGGAGGGAGGAATAAGAGTGTCTCCTCGCATTGTAAAGTGAAAGTTACCCCCTCACTACGGTCATTTTTTAGGGTGCAACCGGAGGTCTTGACTGTCACAAAGCAGGGGGGCTCTGGAATTCACTCCATCGGCTCCACTGGCTCTGTAGCTGGGGTCTCTCGAGTTAACATGGACTCTAATGAGGGTTCTTCCAGCCAGAGCGCTATACCTATCAGTTTACCTACAGTAGCCCCTGTGTTGCGGTCTGAATCACAGTCAGGGGAGGTAGCGGAGTCAGATGCCCAGAATCCTGGGGAAGTTGTCAATCATTTCTCAGGGGCCTCGATCGAAGCCTTGTTTACTTCATTAAAGGAAGATATAAAACAGGGCTTTGCAGTTTCTGCAGATAACCAAAGTGAGATAAGAAATGTGTGTGAGACTTTGGAGAGAAAGGTTGACCTCTTAAATTCCAGAACCGAATCCTTAGAGAGCTCAGTTGAGGAACTCAAGACGAATTTGGGGTCAGCAGAGGAAAAGATACAAAGCCTACAGAGAGGGGAAGTTGCCTTGCGGGATAGAATGGAGATATTGGAGAATAATTCCCGCAGAAATAATCTGCGGGTTACGAATATTCCAGAAGGGAAAGAAGGGGCGGACATCAAGACTTTTATGATCGCCCTGCTTACGGAGGCCCTATCACTCGAAGAAACAACAGAGTTCTTAGAAAGGGATATCCAAAGAATCCATAGGGACCCATTTCGCCACAACCCTAATAGGGCAAAGCCCAGGAAGATCCTTATTAACTTTCTCACTTATTCTATTAAAGAGAAAATTCTGAATCTGGCCTTGAAAGCTAAAACATTAAAAAAATAGGGACTTCTCCTTTGAGGTTCGTTCGGACCTTTCTAAAGCCACACTGGAGAGACAATGGGAACTGGGCCAAAGAATGGAAAACTTTAGGAAGGCCGGTGCAGTAGTACAGCTCAAGTTCCCGGCCTTCTTGAAAGTTATGTACAATAATAAGATGCATAACATTAGATCAAGCCAAGAGGCAGATGAATTACTTGATTCCATCAATAGGCAGGCCTCCAAAAGCTTTTAGAGCCACCCTGTTTTTCTCTTTAGTGTGTAAAAATGTCAGATTAGAGAAACACAAGTGAACTGTGCTCCCTCTTCTATATGGATAACCCTATTTCTCCTATCTTATTCCTATCCTCCGATATGTTATGTATTGGCAAGTTTTTTCTTTTTCTAAAGAGCTCAGGGAAAGTGGGAAATAGGCTATATATTGGATTTTTTTTTCTTTCTTTAAAAGGGAAAGAAAGTGGAAGAAAGAGGGAGAAAGGAGGAATAGAAGGAAAAAGGAAATATAAAAAAAAAAAAACATTCATATATATATATACATATGTTTGGTGACATATAGATAAAATAGAAATAGAGGAGGAGGGTGGCTCACGGACGCAATAGCTGGTCAACACCAGACCAGAGTAATGGGGGAAGGGTTTCCCAAGGGGGGGGGAAGGAGTGGGTGGGGGGAAGGGGAGCACAGGGGGATAAATAACAAAAATACCTTGTTTGCCTCAACCGGGTCAGATCTAGAAACTTCAAAGAGTAGAAGTAATGGGAAAGCTGGAAGGCCTCTCGGCCTATGTCCTTGTTCTTGTCCAGTTAGGGCGGAATATGCTAATGCTAACTCTAAAATAGCATGACAAGACTCCAGATTTTGTCCTGGAATGTCAATGGCCTGCGCATGAGGGCACGAAGAGCTAGAATTCTACAATATCTGAGAGATTCCCCGGCGCAGGTCATTGTCATACAGGAGACTCACCTTCTCAAGACAGAGACAAAAGAACTGCTAAAAAATCAGAAATGGGTGGACGATTTCGTTTGCACCGATCAAACGGCTAATATTAGAGGGGTGTTGATCCTTTTTAAAAACCAGGCTAGAGCTCAGATTTTACAATACAGGGAAGATTTTAGTGGTAGGTGGCTGATTTTGAAGATCACCTTAATGGGTATCCTCTTTACCTTAGTTGGATATTACGGTCCAAACCAGGACGATCCTTCCTATATAAATTCTATTCGTTCTCATCTCCTGGATTTTCCAGAGTCAGTGATATGGGCAGGAGACTTTAATATCGTCCTGGACCCTAAACTGGACAAATCCCCTAATTGTAGAGCAGCAGTTCCTTCTAAATCCAGGTCGTCTTTGTTGACAACGATGGCCCAATTGGGGCTATCCGATATTTGGAGGGAAAGATCGGGAGACCAACCAGGAGTATCTTTTAGAAATTTTAGATACAAACACAAGTCGAGAGTAGACTATATTTTGCTCAGTTATAATCTAAAAGACAGAGTTATAGAGATAAAATACCTACCCTCGCACCTTTCGGACCATTCAGGAGTTATATTAGCTATTGAGTGTATACAGTCACGGCAGTTTAGAACATGGTCATTTGATCGAACAATACTGCTTGAAGAAGAAGAGACTGCTTTTTTTATTATTGAGACCAAGCACTTTTTAGAGAACAACTTAGGAACAGCCGACATTACAACTGTCTGGGACACCCTTAAAGCTTTCCTAAGGGGCAATATCACCAATAGATCGAGCTATAGGGAAAAAAATATAGGGAAGCGACCTTAGCTCTGGAAATTGAAATGAGGGAAATCGAGGAAAAAATGAACAGCCAGACCGGCATTGGCCGGAAGGAAGATCTGGAAAAGTTCGATCAATTAAAAGAAGAGCTGAAGAGTATTCTTCAAAAGAGGCTGATGCGTAGGTGGGAGGCTAGCAAGATTGCCCATTTTGAGTATGGGGAAGGGGCAGGAAAACTACTTGCTTGGAAAACCAAAATGGACCAGCTCCGGAACCATATAAAAGAAATAAAGGTGGACGATGACGCACCCTCCCTTTCCTCGGACAAAGATATCGGCGAGGCTTTTTTGGGTTATTTCCAAGATATTTATAAGGATACTTGCATAGAAGACAGAGCAAAAGTGAAGCTCTGGTTGGATGAGACTACATTACCATCTATTAGCCCAAAGCAACAGATAGATTTGGAATGTGCTATTACAGAAGAGGAGGTGAGGAAAGTTATTGCAGGGAGTAAAAGAGGGAAAGCGGCCGGGCCTGATGGCCTACCTGCAGAAATATATCGTGTCTTGCAGGATGCCATAATCCCAGTACTTACTCAACTGTATAATAAGATATTATTGGAAGGAGTTAGCCCCCCTCGTTCTTGGGATGATGCTACAGTGGTCTTAATTTTGAAACCTGGCAAGAATCCAGCTAGGTGTGATTCATATCGACCGATATCACTTTTAAATACAGACTATACATTTTTCTCTTCTATTTTAGCAACTAGGTTGGGGATGGTGGCAAATGACATCTTTCACCCAGACCAAAAAGGGTTTGTAAAAGGGCGACAATTAGCAGACCTAACATACGATCTGGTCGGTGCAATCGATATTGCTTCCACTTATGCCCTCCCGTTGGCAGCCTTAACTCTGGATGCCACCAAGGCTTTCGACAGGGTAAATTGGGGATACCTGTCGGAAGTCATGGTAAGATTTAATTTGGGAGACAAATTCCGCCGTACCATTCAGTTGTTATACCATGCACCGTCAGCCAGGCTGCTGGTCAATGGCATTTTGACTGAGGCATTTAAGATAACTAGGGGAACGAGACAGGGTTGCCCTCTTTCTCCCCTGCTCTTCAACATGTATATAGAGCCTTTTGCACAGAAACTTAGAGATAACTCTAACATCATCTCTTTTAAATATGAGGAGTGGGAGAGGAGGGTGGCCCTGTATGCTGATGATATTCTTATACTGTCAGCAGACTTGGATTCAGCCTTTCCGACAGTTATAAAACTGGCAGAAGAATTCGGTCAAATATCTGGGTACGAAATAAATGCGGGAAAGACGGAAATTATGACGTGGAATATTAGGGAAACCCATTTTCAGGTCAGTTCAGGTATGCGATACTTGGGGGTCAGAATAGTGCAGGAAGTAGGAAAAATCGCAGAAATAAATTTAGTGAGAGTCTTCAGGGAGTGTCAGAAATTGATGAAGTCATGGGCCCATCTCCCCTTATCCATCTTGGGGAGGGTAAATCTGGTCAAAATGACAATTTTACCTAAGATCACATTCCTTTTCAATACAATCCCCCTTTTTTTTGACAAATCCCTGATAGGTAAATTCCAACAGGACATAAACTCCTTCATCTGGAAATATAGATCAACCAGGATAGCCTGGAAAAAACTAAGGCGAAGGAGAGAGAAAGGAGGACTGGCGCTACCTGACTTGCAATACTATGCTTGGGCCTTCCAGCTTTCACATTCTAGAATGTTATTAAAAATGCCTGTGAGTACAGGAGGGGAGACATGTTTCGGGCTATGTTAAGGGGTGCTGGTATATCGGAAGAAGGCTTTATGTTTAAATTTGGGGACCAAAAATTCTTTAAAAAGGTTAAACTTAAGGTCCTCCATACAATAGCAAAAACGTGGGCCAGATTAAGAACTGTGGTAGGGCTTCACTACTTTTCAAACCTTGCACCTCTCTGGGATTCACCAGGTTTGCCGGAGTGCCTCCAGGATAGTTTGGCGACACCATTAAGAGAAGCTGGGGTAAAAGTGTGGGGAGATCTGATTAATGAAGATACATTTGTCTCATGGGAACACCTAAGTAAGAGAGTAGGGACGGGCCTTTCAAGGTTTAAGTATATCCAGCTAAAAAGCTGGGCACAATCCCAGCTAAGTCAGAAAAAACATTTTGGCAGGGGCAGCAGCCTGGAACAACAGCTAGTCGAAAGGCCGGCAGGAAAGAGGGAGGTTTCATTGTGGTATTGGGCTATTGAAGAGGCAGTGGACGGAGAATTTAAGCTTGCAGACGAGCTATGGGGTGAACAGATCCCGAATACACTGTGTGAGTCTCTATGGCAAGACTCGTTTAGAACTCTCTTTAGATTAGTTAAACCTGCTTGGTTGAAGCGGAATCACTTGTTCACCGCCCATAGGGCATACCTATCCCCTCTTAGATTATCAAAATTTTTGAAAGGATCCCAAGTTGTATGTAAAAAATGTGGGTTGGCTGATGCATCGGATATACATATGTTTTTGGACTGCCCTTTTATTGCTTCTTTTGGGAAGAGGTGAGGAAGACACTCGAGAGCGTTTTAAGAGCACCAATTCATATAAACCTGTCCTTGATAATCTTCGGTCTTAATAGTTACATTGCAGGCCCTGCCAGATCTTTGCTATTTTACTCAATACTAATGGCCAGGAGACAAATCTGTAAACACTGGGTAGATCCAGCTCCCCCAATCATTCAGACTGGCTGACCTCATTATATGAAGTCTCCAAGATGGACATGTCTAGAACTTGCAGTAAAAAAAAACTCGCATATTGGGACCTGCTTATTCGGTGGAGGTAGTTTTCTTTGTTTTCTTTTCTTTTTTTTTTTCTTCTTTTTTTCTTTTTTGGGTCCTATGATTAAGCCTTTTTGGATACTCCCTGGACTATTGTATGCCTTTCTAGGCTATCGATAACGTCCATCAGGCTCGCAAAGACCTAGTTGGAGTAAATCCGACCTTCCCCCCGGGTATCTGTGGGGCAATAACCTTTCGGCCTAAAATTGTATCTTTACAGGCTGAGGCACAGAGAGACCACATACGAAAAGCCAAGGATATCCCAGGGTATCAAAGTAAGGTTACAAAAAGGCGGTTGGTTTAAGGCGGTTAAAGGCGAATGAGGACAATTAAAAAAAAAAAAAAAAAAAAAAAAACATTGAAATTACCTTATTACATTTAATAACCTGTAACTTCCAAATGGGAATAGGTAACTCATTCATGTTTGGTGTCTTTGGAATTGGACTGAAAAATGCTAAATTATGATGAAGTCGGATTCTGAATTACAATTTTGAAAATGCCACTTTTTTTTTCACAATAAGTTTTTATTGTCAACAGCCATAGGGGGCCAGGCGAAGCCAGGTTCCCCAACAATACAGTATACATATTTGCGAATAAGATGTTGACTTTTTGATAATAAGAAAACAATTGGGAAACAAAAACAATAAAACAGAATTCTCCAACATAAAACTGTAGTGTCATGCGTCTGATATACAATACAGTACATGTCCAGTTGGGCCACCCTGATCGAATAACTAAGGATTTACTACCATGTTCATCCCACAATACCTACTCCCCATGCTGTGCCAGTCTATGGAGGCAGTTGGAGTGGGTTCTAGGCATATTCCACTGTATTCTGCCCACCTCTTCCAGATCTTAGGGTGCTTCTGGGGCATCCTCTTGCTTTAAATATCGGTTGCTCTAGACCCATGCAAAAATCAAGGCCCCTCTTCCACACCCCAACTAGTGGCGGGGAGGCATCTTTCCATGCTTTCGCAATGTCCCGCTTCGCCAATGTGAGACACAGGAGCAATGGGTGTCATTTATAGATGTTGCCCCCGATGCCATCTGTGATATGAAGCAATGCTAGGCGTGGTGAGTGCGGGATGTCCCAGTCCAAGACCTCTGACAGGCATACGATAACACCCCGCCAGAACCTAAAAAGTGTTGTACACTGCCAGACTATGTGGATGAGGGTTCCATCTGCGGCCTGGCAGCGTAAGCAGAGCGGAGATTCAATCAGCCCAGCACGCCAAAGTTTGTAACGAGTATAATAGACCCTGTGAAGGTATTTGAATTGGATGTACCGCAAATGTGCCGAAATGGCAGCACCACGTGGAGACTCCAGCACCTCAGCCCAGTCTTCGTCGACCAGGGGGCCAAGATCTTCCTGCCAGGCCTCACACGTTTTACCAAGTGTAGTGGGGCTATTTGTTACCAATCTACGATTTATCTTGGTGATTTTATGCTCTCCAAGCTCTCCCATAAAAACTTTGGCTTCAACGGGATTAAAGTCTGGCACAGTACCCTGGTGTGGGAGACATGGGAAAAGGCAAGGCGGAACTGGAGGTATTTATAGAATTGCGATCTAGGCATTGCATATTCATGCTGTTGTTCCTGGAAGGACTTTAGGGTCTGACCATGGAGAACATCTCCCACCGTGGATATGCCTATGGCCTCCCAGCCGGAGAACCCAGCCAACCCTGCTAGGGGGGGCAGAAGACCATTGTGCCAAAGGGGTGTTTCTTTTGTTAGTCTGCCCCACCATCCCATTTGTTGTAATGATCGTTTCCAGATCCTGAATATTGTGGCAGTTGCTGGAGGCAGTGTTTTCAGGGTCGGGCCCGCATATAGAATCATGTGTAATGACATAGTACCCATCAGTAAGCATTCGACTGCATATGCGGGATCACCCCTCTCCCCATACCACCACTCGTTAAGGATAAGGAGGTGCAAGGCCTCATAGTATGCTTGGACATCCGGCGTTGCTATTCCTCCACAGTACGTAGACTGATAACAAGTTCTCAGTGCCACCCGGGCCGAACCCCCACCCCAGAGAAAGTGTCGAAGAGTAGCGTTCAATTGCCTAAACCAGACTGGCGGTATCGGATATGGGCGGTTTTGAAGCTGGTACAGTAGACGGGGCAGAGAGACCATCTTAAAGATAGCGGATCTGCCAAACAGGGAGAGTGGTAGATGTGACCAGGAACGGGTCTGCTCCTTGATCTGCGTCCACAGTGGAGCCAGATTTCTTCCCCAAGACTCGGGTTGGGAGGACGACAAAAAGACCCCAAGATATTTAAATCCATACTGCGTGATCGTCACCTCCCTTGCCCATTCGCCTACATGCAGCCCACCCCGCAAAGGCCACAGGTATGATTTCCGGTAGTTCATATAGAGCCACTGGCGTAACGAAACTTGAGGGGGCCCCCCTTCAAGGCACGTGGAGGGGCCCCCACGGGGCTCAATCATGAGCTCTCCTGCTAGAGTAATGTGCTAAGGGGCCCCCTGGAGCTTGGGGGCCCCCCCCGCACTGCGGGGGCCTGTGTTACGCCACTGTATAGAGCCTGGATGTCTCACCAAAGATCTGCATGATCCTAAGTAGTCTGGATCCAGATCGATCCGGTTGTGTCAGAAAAAATAGGACGTTGTCCGCATAGAGTGCTGTGCGGTCCGAGACCTCCCTGGACCGAAAATGCCACTTTTAGAAAATTGGCATTTTTCTGCCTTAGCCATTTGGTACCGGCAGTCTGTCTCTGGGACACATGGCTGGGTGTAGATGATGATTGGGCTTTGTGTCACACACAATAAGGAGCATAGGTGTTTCTGGATGGGCCATCACTGGCAGGATGGGAGGGTGCAGCTGGCCACAGCTCCACTTACACTTGAATAGGCTGTGTCCAGCCACCACACAAAGTACTTCATACTCCTCGCAGTTAGTATGGAGCCAGAGCAAGAAAGGCAGAGCACCTTGTGCACTTCAAAGGCAAGCCTCCAGAAGTTTCTCCCACTTCATAGGCAAAGCTGGGTATAAATATTGGACTTCAGACACCGTGCGTAACAAAAAGAAATGAATGTGTCCGTCTGTAACGAAACTGGTGCTCATGTAAAGCGCTCTGATACCCGATGCCTTCGGGTCAAATTCGCGCTATATAAAACTCAGGAAAAAAAAACTCTTCAGTACTCTTCTGGACCTGTGAATACTCTGCCAAGAAGAAGGGTTGCTGTGCTGCTTAAAGAACAGCCACTCTGCCAGATTGTTGCTCTGAAGGACTGCTGCGATCCTATGCTGACCTGCTGCCCTCCTGCCTGGGTGAGAAGGAACGGACGTGCATCTGTTGAACCCAGGACCCCAGAGTGACTCCAAGGGCTAGTTGGCTGGCTTCCTGACTTAAGCCTCAAGGACAGAAGGTTCCCACAACATCGACCCCAGCACCTGGACTCTGCTATCTGTGAGTCTACCCTTTCAAGTGGTGCAACCCCATTCCCTGACACTTGGAAGTAGGCCTAAGGTGCTTTGCCAGCCTCTGTGGATCCAGCAGAACCGATGCATCTTCTCTGCTGCGTGGTGCAACCCCGAGTGTTAGGTTTCAAATTACCATCCCTGCAACGCACTCATTTCACGTTATATTAGGTTAGCAATGTGTGGCTAAATAGACGTCATTTGTGTTCACGTTATGTAACCCACTGAGTTATCCCCGTAATGCGCAGGCTTCAGTTAGCGAGTGTGACTCCATTTTGCATTTCGTAATCCTTATTAGGCTGCTTAGACTGTGCCTGAGTTAGGCCTCATTACTCGTATTGCTTGCCTCAGCAGAACACTGTATTTCCTTATTATTTTTTCTTTCTGTTCAAGGCTGTTTCTCGACTTACTAATGAATAGGCCGTTCTGCCCTCGCATACTTATCCGAATGTGTAGTTTCTGCTCCCACGTTAGGAGATGCTGAGACCCAGCACTGTGGCCTTGGATTCCTGATAAAATGTACCCATCTGGCAGGTGTTAGCTCATCCTACTGTGCCTCTTTGTTCATGATCGGCCCAGGCCGGTAGTTTTCCATTGTGGGCGTGGTTGGGGGTTTCTCGAGAGGAATGATTATTCAGTGTGAGCTGTTGGGGGGTCAGTCCCTCGGCAGACATCTTAGGGTGCAGGTCATGATGGACTCCTCTGCAGAGCATTGCCAATAAAATGTAAATTTGCATTCTCTACTGTCTGACCGACTCTTCATTCTTGGGAAGGCATAACAGGTGGTTGTAAGAAAACCCGAGTGGCCCTAGAGGGCCACTTCCTTCAGTTGGCGCCCGAACAGGGACCCCGCAAGGTGATCCAACTCGCCCGTAATCGGGTTGTAGGGTCGGGGGGTGCGTTTGGTTGGTCGGGCGGATCGGGGTACCCCACACAAGACCGAGCTTGGTTCTCGCAGCTGCCCCGCCCGGCTGATCGGGCGCCCCCTCGTCTAGTGGTCACCGACTGGGGTCCTGAGAAGGCGAAACCTTGGAGTTGACCGTTTGGTCCGAAGAGTCGGCAGTGGAGAATAACTTGACTCGACCTGTGGCACCAGGTGAGTGATTTGACTCTTGGAAAAATGGCGCCATTCTTGGACGACACGAGCCTGTGGGCTGTGTCTTGATGCAGTCTCCGGACTGTCTTGTCTGCAGTTTTCGAACTGCCTTGCTTGAACGACACAAGTCGACGGCTGTGTCTTGGTACGGTCTCCGGACTGTCTTGTCTTGAACTTGGTGGGTTTGCGGACTCTTGAAAAGGCACAGAGTGTTTGCGAGCAGTTCACGGGACCGCCTGAAAATTTGGCCCGCGCTTGAAAAGGTCCGGGTCTGTCCGCGAACAATCTGCCAGACCAACTGGTAATTTGGCTAATGCTTTTTTAGAAAGGGTACAAATCGTGCCCAGGGAATTATAGGCCGATCAGCTTAATAGATTTTTTGCAAAAGGTAATGGGGAGGTTGGTGCTCAACAAAGTCCAAGAATGGATTGAGGAGTTTAATATTCTATCGCCATTACAAGCAGGGTTCCGAGCTTTCACTAGCACTATTGATCAAGTGTTTCAGTTTATCTTGCTTTTTTGGAAAACAGTAACCCTGGGTTAGGGCAGTTTGTATGCCGTTTTTGTTGACCTTAGGTCAGCTTTTGATGTTGTACCACGAGCTAAATTATGGAGGACATTACAGGAAATGGGGCTACCATCAGACCTGTTGACACTCATCATTAGGATGTATGAAGGCAACAGGGCTAAAATTCGATGGGGTACGCAGGGCGAAGTTACGGAATCTTTCCCTGTAGAGAAGGGAGTTCGCCAAGGTTGTGTGATGGCCCGACACTATTTTCTTTATACATCAATGGAATAGTGAACTGTATGAGATCTACCCCCACGGACGCCCCGACACTAGCAGGTGAAAAAGTCCCCATACTAATGTTCGCCGATGACACATTGATCATTTCCAAGACGCCGAGTGGCCTCCAGAGAGCTTTAACAATTTTTGAGTAGTTCTGCTCGAGGCGAGGTCTGGAGGTCAATGTGTCAAAAACTAAACTGATGGTCTTTAATCCGCATAAAGTCTTCAAGGGGGGCTTTAAAATGAACAACCTCCTGCTAGAGCAAGTTAAGGAGTTTACATACCTAGGGGTAAATATCCAGGAGGGATTAAATTGGGCTCACCAGGTTGATATAGCATCCCTAAAACACCGACAACTGGCGGGGGTGTTGCACAAGGAATATAACACCTCATTCTCTAAGACAATCAGCCCGGCAATCGAGATCTATAACATGAAAGTTATTAGCTCTGCCTTATATGGTGCTGAGCTTTGGGGGCATGAGAACATAGCTAAGCTTACACTCTCAGAAAATAAGTTCTTTAGAAAAATGACCAACCTGCCACAGAGTACCCCGACACGCCCGTTAATGAATGATCTTGGGAGGAAGCCAATCGCAGATACTGCTAAACTACGTCTCCTTTTGTATTGGCGTAGACTTTGGTCTACCCCAGAGCTTGCAGGGTACGCGGCTGGCTTCCTAGACATAATATGGGCAGATACATCAAACCAAATAAAATGGTTGAGGGAGCTTAGAGCTATCCTATCGAGTATCGGTATGAATACACTGTGGGTGGATCCCAAAAACTCTACTTTCCCCCCAAAAATGATTTTGAAAGCCAAGTATTGGGAAATGGTCCAGAATAATACACTGAGAAGTTGTGAGTCCTCTTCTCTAACAGGGTTATTCCTGCACTGTAAACGTATACCCAGGCTGGAACAATATTGGGATCTTATTTCAAAGCCCCATGAGCGAAAATTATATTTCCAGTTTAGGGTGGGTACATTGCCACTAAGAGTCTTTACTATTAGATGGACCAAATCTAGCGATGACTTGTGTCCTGTATGTCAGCATAGTAAAGAAACAATGGCTCATTTACTGTTTGTATGTGCTGGATATAACGCCCCACGTCGTGTCTGGTTGTCACCAATTTGTAAGCTCTTGGGAACAAGAAGGTCAAGTGAAGCTGAGAGAATCCTAAGAACCGACACAACAGAGGTGATTGCCATAGCAATGGCGAAATATCTGGGGTGGGCGTGGGCAATAAGAGCACATTTCTTTGATTAAGCTTTAGATCAAAAGAGATAATGTTATGCTGTAACGTATATTATGTGGAACCAACTGTCATTCCTAAACTACTTTGCCTTGAAATCTGTAGCTTGCACTATGGTACATCTACAAAGTTTTTATCATAATAATTTTTATTGTATTTTTACATTGTACATAGTGTTTTTAAGGTAATTGTATGTATCCATCCATCTGGGCGTGTATTATATTTTATCTGATGTCTTATGGAAATGTTTTAGATGTATTTTTATGTGCTTTTATGACCTAGCACGTCGAATAAAGCTTTTTGGATTGGATTGGCTAATGCTTGAAAAGGTCTGGGGCTGGAGCCTGTCTTCTTGAATTTGATACAGTCCCCGGACTGTAGGGAGTGGTCCCTGGACCATTTGGTTTGGTTCATGAATAATATTTGTTATTTTATCTTGTCTTTATTTTTCCCGATTGTTGGTGTTATACTTGTCCGTTAGGGACAGTGCATGTGTCTTATATTAAGATGCCTTGTTTAAGCAAATTGGGGTGTTTTGGGTGTCGATGTTGTTCTACTGATGCTCGATTGGAAGAGAGCCAGCCTGCGCCTCTGTAGGGTTCTCCAAATTTTGACGTATACGTTAAACATGGTATTGGCCCTGTTATGTTTAGCACATTGTGGCATAAATATACGAGGGACAATGCTGAGTGGCCGCTTACTGGCTCATTTGATGAACAGAAATTGAATTTCTTGCAGGACAAGTTGTTCGCTAGGAGGAGCAGACAGTCGATGTTTGATTCTCTAAGAGTATGGCAGAAAGAAGCAAAGCAGCGACGACTGAGAGCAGAGAAAGAGGCCCGGAAGAGGCAGACGCAAACTATAACACAGAAAGCAGTAGCCTATGAAAGAGGAAAGATAGAGAAGGGTATAGAATGCGCAGATAGAAAGTTTCGGTTACAGACAGATAAATGTTATGTTACTAGAGAGGAAGGTGATGATTTCGTCGAAGAGCTATTGGATTCTCGCCCTCCTCCTCCTTATGCCCCTGAACGGATATACCCGGCAGACCCGACATCTCATTCCTTGGCCTCTAGTGCCGCCCCTGCTAGCGTTCCTGTTTCTAGCGCTACCGCTTCAACCCCGGCCCCTCTTGCTTCTCTTCTACTCACACCAGTCACAGGGACGGGTGCTGTTAGCTCCCCCGCCCAGTCTATCAGTTCTGTATCGACTGCTACTTCCCCTTTCACCCCTACCACCCTGTCTTCCTACATGATGGTACCTGTCTCTGCGTCTGCTCTTTCCCCCGTGAATGTGACACCCCAGGCACAGTTGAATGTCGAAACTCCTGCACGTGGAGTACATGAGGTGAACTGGGCAGCAGCGCGAGATCGAATGGATAAAGTGTTGGTGCGTTCTGCAGTGGGTGATGAGGAAAAGCAAATGGTGGCGAATCAAGCAGCTCAGTGGGCTCGAAACCCGATATATAGTGTGGAGGATGTGTGGAGTGTGATGAAAGATTACGAGCCGTTTATACAGCAGCACGCCCTTAAGCACATGTCAGCAACCCTCATAGGGTTGTGGGAACAGTGTTTTCAAGGTGTTGCACCGCAAATAATATATGACATACGGGATAGGGTATATGCTGCAGGTATGGCTCCCAATGAGGTTTTTAGCAATATAACGACACTAGTGGATTACCGAGGCAGATTGCTCCAGAAGGTTCCGACGATGGGGACACAGCATCCCATGAGGGAAGTTCATCCCATTTACCACCCTGAAATTCCAGAACTGCGCGATTCCACCGATGCTGTGATTAGACCACGGGTCGACGCTCGGTTTCAGGAACAGTGGATCTATACTCCTTGTAAGAGGAGTGAGGTCGTATCCTTAAAGAGCCAGCTGCCGGACCCCCGGAAAAACCCTACTGCATATTATAAAGAATTGGCGGAGGCGGCCTCCTCCACAGTAATGACGCTAGCTGACATAGAGTTGTTTTTTGTTCTGTTGGTACCGGTGGATATATGGAGGCAGGTTCATACGCAGGATCATGCACTAGAGTTGGGGGGCATGTGGGATGAGAACAGGGCTTGGGATAAGGAGCGTAAGCCCGGCGACAAGCCGAAAGCAGAGCTCCTCGCTTTGCCGGGGCGTATTATAACATACATGCACTCACTTATCCCGCCAAGGAGAGTGGACTGGGATAAGTTGACTGCGTGCCTCCAGAAGAAGGATGAAAGTGTGTCGGATTTCTTTACCAGATTTGAAGGGGTGTTTTTAGATTTTAGTGGTCAGGACCTGTCACAGGAGGGTGGTGTTTGTTTATTTGTCAACAGATTTGTCACTAACTTGCTTCCCGCGATTGCAACACGGTTGCAGGCTTCGGAAAGTACTTGGACGACATCATCCCCGTCAGTGATATTGAGTATGGCACAGTATTACGAACATAGAGAGAACGAGGACAAGGAAAGGGTAGAGAAAAAGTCAAAGGATTTGAAGATGAGGGTATTGATGCAGCAAGTTGCGAGGGGAAGTGGACGAGGTAGAGGTTCGGCCCAACGGCCGCCCCGGTCTGGCAGGGGTGGTGCTTCAAACACGCCCCTCGGGCTCAATCAATGTGTGTACTGCAAGCAGGAGGGACATTGGCGGAACGAGTGTCCGGAGTTGATACAGAAAGGTGAGGACGCGGACGAGGAACAGGAGGTAGAGGGGGGATGCAGTCAGAGGATGCATCATACAATAGGCAGAGCGTGAATTATTTTGACGACCCCCGAGGAGGACAGTACTATCATGACGACTATGACATGGACGAAGTGACAGGGTTGTCTCACAGCTAGGACAGCCGAGGACAGGGCGAGGGACCAGTTCCTGTGCCTATAGATCAGCATGGACCTTACGTCACTGCTGATTTACAGGGTACTACTAAAAAATGTATTATTGTTTTTTAAAATTTGTTTATTGCATTTTTTAACATAAAAAAGAAACAGAAACAGAAGAGGATGTCCACATCTGGCAAAAATAATGTAGATGAGTTACATAGTTTTGGTGCGCGGCACCGAGGTACATATCATCCTCCCGTTCAAAAAAACAAACAAACCATAAATCACAACAACCTGGGAGCATGTCAAAGCAGTGTTACAATGCAGAGGATAGTGCATCAGCAGGGCAATATCGACACATGTATTCGCAGTAAATCAATAGGGTTCATCACAAGGCAAGCAACAAATATATGTCCAGCATCTGGTCGTTCAATTAAGCAGTTCAAGCAGGCAAAAATACATCACTCCAATCCATACCCTGCCCCGCCCCTCATTTCATCAACAGGATGAAGCAGCAAGAATTCTTTAAGCGGCTGCCAAATACTACAAAAACATTTTTAGTTGATACAGGGGCTATGAATAGCTCTATTTCCCGTTCACTGGTCCCGGGGGCAGCTCTGTCTGGCCAAAACAATGTGTTGGTGGGTTTTTGAGGCGTGCCGGTCATTAGCCCCATTTCCAAGCCCCTTGCTTTGACTATTGGCCCCTTTACTGACGATTCACCATTTTTACTGACGTCAAATTGTGGGGAAAATTTGTTAGGACTCGATTTGTTAAAAAGGTTGCATGCGTCAGTTTTTTGTTCTCCAGACGGTGTTTACATGACTATTGGACCGCAGGTAGCTCGTGCCAAACAGTGCTTCGCAAAGGATGCCCCCCTTCCCGTTGAGTTCAGAGATGTGCCACGTACGTTATGGGCTACAGGAGACACGGATGTGGGGTTACTCCAGATCCCGCCAGTATCTATATAGATCAGAGACAATGCTAAATTGCCACGTATTCCCCAGTACAAGATATCCCAGGCAGGTGAAAAGGCCCTATTGCAAATAATACAGGATTTGATTAAGTCTGGCGTGGTTGAAGAGACTGTGGCGAATGTGTGTAATAGCCCTATTCTTCCTATTTTTAAAAAGACACCCTTGGATTCTTCTGATGCCCACCCTGACGTTTACCGTTTTGTGATAGACCTCAGAGAGGTAAGAAAGATCGTGGTTCCCCAGTACCCTGTGGTCCCGGACATTACAACGATCTTGACAATGATCCCCCCATCAGCAAAATTCTTTTCTGTAATTGACTTAAAGAATGCTTTCTTCAGCATACCAATCCATACAGATAGCAGATATCTGTTTGGATTTGCAATAGCCAGTCGGAGCTTTAGATTCTGTTGTGCTCCACAAGGCTATACTGAAAGTCCTAGTATTTATAGCCAAGCCTTGAAAGCTCAATTGGATTCTTTAGAGCTTCCCCCTGGTAATGTGCTGTTGCAGTATGTTGACGACCTCCTTGTGGCCTCGGACAATGAGGATGGTTGCAAAGACGCTACAGTTAAATTATTGCTGCATCTGGCGCATCATGGACACAAGGTCTCACTTTCCAAATTTCAATATTGTCGACAGAAGGTCACCTATTTAGGTCACCTACTGTCGAAGGAGGGTCGCAGACTAACACCTGAGCGCATAGCTGCTATTACTAATATGTCTGTTCCTAAGACCCAACGCGAGGAACGCGCGTTCATTGGGATAACATCGTATTGTCGGCATTGGATCCCTAACTATTCCCTACTAACAAAACCCCTTCTTTACCTGACCACCAAAGATGTGCATGAACCCCTGCCTTGGACACCTGCATGCCAGCAAGCTTTTGAACAATTAAAGGTTGCACTTTGCTCTGCTCCTGTGCTTGGTACTCCTGATTACCAGAAGCCTTTTGTGCTCTACGTGCATGAGGTGGACGGTTGCGCGCTTTCTGTTCTAACACAGGGTTTCGGTGGTAAGCAGAGACCCTGCGCCTACTTCTCTGCCATGCTTGATAATGTCGCCAGAGCATGAGAGCTGCCGCGGCGGTGGCAGTTTCTATCAGACAATCGGCAGGGATCGTCCTTGATACTGATCTCACAGTCATGGTACCTCATGCTGTGGATACGCTACTGAATAAGACAAAGACGCAGCACCTTACTAGTGCGCGTCTGACTGGCTATGAATTGACTCTGTTTGCTCCGCACATTACCATCAAACGATGTGCTACTCTGAACCCAGCCACGTTACTACCCCTCCCGTCGGAAGAAAAGGACAATGATGTCCATGATTGTTTATTTCGGACTGAGGAAGAAACGAAGGTACGGGTAGACCTGACTGACGTTCCCTTATCTGACCCCCAAGGGGAACTATATGTCGATGGCTCTTGTTTCAAATTACCAAATGGCACCACCACTGCAGCCTATGCAATCACAACGTTACACACTGTAGTTGAGACATCTCGTATCCCACACCAGTCGGCCCAAGCTGCAGAGTTGGTTGCCCTCCTCAGGGCTTGTGAGTTGAGTGAGGGACTGACTGTTTATCTACACCGACAGCCAGTACGCCTTTGGGTGGCTCATAATTTAGGGCGCCTCTGGGCGGAGAGAGGGTTCTTGACTTCGCACGGACTGGGGATACAGAACGGGCCATTGATACAGATTGCTGTCCGCATTGACACGTCCCAAGAAGTTAGCAATAGTGAAATGTAGCGCTCATAAAGCTATTACAGATGATGTTGGGAGGGGAAATGCTTTCGCAGACCAGACAGCTAAGGAGACAGCTCGATCAAAGATGACAAAGATGTTGGTGGCAGGTCCCGCTAGGTGGGTCCCAGACAACGGAATGTTCGAGGACATACTAGAAAATGTCAGGGAAATCCAGGTGTTGTATTCCGCTTTAGGGGTCCGTATATAGGTTTTCCTGAATCATGTCCTTATATAGGCACAATTCGCATTGCCCTTATATAGGCATAGAATCCCTGTCCTTATTTAGGCATTAACCGTGCACTCCAAATACAGGCATGGTCACCGACATCCGTCCACCCTAATGTCACAACGAGTTCTTAGAAACCAGACCCTTAAGCTTCGGGAGTTCCCCTAGCACAGGACTATTGATTTCTCCAAGAACTCATCTATTATGTATGAACCGTTATACCTTAAGTGTTCATTACTGACGTCTTCCTCTGTCCGACTTCACGTCAATGCTAACATTCCAAGACACCTACCAGGTATAAATATACCTTCCCTTGCCCAAGCAAGTTAGAGGAGACCTCGACTTCAGATGAGCCCGTATCCCGGCCTGACGCACTGAGAAGACGCTGTCATTCCTGCACGCAGACGAATCCAGCTTCCAGTGTTCTGACTCCCTTCGCGGGGTGTTAGAGTTCCAGATCCGGCAAGAGATTCCCACCTCTCTCATTCTCAAGGTATGGAGCTGACTAGAACCTAGAGGGACTCTTGGCATACCATACTTGGCATACTAACTTAACATACTCTTAGTATACCATACTAGAGAATACTACACCTACTTCTTACCTTTCCCTACACCTAGACTAGGTTAGGTACATTGGGGTAGAACTAGCTTAGAGACGCATCGTATGAGTACTCGCATTTTTAGCTCATGTTATTTATGTACGTGAATATATGCTAAAAGATAATGCTAGGGCAGTATTATTTATTTCTACTGCTTACGCTGTACATTATTTATCTTGCATACTGTCTTGTGATCATAATAGCACATATCTCTTACACGAGAAACAAGACTGTTCAATAAAACCCTTTTTATTGAAACGCCCGTCTTTCCTTTCTGTGTAACTCTGTAGAAACTAAGCATGCACGATTGACTGAGTGAAACTGTTATCTATGTTTCCACGATTCTGAGACGTGTTCCGATTCTAAAGGGAAACAAAGTAGTCATGTTTTTCGGTTGCCAGAAACTACTCCCTTCTTGTTCTCAAGGAGTTTCTAGTGGCCTCTGAGCTAGCTGGCACAAGTAATTAAGTTTAATATATTCGATAGGGACATACCGACCTTAGTGCTATGTCAAGCCTATAGGTTATATTATTCCAATGCGCAGAGCCTATTAGGGAAATAGGAACTACACTACACAGGGTGAGGCGACTTTAGATGAATTAGCAATGTGGGAGGAGAGAACAGGTCGTTTGGATGAGGATGGGTGTTGGACTGACTTGTCTGGGAAGCAGCGATGGTTGCTGCCTAATTCATATGTGCTCCCTGTTGTTACCATGGCCGATGGCCCAGCGCATATTAGTGCCAAAGGAATATGCACGTTACTGGACCCAGTATGGCAGAATGATAATATCGCTAAGGTAGCCACGCACCTAGTGAAGCATTGCATCATTTGTCTAAAGCATAACCCCGGGAAAGGTACTCCTACACCCACTGGTAACTTTGCACCGCCTTCCTTCCCTTTCAAGGTTCTCCAGATGAATTTAATCGAAAATGAACGAGTTAATAACCTAAAGTATGTACTAGTAGTGATCTGCGCATTCAGTAAATGGATTGAGGCTTACCCCACTAAAGAGAATACAGCTATGGCGACGGCGAAGGCACTTCTAAAAGAATACTTCCCGCGCTATGGGTTGCCACGCGTGATTTGGAGTGACAACGGAAGTCACTTTAATTCAAAAGTCATTGAATTGGTGTGCACAGGTTTGCATATTAAACAGAAGTTTCATGCTGCGAATCACCCCCAGTCAGCAGGTCTGGTTGAGAAGTACAATGGTACTCTCAAACTGAAGCTAGCAAAGATTCAAGAAAGCACAGGACTGCGATGGCCAGATGCGTTACCCTTGGCTTTATTATCTACCAGAGCGACAGTGCATTCTAGAACAGGGTTGTCCCCGTATGAGGTGGTCTTCGGACGCCCTGCTAATGTCTGGGGCGTCCCAAGCGCCAAGCGCTTTTCCGAGATAGAATACCCCCTGCTTGTAGACTATCTGTATGAATTGTCTAAAGATCTTCGTTCTCTTCACCAGCCGATACAAGCCACGCTGCAGCCAGTACCAGAGGGGCCCTGGCATCAAATACAGCCCGGTGATTTTGTACTCATTCGAAATTTTCAACGGAAAAGCTGTTTGGAGCCGAGGTGGAAAGGGCCTCTCCTCGTCCTTCTTGCCACCCGTACAGCGGTGAAAGTAGACGGCAGAAAACACTGGATCCACGGTTCACACATTAAACGGATACCTCTACCTCTCCCGTACGACCGTTGGGTCAACGAAGCCATCGGTGATCAGGAATGTGAGATGGTGCCACGCTTCATTCCCTTCTCTGACGCCCGGTTGAGGTGGGCGCAGACGGACGAAGAAAGTGATGCAGTCCTGTCCGAGGCGATCCCACCAGAGATAAGGGCCGCCCTGGATAACACTGTCTCTAATACACCGGAATCTGAGTCTCGATGCCCATCTGATCCTGAGTTTCTGCCCCTTTTTGTTGATGAAACAGTGCCTGGAATTACGAAATATAATCTGAGGCCCCGAAAGAAGGACGGTGCACCAGCCGAACAGTCTAGGAGTTAGGGAAGAACTTGAGCTTAGGGCGCAGGTGCTGTGCCTAAGGTGCCTGTATTAGACTAGGGTGAACTACACTGGTGCACTGCCCTGGACACTGGACAGGATAGTTGAGTGTATTTGCCCAGGAGGGAGGGTGCCCTATCCTGAAAGAAGAAGGATTTGTTTTTTCTGTAAGGGCTGCGATTGCGCAGCTCCTCCGTGGGAGTGCTTCATAGTCGTTGATGAACAATAGGAGCCTGCCAGCGAGGCTCTAGACAGACGCTGGGTGATTTGTGCCCTCTGGTACTGTTGTTGCAATAGTGGCTCTAGCCCGTGAATTTTTCTTTCCCTTGTGACACCTATAAGTTGCCCTTGAAGTTTTCTAAATGTATCCCTTTGGTCGTCCTATCCCTGATGAGGAGCAGCCCTTTGCGGCTCCGCGTCCCACTCCAGATGGTCCTGTTTGGTCCTCTTGGTCCACTAAGAGTAAAATAGTGTTTGTTGTAATAATTTTTCTTTCTCTGCTAGTCGTATTTGGGGTGGTCTAGTACTTAGAGGAACAACATCCCGTGCGTGCCTTGATAGGGACTACCCCGGCTCCAGCTGAGCACTCGTTTGTTACATTGGCCCCACATAAAGAAAGACATAGACAGACTTATGCCCAAAATGCTTTTGTTCAGATGCTTCATCAGGTACACAGTACTACTAATGCCACGAATTGCTGGGTGTGTGGGCTACTTCCCTCAGTTATGCACAAAAATGATTTGCTAGTGTCATTGCCCCTGTCATATTTGGGTAGCTATGAAGCCTGGTTCCAACTGCTCTCTAGGGTATACATGCACTATTATGCTGACGCTATGAAAATGGTGCAGGCTGACTACGAAGCAGTATTGGAGTATGTAGTGGTACACCAGGGATATACACCTGGGGCAGATGGCAAGGAGGGTACCCTGCACCCAGATGCTTGCATGAACGTTTTTGAGGCTCACGAAAATGTCACTTGGTTACGAAATGAAATGCTAGATTTCCAAGGATTTAATGTCACTGAATACTTTAAATGTTTTCAGGAACGCAATATCACTGAAGACAAAGCCATGCCTGTCCCTGTGATCAACGCAACAGCTAGTTTCTGTGTTGAAGGAACAGGGAACATTTCGGTAGGACAGAGCCATTGTAACTACACATACCGATTGAACACTACTAGCAGCCCACCTTTGCTTACACCTCCGAATGTATGCTTCATCTGTGGGGAACCGGCTTATACATGGCTTCCGAGGGGGTGGTCTGGCCGGTGTTATGTTTCCTTTCTCTTGCCTCCCGTTTACATTGCACCGTCCAATTACCACAAGGATCATAAGCTACAGCGTAGGGATCTCCAGGTACATCGAGTTAAGAGAGTTGTCAACCCAGACGATATTGATCAAACAGATACCTCCCTACAGCAATTTACTGACATAATGAAGGGCATTCTGCCGTTCTGGGGTCCCATGTTCAATAGTCGTAATATTCGTCGCCTTGCTAGAGAAGTTGAGGGAGTTATTAATACTACTGCCGGTATCCTGACTAATATTACAGTTGAGCTTCAGGCTACGAGGCTCGTTTCTCTTCAAAATCGGATGGTTTTAGACGTCATACTGGCTGATAGGGGTGGAGCCTGTCGCGTCATCGGCAGCAGCTGCTGTGTGTACATCCCTGATAGTGCCCCTGATGTGTACTCCGCAATACAGAAATTACACAAACTTGCTTCAGATATCCATCAGGATAATGGTTCTTGGTCCCTCACAGGGTGGCTCTGGGGTCTGCTGACATCATGGGGTTGGAAGATATTACTTGTCCTAATAGCCATCGCAGGAGTCATCTTTACATGTTGCTTATGCATTAATTGTCTTCCAGCCTGTTGCACCTATTGCGTGAGTGAACTTGCCCCTACCCCTACATTGCCAAGACGAGATAACAAGATTTCTGCTATGATGATGCAGGAAATTCAGGACATGATGCTTATAGATGAGGGCATCTTCAAGTATTAGGTGATTTCGATGCTCATGTGTTGCTTGTTTTTCCTTGTAACATGAGTGACTGCAATTTCTTTCTTCCCCTTAGAATTGTAAAGACCCTACCGGATAGCGAATAAAGCATTTATCCACCCATGCTAAAAGGAGGGTCTGTTAGGTTTCAAATTCCCATCCCTGCAACGCACTCATTTCACGTTATATTAGGTTAGCAATGTGTGGCTAAATAGACGTCATTTGTGTTCACGTTATGTAACCCACTGAGTTATCCCCGTAATGCGCAGGCTTCAGTTAGCGAGTGTGACTCCATTTTGCAGTTCGTAATCCTTATTAGGCTGCTTAGACTGTGCCTGAGTTAGGCCTCATTACTCGTATTGCTTGCCTCAGCAGAACACTGTATTTCGTTATTATTTTTTCTTTCTGTTCAAGGCTGTTTCTCGACTTACTAATGAATAGGCCGTTCTGCCCTCGCATACTTATCCGAATGTGTAGTTTCTGCTCCCACGTTAGAAGATGCTGAGACCCAGCACTGTGGCCTTGGATTCCTGATAAAATGTACCCATCTGGCAGGTGTTAGCTCATCCTACTGTGCCTCTTTGTTCATGATCGGCCCAGGCCCAGGCCGGTAGTTTTCCATTGTGGGCGTGGTTGGGGGTTTCTCGAGAGGAATGATTATTCAGTGTGAGCTGTTGGGGGGTCAGTCCCTCGGCAGACATCTTAGGGTGCAGGTCATGATGGACTCCTCTGCAGAGCATTGCCAATAAAATGTAAGTTTGCTTTCTCTACTGTCTGACCGACTCTTCATTCTTGGGAAGGCATAGCAGGTGGTTGTAAGAAAACCCAAGTGGCCCTAGAGGGCCACTTCCTTCACGAGCAGAACCGATGCATTGTCACCGCTGCATGAGTCTTCCCCATTGCAAAGACCCGCATCGCAACTCGCCGGCTCATCAGAACCACCGCTCCGCAACACATTCACGCAGGCCCTTGCATCCCTTGTCAATGGCAGTCTGGATGACGAGGGACTCTGTATTGCAGCCTCGCAGCTCCTTGGAACCAATGCATCAACCCAACTGTGCGACACATCATTGATGACAACGCAGGTTATCGCAGCTTTGCCGCACCTCGGAACCGACACATCACCTCTGCTGCACAACGCATCTTTGATGAGGACCCTCGCAATGCTCCACAGACCAGGATTTAAGGTACTTTGTTCAGCGGGCCTAGCTGGGTCTGTGTAGCCGGCCTGTGCTTCATCACCGTCGGTCTGAAATTGTGACTTTGTCCCAATCCAGCATGGCTATATATCCATAGCTTTGTGCTTTTTAGTGCTATGTTCACTGAAATCTTTAAACTTGCATATCTCCAGTTCTACTAATAGGAGTTTTTGTAATTTTGATCTTGTTTTATTTCTTAAACATTACTCTATTTTTCTAATCTGGTGTGGGATCCTTTCTGTGTGGTGTTTTCACTTTGTTACTGTTTGAATTGTTGCACAAATACTTTATATCAGATCAAAAGGGGGAGGAAGAAGAAGCTGTGATCCATTGAGCTTCTTTGCAGTAGTCTATTATCAATGGGGAATGGATCACTTGTACCTGTGTAACCAGGGTCAGGTATTTCTGCCGTCTTTAAAAACCCTCATTCACGTACTTGGGCAATCTGGCGGTATATCTTGATTCTCCGCCTAATTATTAACGTGACAGCATCATCATTGGGTTTCTTTTGGTATGCTATCCTCCACCTGGAGGAAGATCCTGTGGTTATAGCAGTAGTGATCAGTGATAAAAAAAAGTGCTCAAGTGAGGTGAGTTAAAATTACCTGCATTGCCAAAGATCATTTGCTTGGATTTTGTATTCTCCTAAATCACTACAGTTCTGCCTTAGGTGTAGGAACTGGCTTTATGGTAAATTGTCTCTGAGCGGTCGAGGATGGAAACTGTTGTAGGAAAGCAAACTGTTTTTAGAGGTTGGTTTGTAGAACGTTTTGGTCTTCATTGTATTGTCTTCTATATAGATAGTTATGTCAAGGAAGTCCAGTTTTTTGTTGTCTGCAGTGTAGGTGAATTTCAGACACTGGTCCCTTGTGTTGATCCATTCGTGGAAATCCTGCAGACTGTCTGGAGTGCCTTCCCAGATCACGATGACATTGAATTTTGGAGAAGAAAGGATTGTTGTTGTTCAGTATGAAGGTGTTCTCAAAGTTGCTCACGTAGAGCCCAGCCACACTGGGAGCGAATGTGCTACCCATTGATGTTCCGTGGAATTGTAGGTACATCGTACCATTGTATTCAAAATAGTTCTCCATGAGGGCTAGTCTACAGCACTCAAGGATGAAATGTCTTGGTGTTTTGCAGTCCCATTGTTCACTGAAAAGTAATTCTTCCAGGCTTAGGCTGTGACACCACTCAGCCTGCACAACCTTAGGTCCTGAAGAAAGCCCCCTGACCCGTCTGGGCATTTAAATGGGGCTGAAACATGTCGACCACTCACATGGACGAATGAGTGCGTTAGACTGGTAACTTGTCTTCTTACGCACCACACTGTTTTTACTTTCCTCCATTCCGAACTGAATAAAGTTATAGTTCTGGCAATGCAGGTAATTTTAACTCACCTCACTTGAGCACTTTTTTTTATCACTGATCACTACTGCTATAACCAGAGGATCTTCCTCCAGGTGGAGGATAGCATACCAAAAGAAACCCAATGATGATGCTGTCACGTTAATAATTAGGCGGAGAATCAAGATATACCGCCCGATTGCCTGTGTACGTGAATGAGGGTTTTTAAAGACTGCAGAAATACCTGACCCTGGTTACACAGGTACAAGTGATCCATTCCCCATTGATAATAGGCACAAATAGTTTACACATTGCCTCTAAATTAAGCCTGACTGCTCTGTGCCAAGCTACCAGGGGGTTAAGCAAAGGTAAATTTGGGGGTTTGCTTGTGCCTTAGCTGACAATGATTGTGGTTGCTGCTTGGCCAGAGCTCCCACCCCAGTCAACCAGTAACCCATTTTCTTACAGACACCCACCAGAATAAATGCCTTCTTGTCTTGGTAGTTGGGTTTGGGGGCCCTCAGTCCGGTCTGGTATGTTTGTGCCAGTATTTCTTGTTGTGGACCTAAAATAAAAGCCAAAGCCGTAACCTTTGATGTAAAACAGGAGTGAGAGTGAGAGAGAGCAAGAGATAATTATCGGGTGGCTGAATTTCAAATATGAAACCAGTTAATCTGGAATCAATAGCAGCTTCCCTGGTTGTTCAACTTGTGTGATCCTAGGTAAACATTTTATTTCACAGAAACCTCCTTTTTCTTCATTATCACATCTGAGAGCAAAATATTAAATTCTTGAGTTCAGAATATGCGCTATAAAAGTATCTCTTATTATTGGTTTAATAGTCTATAATGTTGCTCCATCTATAATAAGAATATAGGCCACTATTAGGGATTACATGACAACGGTCTTGTCTCTTAGTTCACTAACGGTATTGCTGTTGGGGGTTTGAGCCATTATTGTTTCTAAGTTCATGTTTAAAAAACTATCAGTTTTAATAAATATCTGTCTATGCAGTGTTATAATCTGATCTACTAAGGTGAAATACTTCACATGTTAAAGAAATACACTGTTTTGAACTTTGAAGAGACTGTACCATATTTTTACATTATGGTTGTCACACAATATACATGCCAATTGTTTTCATGGCTTGGCATGTGCATGGACTCTTACAGCCAAGCAGGGCCTTGGCTCAGCGCTGGCTTGGCTTGTCCTATTCATGTTCTGGCATGCCCACCTCTATTTGTGTTTCAGGCTTAGTACATATGGCCGTCAGCCACTTGATAAAATAATTTGTATAAGCGAAGACTGCAATCATGGAGTCCTGCCTACATGCACCAATTTGGTAACTCTACCATCAAGGCTTCTCATAACAGAGAAGAATTAGAGTGTATATTGTGAAAATACATTTAAAATAAGTGATCCCAGGGCAGGAACTCCAGGCCATTGTGTTGTACGTAACAGTAGTCATGAGTTCCCAGGGGTAAGTACTAGGTACAGGTGGAATGGGCAGGGGCTTAGCTTCCAGGGAAGTGGTTGAGGTGTGACACTCCCCAAATTCATTCTAAGATTTGGTAGTTGAGTTTGGGGGCACTGAGTCCGGTTTGCGATATCTATGGCAGTTTGTCATTCTCATTTCACTAAGAGTTTTTAACTTGTTAGTTGGAGCAGAAACTTAAATATATATAGTGACTGGTTTACCAAAAAAGTAGTAAATCTGCACCCATAGAAGTACTCTTTGAATGGGTGCATATTTACCACTTTTTGAAATTCACAAGTATTGCAGATGGAGGCTTGGAAAGGTGCACCAGTCTCAGGTTTCCAGTCATACTAGTGGCAATCAAACACCCAAAAGGTTATGCTTGCAAATAGCCTAACCAGTGATAATCACTCTGTGTTGCATTCCAACCTGTCGTTTTTTGCCTACTGTGCCCTGCAGACAAAGGCCCACCTAATATATATCAGTATTGACCCGGCTCCTCATGGGAACAGCCTTCTTCGAACTTTGGTCGTCTCGTCCAACCACCATGCACCCACCACTTTTTTAGTTGGGAAATGTGAAATTCTCAACCCCTGAAACTCAGTGACTAAGCTACGCTCCTGCCTTCAATGGCTCTGAATGCAACATTTCCACTACCCGCCCCATGAGAGCCAGACTTTACAAGTGGCCTAGTGTGAGAAAGTGGATTATTAGTTGCGGTGGATGGTAGTCCACCGCAGGTAATAATGTCACTACTCCTGGTCCTAAAGGTTTCAGATATTTAAACCTGAGCTCAACCCTGGTAGCTATGGCACAGAGCAGAGAGGCTTAACTTAAGAAAATGTGTAAAGCATTTAGAAGTATCAAAACAGTTAAAAAGTAAAAAACATGACACAATAAAAATCCAACACCAGTTTACAGGAAGAGAGAATATTTTAATGAACAAAATGTCACCAAAACAACAAAAATTCAATAAGGGGAACTGGAGATATATTTTTTTGATTTTAAATAAAAAATGTCATCAAAAACATGCAAAGCACCCACCACAGGCAACTGGTTGTGCTAGACTGAGACAAGGCTAAGATGGAGCTCTGGTCAGATACGAGGACCAGGTTGGTCTGGGTCAAAGATTTACCTTCAAATGTAGAAAAAGTTCAAAAAGGTACAGCCGCCAACGGGACAAGGCAACAGGTTGGATCCGAAGATGCGCTCATTGACTACGGATTGAGGAAAGGATGAGGTGTCAGTAAAGTCGTTGACGAAGGCGAGAGAAGCTCAGAGTGGGAAAAGTCCAGAGTTTACATCCAGAAAATTATCAATATGATCCTACTCAGCATCAGACCTTTGAAGATTTCTTCCTTCAAGATTTCAACTCTTTTCTGGAAGTCAGATTTCCTCAGTTGGGTAAGGCTGCAGGATGTAACCGAAAAGGGTTCAACGTCATCGGATGCTAGTCAACGTCGGGCCCAATGAATTGAATTTGCTGCTGTGGAGAAGAATGTCATGGGAGCTGTGGTGAAGCCAGGTCCACCAGCGATGCACTTTCGGTGGATCGACTGGCAGGCCGGTCCCATCTTTTAGGATTAGGAAGGAGAAGTAGACTCTGACACCAGCCAAGGGTTCCAAGACCTCAGGAACAGCACTTGGGGGTCAGGACTCCAATAGCAGGATCCAGAGTAGGTCCAGTTGAAACTTGTCAGCTGGGCTCTGGGATTGGAGCTTGGCGGGCTAGGAAAACAAAAGGAAGACAAGCCCAGGTGTGAGCTACATCTGCCAGTGACAGAGTGGACATTCTTTGAAGCTATATTGGTTCCTGGGCACGGGTCAGATGATCATCCTGTCAGAGGTACAAACGCCATCCCCACACCCAAAGCCTTTGTCTCAGCTCTGGGAGCCAACTCACACCTCATGAAGGAATTCAGCTCCTGGGTGATAGTTGGAAGCTCATGCAAACAGGCTTCGAGATGGTTTAAGCATGCTATAGGTAAACTTTTGAAAAGTCCCTTTTGCAAAAACATTTGCACAACTCCAACTGTACCAATGAATTAACATTTTTCATCTGGTTCCTTGGCAGAGATTATTAATTTTAATAAGGTATCCTATGCTTTCCTATGGAACAGATAGCCCTGCTTTAATGAAAATAACTTTTAGGGCATTGTCACTGTAAGGACATGTTTAACGCTACACTTTAAAAAAAAAAAAAAGATTTTTTTATTATTTTGAAAAACAAATAAGTCACAATTCTTTTGTTTGCATACTTTTCAGTACAGTTACATCATTCGTGCATATAAGAGGAATCAATAGTAAATCAGTCATTTGCTCCTATAGTATTTCCAAAATTCATTCTCATCTCCATCTCCTGGGTAGGCGAGGTACACAACTCACCCAGGTATGTGTTCCATTTACTCCATTTTTTATCCCATTTCTTAGGACAACCCCTGGACTTGAACACCTCTTTTTCTGCTATCATACATTTGTCTAATTCCTTAGCCCAATTCTTCGGCGACGGTTTCTCTTCCACCCCCCACTTCATTGCAATTGCTCGTTTCACTAGCGTGTATCCCAGAGTGGTCATTTTAACGCTACACTTTTAATGTCCTACTTTCAAATGTCATGCACTCTGCCTTATGGGCATTTAAGGCCTACTTAGGGGTGACTTATTAATATTTAAAAGGAGGGTTTAGGCCCAACAAAAGGCGTTATTTTGACAAGTAAAAATAGCAGTTTAAACCTGCATAGGCAGGTTACTAGTGACAGGCGTGCAGTCAGTTTTTGCATTGTCACTCTAGTGGTGGCGCAATATCGGCTGCAGTCCACTAGTGACATTTAACTTACAGGCCCTGAGTACTTTTTATACCACATACTAGAGACTTATAAGCAAGTTAAATGTGCCAATTAGGAGTATAGTCAATTTCAACATGTTTTTGGGTTCACAGCACATATACTGGAGCCTGGTTAGCAAAGTCCCAGTGCTCAGAGTCAAAAAACCAGTAGCATCAGTTAAAAAAAAATGGGAGTGATCATGCAAAAAGATGAATTTTATTACACCTAGTAAAAAGATAATTAGAGTAATTGAACCTGGAGTTAATTATGGCACCCACTGCCAGTGCCTTGTGATTAACAGACAATAGGGAATAGGTTTCAACTTTGCCAAATGGTGAAAATAGTTAGTAACAACCCTATGAATCTAGACATCCAGCAACATATTTTGACCGAATGTGAATCCCAGGTTTTTAACAGTGGTGGAGTGCTTTTGAGTGTCATCTAAAATCCTATGTGCATCCCAAATAATAATAAACCCAGAGGGACAATTGTGCTTGCCATTTGTCACCTAGTAAATCTAGGCGCAACTCAGGTGGCACATGAGATTTTTTGCATTGCGGAAAAGGTGACAGCATATGCTAATAACAATTTATCTGCTTTCTTAAGGTAGGTAAAGTGGAATTAGGTGCAAATTATGCAGCCTGTATATACCGATCCCTGAACCAGAATGTACATCTAGTTCGCCAACCATTTTAGTACAGTTGTGGCCCTACAGCACTAGTCAAACGCAAGAGCTGGATGTACAAGAGCCAGCTTCAGTTAAAAAGTTGCAAACAAAATGTATTATCTGTGGTGGAACAGCCATGGGTAACCAACAGTTGAAGCATCCTAACAGAGATTTTTGCATCTAAATTGTTATAATCTTATCAATCAGGATTGAGACCTAAGTAAGGTCTCTGGATGCTGCCATTTTTACCAAAAAGGATGATTCCTATGTAATGAGAACCCAATTAGGTACCAGAGAGTCAGTGAAAACATAGACATCATGAGGAAGGGGAAAAGCTCCCATCAAAATCAGGATCCACTATCATTGAAGTTTCAACCCAGGGGTAGCAGCGCAATGACCAGTAGCACTATAGAAAGGACAGGTGCAAGAATAAACACCATATTTGGAGGCTACACCTCATTGGAGCTGCACAGTGGAAGCACAGATGCTGGGACTGCTGTATCCCGGGCTTCTCGTCATTGTCTCTGAAAGGTCTTTATCCCAGGTGTTTTTCAAAGCATTGTTGACCACAAATGATGAGTTCTGTATGCCCGCCACTGGACAATGTTCAGTTTCCCATCCGTGTTTGAGAGTGAAATGGGCACAGCTGCCTGCCCCTAGTTTGTACATTCTATGCAGCTGCTGCTTCACCTGTTTCAGTGCTCATACTGGGGGCTTCACCTCTTTGGCATTTTGACCTGCTTAGGCCAGGAACATTGCTTCAAATATTGCACCGCCTATGTGTTCTGCAAAGAAAACACAACAAGATGATGGACGGAGTGCTGAAACCTTTCAACCACTCACCCCCAGTCACAGATCTAGGTTTAATCCATAGTTCTTTTGCTCACTATGCCACCCCAGACCCACACGTGGGTCCCGTGCTCTCCATGTCACTGGAGTCAAGATAGCCTGGCTGATGAGGGGTGAAAACGCAAAACCGGTCCCAGGATGCTTGATTCCGGTCCAGGGAGGACCTGGCCTGGCAGTTCGGGCTGGTCTGTTCCCGTGGGGAACAGGGTCAAGACTAATTTGCATATGCCTGGGTTTAAACTGGAAGGGCATGGGGAACAAAAGAAATTATGGATTTAGGGTTAGATCTACTGGGGTGAATGTTTGACAATGTTTAATATTCTATCCATCAATTGTTATTTTTGCATTTGTCACCCCGAGTGGGACGTGTATGCCCAGACATGGGTCCCGTGCTCTCCATGCCACTGGAGTCAAGCTAACCTGGCTGATGAGGAGTGAAACCCCGAAACCGGTCTCAGGATGCTTGTTTCCGGTCCAGGGAGGACCTGGCCTGGCAGTTTGGGCTGGACTGTTCCCAGGTTCAAGACTGTTTTGCATATGGGTGGGCTTAAACTGGAAAGGCATGGGGAGCGAAAAAACTATGGAGTTAGGCCCACATCTCTGTACTGGAGTGAATGTTTGACATTGTTCAACATTCTGTCGATCAGTTATTCTTTTTGCATATGTGTTCTCGGTAGCCCTGGTATGCACAACAAACCAGAGGTCTAGGTGCAAACATAATTTGAAAATACCCTACCTTTCCTGTTCACTTGCCCTGAAGAAGTTGTTGCACACCTATTGGACAATGAAAAATGTTCAACCTCTCCTCACAAATGGTCTTAACATGTTTGCACAGTGTGGGTTATTAAATGCTTCCATCCTCTGAATACATTGTTAATGCCCTCTTTGTAACAACCACAATGTTATTGTGATGACAGGCATCATTAAAGCAATTGGGTAACCCATGGTTGATTTTTAATTAGATTTAGTTCAGGATCAGTTATCTGCAAGCTTCCCTCTTTCCCTACTCTTGAGAGAGCATTGTGTGCTTTAAAGTGGCTTATAGCCCCCTCTACCCTTCAGGCCTTCTATTCTGTATCCTTTAATTTTTCTAATAAATTAAAAATATCTGTATGTGCATAGACCTGCAAATAATAGCTTTCTAGAGGCCAGCAACATTACCCTGCCTTCCTACCGTCTAGCACAGCGAAAGCCTCAATCCAAGATGTCCTAGACGGCAGCAGGCGACGACAGGGACCAGGCTTCAGTCCTACCGCAGTACCGGGACTCCCAAGGCAGGAGAGACTCGGCCCGAGGAAACGAAGAACCACGCAAGATGGCAGCGCCGAGACAGTGAATTAATCTGCTGGCTGGGGGTGAGTGGCCATGACCAGACCCCTGAGGTGACATCCACGGAGGCAGCGGGAACCCGGGGCTGGACAGACCACCCGCCCCTCTCCTTTCATTCCTCTCTTTCCTCCGCGCTGCAGCTGCGCCTGGAGGGCGGGCGGCCTCTTAGGGCATTCCCGACACCGCGCAGGCAACAGGGACCGCACAACTGTCGGCAGGCCCGAAATACAGGCTGAGACAAGTTCAACCCGGCACCATGAAGAGGGAACACTACTGCCGACAAAGAACTCCAGAGGCAGCGTCTTTGCTGCCTATTCGAGAAGGTCAATGTGGGGTGGACTGCTCCGGTTCTTCCTCTTCTTTGGCCTTCCCCACGCAACAAGCACACCTTAGGGAAGGACAGCCACATCGGATATTTCCAGTGCCTTGTGGAAGCGAGCCTCACGTCAGAGTGTAGGCCTTGGGCCTAGGCAGCGGCAAGTGATGACCGCTGTTGGCAGTAGGCGGGGCAAGGCCTCCCCCGCTGGGTGCGCAGTCCTGGAACACCCCTGGTCGGATGGTAACTGAAGTTTGATGGAGGCACCAGCTGGTTTCCCCCCCGCTGCGGGGTTTGATAGGAGGCTGCAAGGAGTGCTGGACCTGGAGCCGGGAGGGCAATGTGCTGAAGGTGGCTGGGAGATGCTCCTGGTTGTGAATGAGGAGCGGAACCCGCGGATCAGAAGGATTCGTGTGAGTTGGTAGGGACACCCCACTGGGAGATACCTGTGGGGGACCGACCCCGACATAAAGCGACACTGCCCGCCTTCCTAGACCAGAGAGATTAGGTGCCCCTGGGGACACATGAAGATGCAACAGCGCCCTTGAGCGGCCTTTTGGAGCCAAGCAAGATACGATCCCATAGTGAAACTCTGTGGGAGCCTATACAGTGGAGGCCCCTCCCTGGTAGAGCGACAACCTGCGCCTTGACCACAACCGAGTTGGCCGGTAGGAGAGACGCTGGCCAGGGGTCACTAACATTGCTATTGACCAGTCTACGACCCGCCTGCTGCTGTTGACCCGAGGTGGCCAGCACCCCTGCAGGGGTATAGAAGCTCACCAGAGATCCGTGCATTAGCTAACATTAGATCTGACTACACGATAAACCCTAAAGGAACCAGATACCCATACTGCTATAACGGAAGACGACTGCCCGGGACCCCAACATTGTCCTGAGTGGCAGCGTTCCAGTGCGCCCTGATAGGCAACTGTCAGGCAACACTCACCCAGTATGGCCAGAGACAAAGAACCGAGACCCCCACAACAGGGGAAAATGGACAGATATACAAAAGTCGTGGGCCCTCAACACATAGCCGAGTGCGAGACACCACCCCTACCTGACAACGCAACAATTTTACAGGCTATACAGTCGTCCAGGGAGGCACTGGAGACGAGAATAGGCGAGGTCCGTTCTGAAGTAGCCCTACTCTGTCAGGACTTGCGCAACGTTTCGGACAGAGTGACTCAGGCAGAAAGCCGCTTATCGGAGGTGGAAGACACGACCCATACTCTCCGAAAAAAGGTCACAGAACTCACAACTACCCTCAGGGATGTCTCGTGGAGGGTGGACAACGCTGAAAACCACTCACGCAGGAACAACCTGCGCTTCGTGGGTTTTCCAGAGGGAATAGAGGGCCCCAAAGCTGGCTCCTTCCTGGACAAATGGCTTAGGTACTCTCTCCCGGCAGCACAATTATCATCTTGCTTTGTTATTGAACGGGCCCACAGGACGCCCAGCTTCAAACCACCAGCGGGAGCACCATCACAGCCGCTAATTTCCCGCTTCCTAAATTATCAAGACAGAGACCAAATAATTTGAGAGTTGCGATGCATTTGAAAGGTCGGTCATGCTAATTTCAAAATAATGGTCTTCCCCGACTGCTCTCGTGAAGTTCAGAAACAACGGCAAACCTTTGACTCGGTTAAAGCAAAACTGCGAACTCTCCACATCCAACACATGTTGCTCTTACGGCGAAGCTTAAGGTTATCTTTCAAGGTAAAACTCTCTTCTTTTTGATGCTGGAGGAAGCATAGATTTGGATAGAGGAACGCCTCCCCTTGGGACGAAGGCACGACTCAACAGGAACCTCCTGATGCACAGAGAGGAACTCGACCCAAACTTCAGAGAGAGAGAAGGGGTATTGGCAACAGCCCTGCGAACAGGAAATGTCCGGGTACACCCCTTCTGACAGGATGGCACCTTTTGGAAGTGGCTTAGGCCTCAGACACGGAGGAGGAACTGTCACGAAGAATGAACAAGAGGAACCAACTTAGACACCAAAAGCATTTCGCTCTAGATCTAACAGAGCATGAACTTTCATTAGAATCTGATAGTGATCATCCACTGTTGCAGGAGATCGCCCATATGGAGGCCCAACCTCCAGACGCTGCCACCAAAGATCCTGACTTGATGACCATACGTGATAAAGGCAAGGAATGTTGAGTCATGCGGGCCAGGCGGAGAACCAGGGGTCAGTAAGTCGGCACTAAATGCACTTTGAAGAACATTAGAGTCACCCATCGGGTGTTTAGTTCTGTACCTTGTTAAAAAAAAATCCGTTTTAGGGTGGGAGTTTAAGAAGGTTGGTTACAGACCTCTCAGACCTAACCTGCGACAAAGCTGTCATGTTGACAGTGGGGATATGGTGCGTGGGGAGCAGGAGAGAGTGGGGAGGGAAGGAGCTGAATGGGGATTCAGTGTTTAGGTATGGGTTGAGGAGGGATACTTTAGTCTTCGTAATGAATGGATTGATAGCAGAAACAGAGGCAGAGGCAGGATTCATATCACTGGCAATGTATCACCTTGACACACAACAGACAGTTACACTGGGTGATAAGGGGTACTCATTAATGACATGGAATGTCAACAGTCTTGGAAACAAGATCAAGACAGGATTAGTCGCCACATACCTTAGGAGACTGAAACCTGACATTGCCCTCCTTCAGGAGACACACCTACAAGGCTCACAATGTGGGTTCCTGAGACAGGGAGCATACAAGATCCTGGAACATGCCAGTTTTTCCTCAGGATCGATATGGGTGGCCATTTTAATCAGCAAGACACCCCCCTTTATAATAAACAAATCATGGGCTGACTCCAGCGGCACATATGTCGACGTCCGAGGAATGTGGGGCCGTAGAGACATCACCCTAGTTAGTGTATACACCCCTACTCGACTCCAAAGACAGACATTAGATAAGGTAGCCGAGATATTACTGGAGGCTGGCTCTTCTACACACATAGTAGGGGGGGACTTCATTGACGTAGCAGACCCACCCCTGGACCGCACGAGTTGGACCCCCAGGGCAGCGGGATTTCACACCCCTGACTGGGTTCCTAAAAAAGTTGGGATTAACTGACCTCTGGCATTAACAACATCTCAATGACCACATATACTCATATTTCTCGAGCGCCCATAAGGTATTTTCCAGGCTGGATTACATTTTAACCTCGGTAAGCAAGATAGGTGTGGTTGAGAGGGTGGAATATCTCGCAAGGGGTTTTCTCAGATCAATCGCCCCTCTGACTCACTGTGGGAGGAAGACCCCGCGGATCAAAGGCAGGATGGAGTCTCAATGCATGGGACCTAAAGGACAAGACAGTAGACCGCAAAATTAGGGTGGACACCGAACTGTACTTTGCCGAAAATAAGGACTCAGTGTCATCGGCAGTCACATTGTGGGAAGCATATAAAACTGTTCTCAGTGAGAGGGCACCAAACATTATCGCGTATAAGAAGAAGAAGGAGGTTCGGGAGATAGAGGCCCTAGGGGGCAAACTCTTAGATCTGGAGGGGCGCTTAGGACTTGAAGTAGACTCGCAAATAATGCATCAGATCATGGTTACCCACAGGGAATACCAGCCACTGGCATGCCAAGAGGTGACATCCTTGATTTTATCCGTGCAACACCTTCTGTACGAGGCGGGAGATAGGGCAGGGAGACTGCTTGCCTGGTTGGGTAGAAAAGAGGTGGAGACACGATGGGTGCAGTCCATCCAGGAGGGTGGAGCCACATATACTTTGGCACAGGAGATTGCCGAAGTGTTTGCGAGGTATTATGCTGACTTTTATAAGACACGAGGTCTCAGATTAGAGACTACTTAAGTGAAGTCACCTCTCCCACCCTCTCACTAGATGAGCGTTCAGCACTAGAAGAAGAAATTACCCTAGAAGAAGTAGTGGCAGCTATAGGCAAGCAGAAACCAGGGAAAACCCCGGGCCCAAATGGACTACCGGCCAAACTCTTTAGGAGTAACGCTGAACTATTGTGCCCTTACCTCCTTAAGTTGTTTGTAGAGGCTAAGACGTAGGGAGCTCTCCCCCCAGATCTCTGCAATGCCACCATAGTGGTAATCCATAAAGTAGGGAAGCCTACCACGGATTGCGGTTCCTACCGTCCGATTTCGTTATTAAATGTGGATACAAAAGTCCTGGCCACTAACTTAGCTACGCGACTACTGACGGTAATTACTTCTCTTATTCATAATGACCAATCCAGGTTTATGTCGAAGAGATCAACGAGATTTAATCTCCGCCGGCTCTCCAACTGGCTAGAAACTGTAAAAGAAAGAGACAATACCCATATATTTCTGTCCCTAGACGCCTAGAAGGCATTTGATGCCGTTCACTGGCCCTTTATGCGGCAAGCCCTGCTGAAATTCGGATTTGGACCCAGATTCCTAACATGGATAGATTTACTATATGAGGCACCTATGGCTAAGGTGTGGGTCAACAGAGTAATGTCAGCGGAATTCCCCATTGGTCTGAGCACTAGACAGGGTTGCCCACTGTCTCCCTTGCTATTCGCTCTCATTCTGGAACCACTGGCCTTTATGGTGTGAGCACACCCCGACATTGGAGGTTTCAGGGATGAATCTGAGGCACTTACAGATGAACGAATTTCACTCTATGCTGATGACATCCTCTTTTATGTTACCCACCTGAACATGACTCTTCCTATCATTTTCCAGCTATTTGACAATTATGGTGACCATGCAGGATATAGAATTAATTGGGACAAGCCAAGCCTCTACCCAATACGTGGGCACCTAGATATGCGGGAGAGACCTCCCAGGGCACCTACTCATCGACAGAGATGGGTTTATATACCTTTTCCTTCACGTAACCACGAACACTACGGCCGGTCTCAACCGTAATATCCGTATATTCCATCGAGACGCTGAAAGGTGTAGACTATTGCCTCTAACACTTTTAGGTAGGGCCGCCATGTACAAGATGGTTACGCTGCCGAAATTGCTTTACATTCTCCAAAATGCATACCATAAACTCCTAGAGGATATTTTTGTCATAATTAGACAAGGAAGTCTGTTCGCTTTTATGGAATGGAGGTAATCAGAGAGTGGCGTTACAGACACTCCAGCGCAGTCAGTATAATGGGGTTATTGCACTACCAGATATGAGATCATATGACTGGGCTACGCACTTGATAGCAATCAATGACTGTTGGAACCTACTGTGCGATCATCCAACGTATGCTCTAGAGAGGCTCCAATTCCAAACACGTACATATCTCCACTACATCTACGGTGACAAGGGGATAAGACAATTACTGCCGGCAACCCAGAGGGCAATAGAAGCCTGGAGGGTGGTGGAAAGACGAATGGGGTGGGACAAAAGACTTACCCGAGAAACTCCACTGTGGGAGGTAACACACCTGCCCTAAATTGGGAAACTGCAGGGACGTGGGACACAATAGGGATATCCAGACTGGGTGACCTCTAGGAAGATGGATCCCTGATCTCTTTCAGCTCTCTCCAATGCGAATACCAGTTAAGTTACACCCAGCAGTTCAAATATCTACAACTGCATCATGCATGGAGGGCGGAGAGGCTGGACATGGGTGACATTCCTGAATATACGCCCCTTGAAGGGAGACTGCTCAAGGGGGAAATAGCTGATAAAGCTGTCTCATTGACCTACAAGACATTAATTAATAACATGCTGGATAGATTTCAGATCCTGAGGGCACAATGGGAAAATACAATGGGGGAAATGGATGAAATTGACTGGGAGGTGGCGCTCATGCACCCAAGAGAGGTAGCCATTAAATTAAGGTTACGACTGATTCAATTCAAGATCCGTCATAGGCTATATTACAATAGGGCCCGCCTACATAGATTTGGAATAGCAGAGTAACCTGACTGCTTGTGGAACAGAGAGAGGTACATACATGCACACGCTATGGGAATGCCCTCATATACAGACTTACTGGTCCACAATTTTAGAGGAACTCAATAAGATACTAGGGGAAAAGCTACTGATGGATGCTAAGTACATCTTGCTGGGCATTCCCACAGAGATTGGGATTTCCCTTAATAAGCTCCTATTCTGCAACTTAGGACTTATTGTGGTTAAGAGGGACATAGGGACAAATACTGGGGTGCACCAGAGCCCCCACGTTAAAGGAATGGAGACTGGGAATGGACCTGTACATGGGTGCAAAGAAAGCCACATACAAGGCAAGAGGGTGACCGAAAATGTTTTATAAGGTCTGGGGTCCCTGGCTATGATACTGTGGGTTAGATTTAGAAGAAGGGACTGAAAAGCCCTCATCACTGACCCCCTATGTGAAATGTGAGAATGAATGGTGGACTTTAAGAAATTTGGCAACCCTGCCTATTACAATATGTAAATGTTCTACTGCCTGCCTGATTGACTATGCTTTCACTCCCAGATACTCATTGTTCTTGATGCAAAGTTATGCATCACATACTGGTTCTAAGAAAATTTCAATAAACATATTTAATAAAAAAAAAATATATAAGCTTTCTATGTTTGTGTATTTAACCTTATTAGAAGAGAAGGGACTCTGAAGCGCTTTGAGATAAGATCTGCCCAAACGGATCCTGTGATAACACAAAATGGGTGGGGTGGAGTTTCACACTGGACATCAAGACTGTCCCAGTTCTCAGTTGTAGAACTGTTTGTAGGCTGAGATGAAAACATCAGGTTTCTCATATGCATGATGGTACATCTTATCTTATGTTGACTTATAAAGCGCATAGCTGCCCTAAGGCTTCCCAGTGCTGTGAGAGTCTAAGCAAGCACCTATGTAACTAAAAAATGCCTAAAATTACTGGGGGAATAACCAAGGTTAAAGACGCTTTCTGAATTTGACCTCGTCCAACTCCGTTCTCAGACTGATTGGCATTGAGTTCCAGAGTTTAGGGGAAATGTAAGCGAGCGATCTTCCAGCCCATCTGGCCTTATAAATCCATGGAACTGTCAAAAGACCAGTGTAAGAGGATCTTAACATCCTGTTCGGAACATAGCAGGTCAATAGGGCTCTGACCATATAGCCTTTGCTATTTACAGCCCTGTGTGTAAGACACAGAGCCTTGAATTTGATTCTCTGCTCCATGGCAGGCAGTCAAGGCTTTCTTAGCAGATTCACTTTTAGGCGTTTTGCAGCATCTGGAGTCTTTTTTGGACTGTTTTAGGGGAACCCAGATATAGGGAGTTTCTGTACTCCAGGCATGAGGATATCAAGGCCGGGACTACCACTCTGCTGCATAACATTGGCAGTAGCACCAGAATTTTCCTCAACATCCTCAGCATGACAAAACATGCACTGGTCAGTTTTATTGCTTGGGTTTCCGTTGAAAGAGAGCTGTCCAGCCACATCCCCAAGCTTTTAATAGGGGAGGACGGAACTGGCCGAGCCCCTAGACTATCTGGCCAACCCAATTATGATACTGGGGGAGGATTGTTCCCTCGAACCATTAGTTACGTTTTGTCCCCGTTTAGTTTCAAAGAGCACCTTGCCATCCAGTATGCCACTTTCTCCAGGCAAGGGCCTAACCAAGGCTGAGCTCCCTCACCTGAGGAGAGGGAAACAACAAGCTGTGTGTTGTCTTCATAGGACACAATTGAAACTTCAAATTCTTTGTCAATAGAGGCCAGCGGTCTCACATAAATATTAAAAAAAGAAGGGCTGAGACCTGCGGAACCCCACATTTCAGAGGGACCTTCTCAGATTAGCGGGGGGGTTAAAAAGTCTGCAATGCTCTTGTCTTTTAGAAAAGACAGCAGCCACTCTAAAGCGGTACTCCTTACGCCAATTTCCCTCAACCTGAGTGCCAAAGTCTTGTGGTCAACTGTATCAAATGCTGCACTCAGGTCAAGGAGGATAATGGCCGCCGCTCCTCCTTTGTCTAGGATTAATTTTACCTCTTCAGCTACCACAAGTAGTGCCGACTCTGTACTGTGCTTTGGACGGAATCCGTTCTCGGAGCCGTCCAAAAGCCGATTGTCTTCCAAATGTTTAGACAGATGTTGATTGATATGTTTCTCTAAGACTTTCCTAAACACGGGGAGGATCGATATCGGTCTGAAGTTCTCTGGACATGCTTCCACTCTTGTGGGACAATTCCGCTGAACATTGACATATTTAGTAATTCCCAAATCATCAGGAAAATTTCTTGGCTACCCATTGCCAGAATGGGGAGGGGCCGGGTCTAATCGGGAGCCCGATTTCACTTTCCCAAATAGATTTAAAGAACAGGCTAAGGGAAGTAGGAATACAGGACAAAGCCTTGGATTGGCTAACCTCTTTCTTGGAGGATAGATCCTATCAAGTGATGGAACAGGATTGCTTCTCAGACCTCTTGCCTACTCTTTGTGGTGTTCCACAGGGTTCGTCACTCAGCCCTACCCTATTTAATATTTATGTACAACTGCTCGCCAGTATAGTGCAGGAGTTCGATATATCAGCTGTATCATACGCAGATGACACCCAATTGGTCGTGTCTCTGACTAAGGGCCCTAATTCAGGAAACCAACAGCTGATTCCCTGTTTGGAGAAGGTTGCCAACTGGATGTCAAATAATCGCCTGAAACTAAACGGAGAAAAGACAGAGCTCATGATACTGGGAAACCCTACTATACACAGACCCCTGATTCACTGGCCAAATGACATGGGCAACCCTCCTGATCCCAAACCCGTTATAAAAAATCTAGGTATCTGGCTGGAGGGTACGCTCACAATGGACTATCAAACCAATAAATTGTCCGGAACATGTTTTGCGTTACTCACAATGATTAGGAAGATTATCGAACGGATCCTAGATCACTTAAGAAAAACTGTCATCCAATCTCTTATAGCATCTCGCCTGGACTATGGTAACTCCCTTTACATAAGCTCACCAAAATATGTAATAAAGAGACTCCAGGTGGTGCAAAGGGCGGCAGCAAGGCTCTTATTAAAAATCCCAAGACACGTATCAGTAAAAGAATCCCTCAAACAGCTCCACTGGCTTCCGATCGGAGCCAGAATCAAGTTCAAATCCCTCTGTATTGCTCACAGGGCCATCAATAAAAAAGGTCCAGTAAAGCTCAGACAATTGATCTCAATTCACACTCCCATCAGACACCTAAGATCCTCCCACCACCAGCTCCTGAAGACAATCATAGTCAAACGGGCAAGATGTGGAGGCAGATCATTTGCCCATATGGTACAGAGGCTGTGGAATGCCCTCCCACTTAGCCTCAGATCACTGCCCAACGTAATCTCCTTCAGGAAAAATCTACAGACCTGGCTTTTTCTCCATTAATTCACATATGGTCGTAGCTCTCAGCACAACGCTCACCAGTGCGGGGAAGCCTTTGGGCAGCCAGGCGCTTTACAAAACGTAAACATAAACATTGAAAAAGGCTTCATCCATAATTAGGGGAAAGTTATGAAGGCATCCTGTCCCTTCTGGCAGTGACGGACATTCTGGCCCTGTATAAAGAGATCCCCTTGCTTTTTGTAGATCACTGTATATGTCTGCCACCTTGTTTTGGAAAAATGCTGCTAGTTCATTACAGCGTTCTTCTGAGGGGTTATGCAGTGAGTTCCTGCTTTTAGGAGCATTTACATGTAGTAACAAACTATTTTTACTCACTGTAGAAAATTTGTCGCTCGCATGTTCAAGCACAGCCCAGTGCTTGGTAACCTATAACATGTTTTTCATATTTCCATATTCATCAAAAGGGTGAGTCATGGTGGGGGGAGGGGTTATGTCTTGTTGCTGCATTGTTCATGGATAAGTTCTAGCACAGCTCACAGGTGCTAACCTCAGGCTCTGGAAACCAACTCCCAAACTCCTCTATTGAGTGGGAGCATGCTGCAATTAATCAAAGTAGGTGGGTTGCACATTGGCTGTTCAGGCTGCCCATCTCTCCCCAAACGGATGATGGTGTATGTATTCACAAACAGTCTTAATCACTGTTGAAAGGTCATCCTCATCCACAAACACTAGGAAGCAGATCATGTTCCCCCAACTCCCCGAATCTTTGCCCCTCTGTAGAGTTCAGCAGAATAAAACATTGATGTAAATGACTAACAGCACTGACTGTGCTTCAGCACTCAAGTGACCACACGGAAACACTAAGTTATGTACTACTTTGAACTGCATTTACCATAATGGACCAGGACGGACTGGGACAGACTTGTGAACAGTGTGCAACTCCACCCCCTAGTGGTCCTGTGATAAGTTTTACATTCAAGACTAGATATTACTGTTATTCAAATTAAAATACTGTGAAAAGCAAAGGACTAATGTGCAATTCAGCACAAATCATTGTGGTGATTATGATATGGGTTGCCATGGGGAAGATAGGTTATAAAGGGGGGATTATGGAATGTTGTTGGTGGCAGTTGGAGGAAAGTGTAGATTTAGCTGAACACTCCTGGTTTTGTGTAGCCAGCATAAATAAAGATATCACTTTACTTACCTTGAATCAGCTCTTATTACTACAGAATTGGCAACGTCCGGACCTTCCTACTGTCAAGCTACTGTTTTCTCCATTGGGAAATCACGGTGCTTCCTCAGAAGCTTTCTGGATTTGAGGTGGATTCTTCACGTCGGAGTGTGGCAGGCATTGCAGGACCCACATGGAGGGTTTTGGTAGAAACAATTTCACTCTAATGTACAGATAGGTTTAGGCAAGCTGGAGTGAGCCCGCATGGCCACGCTCTACTATTAAAGCGTGAGGGATTGTTGACTGGAGCATGCACCTACTACGTTTCAGCAGGCGCCATATGCCTTGCATGACAAACCGCAGGAAACAGCGTTACAGCCATCTTGGATTAGGCCACGATGAGTGAAGTTTGGCGGCCATCATGAAGTCGCACGCACAAGGTTGGATTTCAAATAAGGCAGTGGAGTGGCTATCTTGGATTTGGCCATGTCAGATATGGTTATATAATGCATGAACGTTACCTTGCAGTGATACACACATCTCATCCAACGTGTGTCATTGTTGCTGCAGTGAGGAGGCAGTTATATTTACAATGCTGAGCCTGTGCATGGACACTTCAATGCAGTGATACACATACCAGTCTGCATGTTTAGTTGTGTGTCACAGTACTCTAGGGGACTAAACATCCACGGTGATACACACACCTTGTGTAGAAACACTACACAGTGGTGATACACCCACGGTTCTGCACATTAAGTTGTGTGCCACAGTACATGGTTAGGACTAAACATCCATGGTGATACGCACACCTTACTGCAAGCCAGTGTGAGATACTTGTACTCACGGTCAGAGATGATTCATTGGCTATTGTGTAATTTGGGTGTCGTCATGTGTGCTCAAACCTTTTCTGTGACTCCTTCTTTAACTTTCCTACCATCTCCTGGCAAACAGCAAATGAAATGGCCAGAGTGAAAGGAGTATTTTTTCAATTATATTTCTGCACTAGAGGAGGAAGGTTCAGAGGATTTTACTCCCTCAAGAAAAAGGGAAATTTTACTGCATAGTCTGGGTCCAGAAGGTTGGTGGTTTTATGGTCAAATTGAAAAGAAAACCAGAACAGGAGAAGATATTGATGAGTTCAGATATGCCTTAGAAGATTTGGATAACTAGTATCAGCCAACTCTTTGAGTGGCTATTGATAGATATAATTTTTCCAAAGGAAACAAGGGAAATCCGAGAACACTGAGGATTATGTGTCCGCTCTAAGGAAATTAACTATTTTGTGCAAATTCGGCCCTTTGTATGATGAGCTTATTAGGGATCTGGGGCCAGATGTATGACCATTTCATTTAGCGCCTCGCAATTTGCGACAAATTGCGAGTCGCAAATTGCGAGGCGCTAAATGAAATGTACAACAGTGTGTTTAACACTGTTTGCGATTCCCAATGGGGTCGCAAATTGAGAGGCTCATTAATATTAATGAGCCTCTCGCAATTTGCTAGCCCATTGGGAATGCCAGCCCTCCCAGGAATGGTGGCCTGCTGGGCTCAGCAGACCACCATGTCTGGGACTGCATTTAAAAAAAAAAAAATGAAACGTTTTCGTTTCATTTTTTAAGGGCAGGCAGTGGTCCCTGGGACCACTGCCTGCCCTTAAAAAATAATTTTGCATGCATTTGCAAAGGGGAAGGGGTCCCCTGGGGACCCCGTTCCCATTTGCAAATGCATTACCACCTACTTGAAGTAGGTGGTAATTGCGAGTGTTTTGCAACCGCAATTGCGGTTGCAAAACATTAGCACATGGTTCTGAGACTCGCTATTTGGAAGGGAACGCCCCTTCCAAATAGTGAGTCGCAAAACCTATTTAGCGAGTCGCAAAAAAATTGTGACTCGCTAAATAGGCTTTGTACATGGCCCATGATGTTTTTGCATGCGCAAACAGGTCCGCAAACCCGTTTGTGCATGCAAAAACGGGTCGTACATCTGGCCCGAAGTCATTATGCATATTAATGACTCAAATTTACAAGAACGGTTGTGGGTGATTGGAGATTCATCCCTCAAGGATATTGTAGCTATTGTAAAAAAAGCAGAATTATCGAAAAGGTGTGCCAAAGCAGCAATTAGGAATTCTCCTGCTACAGAGAATGTAACTATTTGTAAAGTCTCTAACACTGGTCTTAACTCAGGAAAAAAGGGTAATACTACCTTTACAACGGCAAATGCCAAAGTACAGAATGTGATTTTAGCAATGATAGACATCTGAGTTGTTATAGATTTGGTATCAAGGAACATTTAGCGAGGGATAAAAAATGCCCAGCCTTTAGATCTAAGTGCTATAATTGTGAAGTTATGGGTCATTTTGCTAAAGTGTGTAAGAAGAAAAACACTCAGACAGTGAAGATTGTATCGAAAAGATCTGATTCCGATCTGTCAAATGAGAACATAAATGACTTAAGTGGGGCAGAAGGGATAATGATTGATTGTCCAGTCTTGAATTTCTAAGTTAATTTGAAGAACAAACCAATGTGTTTAATGAACATTGGGGGAGTGTAGTTGATGATTGTGGCAGATTCTGACTCGCCCTATACTAACATTGATGACAAAGTTTGGGGGAAAGGTTTGCTGGTGTTTTGGGAAGAGAATTGAGGGAATCAGACATCCACCCAGAAACCTTCACAGAGGAGAAAATACCTATGTTGGGTTAAAGGACTTTAAAATTGGAATCCAAACATAGAATGACTATAGGCAAATTGTATGTTGCAGCTAAAGGTCCTTCTGTTCTCGGGTGGATTGACAAAGAGCTTAGGGAATCACTCTGGATCCTAATAGTATGGGACAAGTTCAACTGTTGGAAGAACCTGTAGGAAGTGTTGAGGAGAAGTGGCGTAAAGACTTTCCCTGAGGTGTTTTCAGGTACAGTGGGGAAATTAAAAGGATTTTCACTTAGGACTGTACTAAAAGAAGGGGCTAAACCAGTTTGTCACAGAGTAAGGTATATACCTTTGAGTGTCAGGGAAGAAGTGAAAATTGAATTACATAAGTTGGAAAAGAGTGGAATCATTGAGCCTGTGGAGTGTGCGAAATGGTTGCCACTTCTTGTTGTGTTAAGGAAGGCTAGTGGGCAGAAAGGTTTGTGCGTTGATCTAAGAGATCAAAATAAAACTATTGTGGTGGACAAGTTTCCCATGCCTAAAATTAATGGGATCTTGTCCAAGATTAAAGGAGTGAAGTTGGAGGGGCGTGGCTTGACACCGATGTAGACAGGAGCGGTCCACGGAGCTCCGGCCCAGACATCCCCCATCCGGCATGATCCTGAGCCCCAGACCCTCTAATAAAGTGAGAACTGGGTGACAGAAAGATCCTAGGGTGTGGGCACCTAGCTAAAAAGAGGCCACAAGCCGTGAATCGAGACGAGGCGGGACTGAACAGAGAGGGGACCCGCGAAGCACCGAACAAGATGGCGGCCATGGCGCTGTGAGACGGCGGAGCCTGGGAGTTCGCGAGCAGGGGACGCAGGAAGATCGTCCCCTTATCGGAGCAACAATAAAGATAAACTCCCCGACGCAGCCACTCCATGCTCTGGAGACCACCCAGCAAAGAAGAGACAAGAATCAGCAGGCGGCCGGCAGCGACGCGTTGGGGTCGTGAGCGAACGCCACAGAGGACTACAGGCGACTGTTGGGAGGAACAGAGGCCACAAGAGTGTGGCATCTGAGGTGGCAGTTGGGACCGCGCTGAATGATTGGCAGGGGATGATCGGCAGGGGAGGTCGGACAGCGGGACCCTGCATGACCCTGAAGCCTGTAAGAGGAGAAGGAGGGGGCCAGCGGGAACAACAGTACCGCCTGAGGAGCGCGCCCGGCCTGAATCCAGAAGTAGGCCCTGAGGCGCATGGGCCGTCTAGAAGTAAACCTGGCAATCCATTAAGGCAGCTACGAGCGGCGCAGACAGTGAACCTGGGAGCAGGAGAGGCATTCTAAACGAATCCTCATCCCCGGAGCAGAGCGAGGGCCCCTAGTGCAACTACGCCGGATATTAGAGGCAGGCCGTAGAGGTGGTGGCAGAAGCTGGAGGCAGATAGCGGCGTCAAGTCTCGACGGAGTGCGACTGCCATAAAAGCGCTAGGGAGGCCGCGTAGAAGCGTGGCAGAGCGGAAGGGGCTGAGATGTGGGACGAGCAACAGAGAAGGGCAATAATGGCACTGAGTCAACTCGAGTGAGGGGAAAGTTGAATAGGGCGCAGCCATAGGACCAGAGACTCGTGGAAACTGAGGAACAAGACCAGGCTGCTCGAGGAGGAGGGACGACAACCGAGCAGAGTAAGAGCGGCCCTGAACGGACCGCCAGCTGGAGGAGCAAGGCTACAGTAAGTGAGGACTCCAGGGGCAACACTGAGAACTGCCCGCCAAGGTCATAGGCGGCTGTAGGATTCACTGAGGGACTACCGGCCCTGCTATGGGATACCCAACCTGAGGAGGCGAAGGTCCGGCTGGCGAGATGGAAAAAGTCTAGAAACGCAGAGGATTTAGCGCCCTCGTCATGGAAGGGGGCGGAACTCAGACAGATGACGACGATGAGGGCCATGGGTCGGGGAAAGGCCCGGCAGCCGCAAGGCCCACTCTGACGGACATAATACAAGCCATTACGGCCTCCAGAGAGGCCCTTGAAACCAAAATAGATGCAATTGGCACGGACTTGAACCTATTGAAAGATGACCAATGCAAATTAAAAGAGAGAGTAGTGATCACCGAAAAGACACTCACTGATCTTCCCACAACAGTGGCAGATTTACAAAAATCTCTCAGGGACATTGAAGCCAAAGTGCGGACCCTTGAAGTCAGGGCAGAGGACAGCGAGGGGAGGTCTCGTAGGAATAATCTACACATAGTAGTAATGCCAGAGAGGGAAGAGGGAAATGACATGGTGCAATTCCTGGAAGATTGGCTCAAGACAGAGGTAGCACCAGAGGGGCTTTTGCCCTTTTATGCTCTCGAAAGGGCGCACAGGGTCCCAGTCAGGATCCCCAAACCAGGGGCCCCCCCACGACCCATAGTGGCGCGGCTTCTACACTATAGAGACCGAGACCATATACTCCAGCAAGCCCGCCAGAAAAAGGAAGTGCAAGTGAGCAATAGTAGGGTGATGATATTCCCTGACTTCACTAGGGAAGTGCAAAGGCAAAGAGCTTCTTTCCTAACGGTTAAAAAGAAACTGCGGCAACTACAAGTCCCATACGCAATGCTATTCCCAGCACGACTGCGAGTAGCAGACCAAACAGGGGTGCAGTTTTTTCACACACCACAAGAAGCCTGGGAGTGGCTAGATTCTAGACCGAGGCACGAAGGGCGAGGATTTTAACCGAGACCAGTGCCGAAGAAGAAGGACAAGGGACAGAGCACAACAAGAGTACCCTCCTCGACAGAAGTCAGAGCTGAAAGGCATTAAGCCCTCCGGGCGGTGGCAGAACTCAGCCAAGGGGAGGTTCACCCCTGGATCGAGCAGAAGTGACCAAGAGGCAGACCGATCAGACGGCTCGCTGGCAACGAGTGCAAACGAAGACTCTGAGATGGAGTTACCAAAGATAACACCCAAGTCAGTAGACAACATTGTCTAAAGAGAGAAGGAGATGTAGGGAAGTCATGGGTACTGCCAGAACATTGCCTTGTGGAGGCAAAGTCGGAGACAAAGACGAGATGCCCGATTGGAAAGGGAAAAAATGATAGACACTATGAAAACTGGGGCTGAGAATCCGGACATAACAATGGGGGATGTGTGGCTGGTGAGGCTCCCGGACCCGTGGGTAGGCTTCACAACCCCAAAGTTACGAGGAATCTTACTTGTATTTTCTTTGTTTGGATGGGATCTGGACTACCTTTACCTATCCTGGGGAAGGGGAGTTGGGATGTTTGTTTATATAGGGTGTTATTTTCAGGGACCAGGCGTGTCAGGGGTAGGGAAATAGACGAAGAAAGGACAATACCAATCCAATGGCATCCCCCATAGACCTTAAGTGCATCTCGTGGAACATACGAGGGATGCACTTCCTGACAAAGCGACATAGAGTACATCCATACTTAGTGAGGAGAGGGGCCCAAATCGCTATGTTGCAGGAGACACATATAACGGCGAAAGAGGGAGCTACGCTACAACGTAGGTGGAGGGAGCAAGCATACTACACGAACTATTCGGCATTTGCTGGTGAAGCCCTGGTCTGGGTGAGGGCGGGGGTACCATTCCAATGCACTAAGCAAATACTAGACCCTGACGGGAGATATATAATTCTGCTGGGCAAGTTGGATGGGAAAAATGTGACGCTAGGTAGCATTTATGGGCCAAACACTAACCAGATCCCGTTCCTGACCCATCTCTCTGGATCACTAGCACCGGCATTGACGGGATCGGTGCTAATAGGGGGAGACTACAATTGCATTACAGACATGGCGCTGGATCGTTCCCACCCGCCCCTTGCAGACTCGCCCATGCGTAGAATAGCAGAAGCATGCAGAAACTGGCAACAGCAATGGGGGTTGATAGACACTTGGAGGGCACAGCACCCAGAGGACAGAGACTACTCGTTCTTCTCGCCCCTACATGAGTTGCACGTTAGATTAGATTCCATGTTGTGCTCCCCGGATGTGCATGAATGCGTACAGACGAGCGAGTATCTGGCGAGAACGACCTCAGATCATAACCCGTTGTTGGTGGGGTTGACCTGGACCAGGGATAGGCCAAAAATCCCGACTTGGGGCCTGAGACCTGAGACGTTAGAGGACCAAGTCTTCCAGGCAACAATACGCACAGCGATCGGACAGTACTTCGATGAGAATGCTGGGACGGCCACGAACAAATTAGCAGAATGGGAGGACTTCAAGGCTGTAATACGAGGCAGGTGCATATCTGAGGCGGTGGGAGTAAGAAAAGTACTTATGAGGGATACAGTCAGTCAGTCAGTCAAAAATACTTTTATTGATTCGTTAAAAATCATAAAAGGATGGCAAACCATCATAAAACACTATACTTTAAATGAGCATTTTTTTTTTAAACATAAAAGAGAAAAAAAAAAGGCCTTAGGAGTCATGACCACAATTAAAAACTAACAAGCATTACAATACATTTAAAAATGTCAGCCAGCAGATTATTTATTAGCTGCTGGGCATGAATCAATTTTTCCAGTTCCTTTGCTGCTATTTTCCAGAATTTTATAGCGCTACAAGACAGGGGAATCGAAAACCCTCCAAGACACCTAATGACTGCGGCTCTACATGTTCTTATCTGTTCATTCCTTAAAATCTCCCCAAGAATGGATTTACGGGTTTTCAGTAAAAAAGGGCAAGTACATAGTAGGTGTAGTAGTGACTCCTCCCCTTGACCACAAAGGCGACATTCCTTAGATGGCGATATATGTTTCCATGTTGGGGTCAAATCCTTTGAGGGGAATGATTCCATTCGGAGCAACATCAGGTAGTGCTTTTTATGGTGGGAGAAATGTTCAATCAGATACTGTTGCGGCTTCAGCCTCTGGTAGGCCTGTATCACCGCCCAGGCATGATGTTTTTTTGCAAAGTTCATTTTATCAGCTATTAAAGAGATCCGCTTGATTGCAGTATTCACCACGCTTTTGAATCCAACATACGTTACTGGTGTTAACCAGGCCTCCTCTAGTTGTAATGCCGACAAAGATTCCTTCAGGATTATCGTGATTGAATTAGCTAGTCTTCCTTGAGTTTCAATCTCGACCCAACAACGGTGGGCTAGAGTGTTATCTTCTGCCTCCCTCATCCTCCAATAATACTTTACCAAGGCACCTTGTCTGGCCATGATCTGATTTTTAGTCCAAATTCTAAACGAATTTGTTCCTGTGAAGTATGTAGCGGTATTAAAAACAGTCTTTTGAAAAATATAGATTGTGCTGTATTTAATATTATTCAGAAGTTCTGAGCCATACGAGATGGAAGGTAAAAATTTTGCGGCGATCACTTTTAACAGATGACCGGTAGAACAACCTATGAGTTTTTTCCTCAGGATTTTGAAGGTAAATAACAGTTGTTTAGCTTTCGTGCGTCCTTGTTCCACGTGTTGCTTAAAATTGAGCTTGCAGTCTAACTGGAAGCCTAGATATTTATAGGAAGCAACCCGGGCCAACAATAGGTCGCCCAATTTCCAGGAAAAGGTGTGCCTTTTTGATAATTTATTATGTTTTGAAAAACACATTACTTTTGTCTTTTGGTGATTGATCGTGAGTTGGTTCAGAGTAGTATAGGCTCCTAATCCGTGATCAATTTCTGCAGGCCCACCGGAGTTTGTGCTAGCAACACAATGTCATCTGCATATTGGAGGCACGGTGTCGGTATTTTATCCAATCTTGGGGGGGTCAGCTGGAATTGACTGGAGGCACTTATCGAGATCAGAGGTGTAAATGTTAAACAGACAAGGCGCTAAAACGCATCCTTGTTTTAGCCCGTTTAATGTTGGGATCTTACCGGTTACGCTGGAGCCATCTCCTTTCTTGATTTGGACCCACGTATGAGAATACAAATTAATAATAGCGTCCAGAAGTCTGGGCGGGACCCCCCAGGCTTGCATTTTTGCCCATAGAGTGGCTCTTGGAACCTTATCGAAAGCCGCTTTGAGGTCTACGAAGCAGGCGTACAGAGGCCTTGATTTGAAAAAAGCTTGGTTGGCTAGAAGGGTAACCGCAGAGATGTTCGTAAGGGTACCCATCCCAGCCCGGAAACCAGTTTGCGTATGTGGTATTAGGTTTATTCGACTGACCCAAGCCTCTAACTCTACCAGGAGGTTAGATGCATAGATTTTCGCCTCCACATCTATCAACGCGATCAACCTGTAGTTGGAGGGATCCGAGCGAGAACCCGATTTATAGATTGGATTAAGAATGCTTCCTCTCCAGGACTCCGGGATCAGCGTATCGGCTATAGCTTTGGAAAAGAGAGGTGTCAAAACTTGAGACCAAATGGGGGGTCATGCTGAAACAGAGCATTTGGTAATCCGTTCGGACCTGGGGCTCCCTCAGATTTTAAATTTTTTATAATTTTTAGGACTTGAATGTCTGACAACGGCACAAATTCTTCGAGGGATTCATTATTCTTAATTTCGATGACTTTACCTCGACCTCCAGCCTCCTTCCCTGTTAATAATCCGCTATTTGGGGCCAATAGGGGTGGAGTTTCGTTAAATAAAAGTTCGATATGAGCTCTCCATGTGGCCTCCAATATATCCGAATTATGATGTCGATTCCGGCCACTAGTTAGTTGGTTGATTTGTTCCCAGAAGAGCTTGGAGTCCCCTAATTTACAAGCGTAAAGACGTTTCGCCCAAATATGTTCTTGGTACTCTTTTTTTAGTAAATTTTATATCCTTTTTCAACTTTTTTCTTGTGTTTGAAATTAAGAGCAGAAGTTCCTGGTGGCCTTCTGGTCCCTGTGATCGTAGTTGTCTGAGGTACTTATTTAGTTGTTGTTTTTGTTTCCTCAGGCTATTGGTGAACCAGACTGCCCCTTTTGGGCTTCCTGCTTTGTGGGCGTGGACATGCTTAGAAAATTTCTTATTAATTTCATAAATAAAAGACTCCCAAGCTTTTATGGTCAGAGTTTCAGAGTTGGATCTTTCCAAAAGACTGGTGTATGTACTTGTGATGTCCTTGATGTTATCCTTGTTCCAGCGAAGGCGTTTTAGGTTATAACATTGTGTTAACGATGATAGTGCCTTCGCTTTCTCTGAAGTTGCAAAGGATTTTAATAGGGTAAAGGATTGCGGTTGATGATCACTTTCCGCCCTGTCTTTTATTTGGAAGTTCGTGATATACGGGAGGAGGTCGTTATCCGTAAAAGTGTAATTAATGGTATGAGGGATACCATGGCGGCAGAACAGCGGCTCCGAGATTTAGAGAAGGAGAGACCTGAACGGAGGGATAAACAGGATGAATTATTAGCGGCTAAGGAAACAGTGGCCGAGCACGTAGATCGATTGCGCTGCTTTGACTGTAAAAACTACATTACACGGGCCCACACTGAGAGGCATAAGACTGGGTCATTTTTGGCCTGGCTGGCTAACCCAGCTAGGAGAGGGTCAGTCATATGGGAAATGAAGGAGGAACGAGGGGAGATCTGTCATAGACAACAAGATATCAATGATATCTTCCTGAGATACTATACAGAGTTATATGAAAGCAGAATATCCCCCACAGATGGGGAAGTTGATGAGTTTATGGGAGACATAGAACTGCCAGCAATTACGGAGGAAGAAGCGGAGGCTCTAGGGAGGGACATAGACATAGGTGAGGTGAGAGGTGCTATCAAAACCATGGCCAGAAATAAAACACCAGGGACAGACGGACTCCCAGTGGAGTTTTACTCCACATATATTGACCTATTGGCCCCTCGGCTAGTGGAAATATATAATCAGGCAAAGCAAGATGGGAGGCTCCCTGGATCAACGAGGGAGGCAGTGATTATTCCCCTGTTGAAACCCGGGAAATCTCATCTGATAAAACAGCGTACAGGCCACTGTCTATGCTTAACCTGGATTATAAAATTTTGAGTAAGATTTTTTTTTTTTTTAAAAGTCTTTTTATTGAACAAAAAAAAACAAGCTTCAGAGACATAGCATACACAGACATACAATTGCAGGTTAGGAAATAAGCACATCTGCCCCGTAGCCCCCCAGATATCAAACTCAGATACATGCTGCACACATCGCTACTGAATTAGACGGATCCCTCCGCCCATCTCTCATAGGAAATCATGTAAGACACACCTCAGGACCCCGTGCACGGGCCTCTATACTGAGCCCATGCCCCCCAAATTTTCTCCCATTTGCGGGGGTATCCCCGGCTTTGATAGACCACTTGTTCCGCCCTATGGCACCAGTCCATATCGCACTTCCATGCTTCCAGTGTTGGGGGTTCTGCTGCCCCCCATGCCCAGGCAATATTCCTCTTGGCGACCCCCCCTGCTAAGGCTAGCCAGGTCTTGGCCCATTGTGGCCATGTGATCTCTCCTGTGACGCCCAGGATGTGCCATCTAGACTCCAGCTGGACTTTCTCTCCCACCACTGTCTCTATTATTCGGGTCAGACCCCTCCAATACCTCTGAATCTTGGGGCAGGACCAAAGAATATGAAAGAAGGACCCTTTCTCGCCACATCCCCTCACACACAGCTCCGATATACAACCCCCAATACGTAACTGTACCATTCGCGAGGCGTACGATCTATGCAGAATGCGAAGTTGAACAAGCCTAAAGCGCGCTCTAATGGCTATGTCTCTGGGACTCTGTAGGGCCTCCGCCCAATCATCATCCTCCAGAAGCCCCAAGTCAGATTCCCAGGCCTCCCTCATTTGAGTAAGATTTTAGACACCCGGCTACACCATGACCAAGCAGGATTTATACCCTCCAGGAACACAGCGCTGAATGTCAGGAGGCTACCGCATATACTTGCAGCTGATTCATACTGTAAAGAGGAAGCGGTCATCTTTGCAGTAGACATAGAGAAGGCCTTTGATAGCCTTGAGTGGCCTTACCTGTTTCGAGTGATGAGAAGGTTTGGGTTGGGACCTGGATTTGTGGGGTGGACGGCCTTACTATATACGGAATCTACAGCTAGGGTTAAAACGGGGAAGCTTATATCAGATTGTTACCTAGTGGAACGAGGAACACGGCAGGGGTGCCCTCTGTCACTCCTGCTATTTGCTCTGGCCATGGAGCCGATAGCAGCCAGACCAAGGAAAGGGTGCTACTATCGGGGGCTAGTTGGTCAAACACACCACATCGCATTATATGCTGATGACTTGCTATTATTCCTTGGTAATGTGAGGGAGGAACTTCAAGGAGCCAGGCAACTGCTAGCAGCATTGGAGAGAGTGGCAGGCCTTAAGGTGAATTGGACAAAGTCATGCCTCTTCCCTGCCAAGGACGGTAGAGAGGGACCACAGGAGACAGAGAGAGTGCAATGGGAAAATCAATGTTTACCATATCTGGGAACCCAGATATACCACGACCAAGCAAACCTCCTAGAGGGCAATGTGGGAAGAGCATTGAGGGGAGTGAAAGCCAGCTTTGACTTCTGGGGGACCCTTCCCCTATCAGTGGCAGGCAGAGTAGCCTTACTGAAGATGGTGACCTTACCGAGACTCCAATACTATTTCGGAGTGCTTCCGATTTGGATACCAGCGGTAATGTTTAAACAGCTACAAGCACAGATGACAGCGTTTCTATGGGGAACGGGAAGGCGCAGAGTAGCACTCTCAACGCTAATGAGGCCAAGGGTGGCGGGAGGATTGGCGGTGCCAGATTTTGAGTATTATTATATAGTGGCTTAGCTACAATGGCTTACAAAGTGGATAGCGAGTCGGGTGAGGGGGACGTACAGCAGGGGGATACGATACCAAGCAGGGAGCTCCTCTCACGTGTGATACTGAGACTCCCCATTCAGGAATGAGAAATGACCACCGAACTAAAAGTAGCTCACAAATGCTGGAATAGAAGCCTGCAGAGGTCTAAGATCAGACGCTCATATGCCCCAGAGATCCCACTGTCTATATGCGAAGCACTTCCACATGGGGGGACTGGCGAAGATTAGAAGACTGGCGGGATGCAGGAGTGTCCAGGGTGGGGGAGCTATCTGAAGAGGGAAGCTTGATTCCTTTTCAGGACTTTAAGGAAAGATACGACATACCCGGGGGGACTTCCTGTTGCATACTGCCCTCACAGCAGCAATACGCAAACAATGGGGGGGCTTGAAGAACCACCTACATCAGAGGGGTGTCAGTATGTGTTAACCGCAGCGGGAACATATAAAGAAGTTACCTGCCTATACCAGTGACTTAGCCGCGAGAAGCTCCCTGCCTTGAGTAAAATACACCAGCGATGGGAGGAAGACCTAGGAGAGCCGATAGCTGAGAAAATATGGGGAGAACTGGTGGAAAGAGCAAGCAAAAGTACAAGAAATGCCAGATTTCAACTTGTACATTTTTATGTTCTACATAGGGCATACCTTACGCCGGGTTGCATTAATAGGTACTTTAATATACAAACAGCGGTATGCCCATGCTGTAATGCAGAGGGAGCGGAGTTCCTGCACATCTTCTGGAGTTGCCCAGAATTGGGCGACTTCTGGGGTGAGGTGACTGCACTGCTAGTGGAGGTGACGGAAAAGGAAATAGCAGCAACACAGGTGTACTGTCTTTTGCATTGGTTCCCCCATACTTCCAAAAACAAGGTTACAAGTAAGTTTCAAGACCTGGGCCTAGTTCTAGCAAAGAGAGATATCACAAGCCACTGGAAAATGCAGAGGGGCCCTAATATACATAGGTGGAAGAAGGAGTTTATAAAATGGGCAGAATGTGAGGGTGCAGTAAGACTACGAGCAGCCAAGAAAACTGGTAATGAAAAAGCACTAGAGGCAGCTAGATCATGGGTTGCACTGATGGAATTATTAAATAACCCAGAGATCGAGACAGAAGAAGTCCCACAAAGAGAGGCCCAGGAGGGGGAAGTAGGAGCCCATAGCATATGAGCCAGAAGGCTCGAAACAGGGGGAAAGGAAGGGAGGACTGAGGAGACCCCTCTTCCCATACGGACATGGAGACAAGAGAATAGCATGATAGGCCGGTGAAGCCAGGATGTGCTTCACTACTAGAGAACATAAAAAGGCTACCATACACGACACGATTGGTGGGTGGGAGGGGAGGGGAGGGGGGAGGGAGGGGAGGAAGTTGGTTCGTTGATTTGTGACTTATATTTTCTTTGATCCTTGGCATCTGATAGGAAACGAGCGGAATGACTTAACAAGGTTACCTCGGATCCCATGGGGGATTATTGATGTAAAACGGGGCTGCAGGGAGGCAGGGGTCATCAATGAAGATGGGAATTACACAAGCAATAATGATAAGACATAAGATGCTGCAATAACAGTTCCTCGGGGAATGTCCGAATTTTAAAAATGCTTGAATGTAACAGTGATTGTAACTCAGTGCAAGTTAGATTGAACAAATGCTCAATAAAATTTGTTGAAAAAAAAAAGGAGTGAAGTTGTTCTCTACCAGTATCATCAAATTCCCTTGCACCCGGTCAGTCGCAAGCTTACAGCCTTCATCACACTATTTGGATGTTATAGGTTTGTATGGATGCCGTTTGGGTTCGCATCATAAGCAGCTGTTTTTTCAACGATTAGTGCATGAAATGTTTGAAGATCTCAAAGGTGTTGTCTATTTTCAGGATGATATCTTAGTCATGGATAAGGATAAGTATAAAAATCAAGTATATAGCATTCCTCTACCATTGACAATATTGTCACCTTGTCATATTTGGCCTATACCGCTTCACTTTTGACAGTGCTGACTGCAATCAACTCTGGGCAAAGTTGGCAGAATGAGGCATACCTGCCACTTGCTTAGAGCAATCATCTCATTGTACTCAGACACGTGGGTCTGCATCAAGACCGGTACAGACAACTCAGCAACCAAACAAATTCCAACCACATGGGCGTAGTAATCATCTCATTGTACTCAGACATGTAGGTCCGCATCAAGACCGGTACAGACAACTCAGCGACCAAACAAATTCCAACCACATGGAGCCTAAAGCAAGGGTATGGTCAAGCTCCTATGTTATTTAATAGCTACACTGCAGACATAGGTCGCTCACGAGCAAGGGTAAACTCAATCCCACCAAAGATCGGCCCCGCTAGGCTTCCAATGATACAATACACCGATGATCTGCTTATATTAGATCATGCAAAAGTTGGCCTGCAGCTAGCTCTCAATAAGCTCCATATTTACAATACTGTCAATAAGCTGGCGAAGAATCCAGATAAAACAAAGGTGATGATTTTCGGCAGTTACAAAAATAAGAAACACTTAAGATGGGGGCTGGGCAACCAATTGAACTCTCAAACATCCAAGTATAACTATCTTGGCGTCTGGTTTATGGACGAAGGCAAACCGAGGGTACACCTTAAACATATTAGCAGGAAGGCTCAGGCAGTCACATTTTCCTTTTCCAGATTACATCACTACACTACCTTTCATCAGAGGCCATTTTGCGAGTTACGCACGCGAAGTTGCTACCCAACTATTCCTATATTCAACATGCTTACCCAGGAGCATTCACTTCAATACTGGAAAAGTTTCAGTACAACGCCTTTAGGAGGCTGTTCGATCTTCCAAAATATACTCATCGCTTGCTACTTCGCCTGGATTTTGGCATGTATATCCAAGATTTTGAAAGTAAGGCCACCTTCCTCAAGTATAACTACACCATACAACAAGCCACACCAGACACCTTAAAAAGGTTTTTCACTTGATTTTCATCGCTCTGCCAACCCATGGTCTCTATAGCTTAGAAAGGTGGCTCTTGATTTAGATGGTAATTTGATACGTTGACGGCCCTCACTGTTCCTTATTACAGCATAAAAGCAATTTTGAGGAAACAGACCACATATATCTCAAATAAAGTTGTTTTAGCAACTGTACATTCCACCACTTATGCTGCCCCAATCATAAAATCTCGGAATAGGGGGTATCAAAAATGCAACCCTATTTAAAGTCAAATGCAAAAACAACAGTTGATGGACAGAATGCAGAACAATGTCATACATTCACCCCAGTACAGAGATCTGGGCCTAAATCCATCGTTTTTTTGCTCACCATGCCATTCCAGTTTGAATCCAGCCATATGCAAATCAGTCTTGACTCTGTGCCTCATGGGAACAGTCCAGCCCGAACTGCCAAGCCAGGTCCTCCCTGGACTGGAAACAAGCATCCTAGGACCGGTTTCGGGGTTTCACCCCTCTTCAGCCAGGATAGCTTGATTCCAGTGGCATGGAGAGCACGGGACCCACGTCTGGGCATACCCGTCCCACTCGGGGTGACAAATGCAAAAACAACAGCTCATGGACAGAATGCAGAACAATGTCATACATTCACCCCAGTACAGAGATCTGGGCCTAAATTGATCGTTTTTTTGCTCACCATGCCATTCCAGTTTGAACCCAGCCATATGCAAATCAGTCTTGACCCTGTGCCTCATGGGAACAGTCCAGCCCGAACTGCCAAGCCAGGTCCTCCCTGGACTGGAAACAAGCATCCTAGGACCGGTTTCGGGGTTTCACCCCTCTTCAGCCAGGATAGCTTGATTCCATTTAAAGTCAGCATTAACCAAGGAGACTAGGCACTGCATGTGCATGTACCGTGAGATGCTCTTAGAGTGCATCTCATGGTCCTTCCAATTAACGAATTCCAACTAGAGTGAGCAGGAACATCAGGGAGGAGGCCCTGCAGATTTTGTGAGTATAGAAGAGAGTCCATGATTTACGTACTATGTTGCTGTCTGGAGTTTTTAACTGATCGCCGCACTTAACTAAAACCAGTGTTCGGGTTGAGTGGGGTCTCCTACTGCAATGATGCACTGGAATTATTTTATGACAACCACTTTTCCCCATGTACTTGGCATGCTTTGGGAAATTTGTGAACACAATGTTTAGGGGCATCAGGCAGCAAAGGACTTTTTTTTAATTTTTATTCTGTTTATTAAGTTTCAAACAGCGGACAGGAACAAAATATAACTTGTACAATACACAGCAGACAATGCCCTACAGTTTCATAGATGTATCTGTTGCGAACAGTTTAGACCGTGCCCTGCTGATATTGGGATAAAAACAAAATGCAAAACATAACAGGGATGCGAACACTTCAGCAAACAAGTGTGAAGGCAGTGACAGCCAGAATATTGTTACATACAGGCGAATATTGCACATCAGTTAACATAAGACATCAGCTCTGTATAGCGGCTTCAGAGAGAGGGGATTGGCACGAGGCATCGGGTTCTAGCTGCGTGTCCACAGTATTAGCTTGGTGTTGCTGTAGAGAGTCCGCTCGGGCCAGGAAATACAGTTCAAGGGGGGTCCAGTTGTCTCTGGGGCAGGCTCGCACCGGCATCAATTCCCAGAAGACATTGAGCTGTTCCTGGCAATGAGCTGCATCCTTAAGCCAGTCCTCTGCGAGCTGCAGAGCGCGCCCGCCCCACCTTATTGCCACCCTACGCTTAGCCAATAGCAGAAGTGCCGCCAGTCTACGTTGTTCAGAGGGCATATCTTTAATGTATCCCAGCAGCGCAACATGCGGGGTGCGCTCTAGCGTGCATACAGTGATGGCATCAACTATCCCGAAAACCTCATCCCAGTAACTCAGCACACGTGGACAATTCCAGGCCAGATACAGAAATCCATCACTGGGCGTCGAGCAATGCACACAGCGCACATCCTCAAGTAGTCCCATTCTATGCAGCCCCTCTGGAGTGCGGTAGAGCCGATAGAGATATTTAAAGTGTATGAGGCGCAATCTGTAGTTAGCCGAAAGTGCACAAGCCTGGGTACGGCAGTACCACCACTGCTCATCCGTGAGGGAAACCGTCACGTCTGCAGCCCAAGCATTCCTACTAGTCGGAACACATCTCGATGCAGCTTCCTGCATCCCAGCGTACAATCTTGTTATCAGCCGGCCGGGGGAAGGAGTGGTAATGGCCATCTCGAGGACTTGAAGCGTGAGTGGGGCCTCCGTAAATGAGGCATGAATCGCACGGACTGATGCTCGCAATTGATAGTATGTAAAAGTATCTAAGAGGAAACCTCAGGGCCCTGTAGCGCCTGCTGCGGCGCTATAAAGGTACCGTCTGGGTATATAGCACTCATAGTCAACCACAGCTTTCGCAGTTGGGCCCGGGTGCCGGCATAGCGAGGGATAGGAAAGGTGGGATGTCCAACAAGAGGAACCGATGGCGCAAATAGATGTTCAATCCGGGCTCTATGTCGAAGCTCATTCCACACGCACACCGTGCAAGCAACCATGTCTATCTGTGCCCTCGGGCGCTTCAGAGCCATGTATAGTGCCATGTGTAGGGGGCAGGGAGGCAGCAAAGGGCTTGAATGCATTGGTTACTGACACTGTTGCAGAATCAATATTCTAAAATCATTTTTATTTACTTTTGTAATGGAGTAGAATTTTATAACCTTGTTCTATTTCTAGCTGGTGTTCATATGTTCTTAACTGATTTTCTTTTCTTATTTTAGTGATTCATTGTGACTGTATCAATTTTAATTAATTGACACAAATAAACGTATTCATTAATTCCTCCATTCATGGGTAAGGATAAAATGGAATATTATCGAAAGTTGAGGAATGTGTTGCTAAGACTTTCTTTTGAAGGGTTAAAAGCTGAATTGAAAAATGCAAATTTACTATGGACAAAGTAGCATATTTGGGACATGAAATAAGTGGTGCTGGGGTCTCTCCAAAGAAGGAAATTGTGGAATCAATCAAGGATGCTCCTCCATCCATGTGTAAGGTTGATGTAAGGTAATTTCTGGGTCTGACGGAATTTTATTCCAAGTTTGTGAAGAATTTTGCAAGCAAAACATATGAATTACAACAGTTGTTAGAAGATCGCCTGGAGTTTGAGTTTAAGGAAAAGATACAAAGTGTGTTTGAAAACATTTAGGAGGACATTTGTGATGCATTTCCTTTGTGTGGTTTTAAACCTGTTGCTTGCAGTGTTTTGACTACGTATGCCAGTGGGAAAGGAGTGGGTGCTGTGTGGTCACAGTTTTCTGAGAACAGAAGTGAATATACTGTGGCATTTGCCTCTCGTTCCTTGTCTCCTATTGTGAAAAATTACTTGGTGATTGAGAGAGAAATTTTGGTGTGTGTTTGGACTAAGGAACAGTTCAGGCAATACCTGTGGGGTGCAAGATTCATTTTGCGTATGGACCATAAACTGCTGATAAAAGTTCTAACTACTGGGGGTGCTGTGAAAGCAACTCCTTTGATTTCCAGGATGCACTTGAGATTATTGGATTGCATGTATGATGATGTGGAGTGTTTACCGGGCAACAGGAATAGGGTGGCAGATTACTTGAACAAGTCTCCGTTACCTTTGAGAGAATATGAACGTTGTGAGTGGGATGACTACAGGGTCGCAGTAGTGGAGAACAATGTTGCTATTGTGGAAAGTGACAGGATCACAAGTTATGAAGAAGATGATGAATTGAAGAAAGTAAAAGAGTATGTGGTGAATGGTTGGCCATTGAAGAAGGATCTTGATGTGTGTAGATTTTATTGGGAACTTAAGGATGAGCTTTCTATGTGTAATCAAGGATTCATCCTTTGAGGAGAGAGAGTAGTTCCTTCTAAAAGTTTTAGAAGTAGAATTGTGAGTATGGCACATAAAGGGCGTTTTGGGGATTGTCAAGTCAAAGAAAAGAGTGAAGGCCTCTTATTGGTGGCCCGGTATTGATTCAGACATGGAAAGGTTTGTGAGATCTTGCAAGCAGTGTGGTAATGCAGATAAGGCACAATCAGCTTTTAGGCCTCCCCTAGGAATCAAGGATATACCGAACAGTACATGGGAAGAGTTAGCCTTTGATATCTGGGGCCTATTTTGGATCCTGGTGGGATTTTAAAGTTTCTTATAGTTCTTCTGGATGTGTATACAAAGTGACCTGAAGTAGAGATTCAGCCTAAATAGGATTCTAATGATGTCATTTCCTTTTTGGAAAGATTTGTTTGAAAGAAGGGATACCAACGTTTTTGTTGTGTGACAATGGCCCTCAGTTTGTGGCTGGGAAGTTTAAGGATGTTTTAAGTAGAAATGGTCTGAAACTTAAACTGCTGTATACCATCCTAGTGGCAATGATGCTGTTGAGCGGTTTAACAGAGTGATCATGGGGAGTATACAAGCTGCCATAAACTCTGGAATAAATTGGGAGAAGGAGCTGAGTAAGTTGTTATGGGCCTATAGGATTATACCTGTTGTAACAGGGTATAGCCCCATCAAGGTTCTCATGGGTAGGTTACCATTTACTAAGGATAATATTGCATGGATGTCCATAGAGCATCAGAGTTTGTGGTCACCGGTGGCAGTAAGAGTGAACTTGTTGGAGGCATAAAAGGTTACAAGGAGTATTATGACAAAATGTATGGAGTAAAAAAATTAAATTACAGGAAGGTGTCTGGGCTTGTGTGAAGTTAGGCCATTGGACCAAGAAAGGTTGCAGCACATTTTCAGAACCTTTACAAGTCAAGAAGGTGTATTGGTGCTCTGCTAAATTGAGTGATGGTAAAGTGTGACACTTTGGTAGGATGTCTAGGTGCAACAGGATAATGTGTTGGGAACGGTACAGGAATAGAATGGATGTGGCTGTTAATTGTAATGTGTTTTGGGAAGAGGATACTGCTTCTCCTGAAGAGTTTGAGACTGCTTCTCTTGATGATCAGGAGATTGTGTGGGAGTTGGGTCCAAGTGGAAGTGAAACTGGAAGGGAATCTAGTAATTGTGAGGAAGGTTGTATGGATGTGTGTCACCCTGAGGTCAGTTCAATAATGGAACTAGGGAAGATGATGCTGACAGCCAAACTTACATCTGGAAGAGTTGTTAATCCTCCTGATAAATTGAAAGATTTCATTTTAAGATGGATTCATAAAATAAATGTATTGCATTTATTTTTCTATTAGCAATAGTATTGTATTACTTTAACTTTAATTAAAAATTTAAAATTTGTGTCGTCTTGAGATTAAGAGGCAAGAAGTGTGGTGATTGTGACATAGGTTGCCATGGAGTTGATAGGTTATAAAGCAGGGATTATAGAATGTTGTGGGCGGCAATTGGAGGGGAGTGTAAATTTAGCTGAACACTCACCTGATGATAGGTAGAGACCAGATCTAAGGTAGTGAAAAAGTTGGCTCCACCCACCAATGACAATAATTCTGACATAATGGCAATGGGATGATGATCCACCACCACCGCCCTATTGAGTGCCCTCAAGTCCACACACAATCGTACATCACCATTGGTCTTCTTGGCCACCACAATAAGTGGGAACCACTCACTCCCTCAACATGAACAATAAAACCTTGGTCAATCAATTTATCCTGCTCAGCCTTCACCTGATCATAATCTCCAATGGGTAATCTCCTCACCTTAGAAACACACTGCACAGCATCTTTCTTTAATTTAATCCTCTACACATAAGACTTCGGGCATTTTATTTTATTTTCAAAACCTACAGGAAAATGCTTCACAACCTTCATGCATCCTGCATTTACCTCTCAAATTTGAACTTGAGGTTTAGCATTTGGATCAAGATAAACACCCAGATCCCTTTGCACAGGCCATCCAAGTATGTCATCTTCTTTCTCTGATGCATAAGTCTTTCCCTCTGCCTTCCTTTCCTTGAATTCAACACACCCATAGAAATACCCACACACTGGAATTTTTTTGCCCACCATAACCACGTGGTTTCACATCCATAGCTTCAAGGACTTTGCAGTTACCTTCCAATCTCTGAGAAGTCTCCTGGAAAATTATTGTTAAACGTGAACATGTATCAAATAACATTTCAAGTTTTGAACCTTCCAGACATACAGTTTCACTGCTATCATCATATATACATTCACAAAGCTAAAACACAATGTCACCACAGCACTCATTCACTTTTTCTTCACCTGCAGTGTAGATCTGAAACATCTCACAAAATTACCTTACTTTCCAAATCTGTTACAAATAGCTTTAGAGCAGGACAATCCTTATGATTCGCCATATGCCCAAACTGTCAACATCTGAAACATGTACCCTTAAATTTTGAAATGGTTTCTTTTCTTTCTTTCTCTTTACAGTTCTTAACCACATTGACTTGGGTTTGTGTTTTTCCTTTGGTGTCTTTTCGAATCTCATACACATGCTAACATATCCTTTCTGCCATGAGTAATACTGTGATTCAAGATAAGTAAAGTAATATCCTTATTTAAGTAGGCAGCACAAAATTAGGAATATTCAGCTAAATTTACACTTTCATCCAACCTCCGCCAATAACATTCCATAATCCCCCCTTTATAACCTATCATCCCCATGGCAACCCATGTCACAGTCTCCAAACTTCTTTCCCCTTAATAACAAGACAACACAAAATTTAAACTTTATTTAGCCCAACTTAAAGTTAAAGTAAAATGATACTATTGCTAACATAACACAGAAAGATAAATGCAATACATGTCTTTTATAAATTCATCTTAAAATGAAATCAACAGTGTGCGACTACACCCCCTAGTGTGTTTTAGAAAAAAACCTTAGTAAAACACCCACATTTATCAAATTAAACAATGCAAAACATTTTTCTGTTAGTCTTAAAGAATTTTATAATATGAATGTATTCATGATTTACAATATCAATGGTTGCTCCGAAATATAAAAAGTGAATTGAGTGCTGAAGGTAGTGCTCGTGACGGGATGGTAAAGTGAAGGTAGATGTGGAAATAATTACAATATTTACAATGATGGAATAGACCTGTCTAACAATGTTTTAAATGACTGAATAAACAGATCCCAAGTAGCGAGAAGTTGTGAATACGTATTTCATCCTCCACTTCTGGGCATAAATGATAAGTATAGGTCAAAGGTACAAAGAAAGTCAACGTTTCGACCCCAAAATGTAACGGGAGGCAAATGAAAACAGGGCCATCCTCAGGACAGTGAATGGAGCAACCTACAAAGTGGGTAAAGTTATCATCAATAATTATCCCAAAACACATTAAGGGGGGGGGACTGTAAATTAAAAAACGTGGCACCATAGCTCACCTCAGTATCGAACTGCCATGCAGGCAGTAAGGGCCTTTAAGGGATTGGGCTGGAAAGCTCCGAATCAGGAAAATGGCACACATAACACATGCAGGATTCTGTGTTATGTGTGCCATTTTCTTGATTCTGGTATGAGACCGTGTTGTGGAGTTGAAAAGTAAATTGGGTGAAGCACATTAGTGCTGAGTCTGTTAGGCCAACTTCAATTAATCTGCTTGATAAGCCGATACTCACAGGTTAGAGGCTTCCAATGGATGTAAACATAATTCTCAAAATTCTGGAACCATTATAAAGTGAGGGAATAAATCACCCAAGACAGAATTCGACCAACGATTTCTGCAAGGATGAACACAACAAAAAGGGGCATTGTTTGGAAACAGAATGCAAGAAATGTGCTACTGTTACTGAAGTAGCACAGAAATCATCTGTATATTTCTGTAGGGTAAAAGACAAGGCCAAGTTGAAGGTAGATTGATCCACAAAACAGTATCCAAAAGCGTATGCTGCAGACGCGCATCGCTAGAGAGAGCATTTACCTTGAATAGATAGAGGAACTTCAAAAGCGTCTTGCGTCTGGCAAGCGCGCGTTGCTTGTGTCTAAAAATAGGCACAGCACTGGGGTGCAATCGGTCGCTTCCACGTCGGGGAAGCAGCCACTAACTGCAGTGCACATACATAGTAGTATACGTCACCGACCTCAAACCGGGCCTCGAGAGGCGATGACTTGGTAGATACCACCGGGACATGTGGATGTCAAACTGGGCATCAAGGGGCAATTACTAGAACCATTCTAGTGCAGTGTGAGGAGGCAGCGAATCTTCACAATTATAAAGACCCATACCGAAGGAAAGGAAAAATTAGGATCGATATAAGCCTCAACCAGATTAGTGACCCAGTAACAACCTAAATACATTGATGACAAAAAAGTAATCATACGTGTTGACAACACAAAAGGGGAAAACATCAACACAATCTAAGTGAAGACAAAACAACAAACAGTTTCCGACCATAACAGACATAAATACATCATAATCAAACCAAGTGTCATATATAAGAGAATGACAACATGAGAACATTGAAAAAATGAATGAATGTAAGAGTGCTTGACATGCATTTACCTAGCAGGTAGCCCTCGCCAAATTCGCCCCCAGTGAGACGTGTGTATATCCCACTGTGTCTAAAAATGAAGGAATCGTGTGTACTGCCAGGATATTCGGTCCCCTCCATAGCTCTTGCTTTGCCAGAGGGATATAGACTTGTTCGCATGGATAGACAGCACAAAATGGGAGGTGGAATTGCCATTGCACATAGAGATAGTATTAAGATCACTGAGCTGGAACAACACAGTGACCCGACCATGGAAGCAATGGTTTTTCGTATAGACTTTTGCGCCCCATATGAGCTGGAAAGGGGCCTTGGTATACCGGCCTCCTGGTCCGCTGAATGGCTTCCCTCTTCAACTTACCGAACTAATCGCTCCACATGTAATTGCGAGTAGCAATTTTTGCTGCTGGGCGATTTTAATATACATAGTGAGTGCGGTTCTAATGCAGACACAGGGTCACTTGTTATGGAGTTAGCTACTCTAGGGCTGACCAAGCTTAATGAAGGCCCCACACATATAGCTGGTCACACCCTGGATATTGTTTTCTCCAATTCCCCTAATGTCTCCTGCAAGTCCCCTCAGTTTCTGTCTTGGTCTGATCATGCGTCAATTGAATTCTGCATTCAGGCGCCTAGGAAGAGAACCCACACCACTAACGATACCCCTCTTTTTTTCAGACAGTGGAAGAGAGTTACGCCAGAGGGCTTCAAACATTTTTTTGAAGAGCCACGGATATCAGAATCAGACAACGTCGAAGAGGCCCTTGTCAAGTATAATTTAGCAGTCTCTAGTGCTGTGGACCAGTTAGCCCCTCTGAAACCCTTACCTAGTACCCCTAAGCATCCCCAGAATGCCTGGTATTCCCCCCAACTTCGCGCCCAGAAACTAATCTGTAGGAAGTATGAAAAACGGTGGCGCCTTACTCATGAGGAGGAAGATAAGGATCGGTTTTATACAGCTCTGGCCGATTACCATGGGAAAATCAGGGCAGCATGCAAAGCTCACATAGCTCTACAATTAGATCAGGCTAATAATGACCCCAAGGTGCTTTACCGCATACTACAGTCCTTCACTAACCCTAAAGCATATGAGAATCCGATGGCCCCTACACAAAAATTGTGCGATGACATTAGCACCTTCTTCACACAAAAAATTGAGACTATCTATGACAAAATAGTCCAATTAGGGGAGCACCCTTCCTCTATTATGATCTCCAAAGTACCTGGGCAGACAGTTACCCAAGTGTTGGGAAGCTTTCCCTTAGTGACGCAGATGGAGGTAGAATCTCTGATCCGTTTAGTCAAATCAGGATCACCCCTGGATCACATACCGGCAAAAACTACCACCTCTCTTGCCTGTCACCTGTCCCCCTTCATTGCACATCTCCTCAATCTCTCCCTGCGAGGAGGCCTGGTCCCTATGGAATGGAAAGCAGCACAGGTTATGCCTATCCGAAAGAACATCAAGGCCCCGCTAACTGAGTTCTCCAATCTCCGTCCTATCTCCCTCCTCCCTTTCCTGGGCAAGCTATTGGAGAAACACCTAAACACACATCTCTCCAACCATGTCGAACGGACGGGTAGTCTTGACCCTTCTCAATCAGGCTTTCGCCCTAAATACAGCACAGAATCGGCTCTACTAGCGGTCACCGACAATATCAGGATGACCCTAGATAGAGGCCATTCCACGATTCTGGTGCTGTTGGACCTATCCGCCGCGTTCGACACGGTTTCCCATAAGATTTTGCTCAGGAGACTGGAGGAGATTGGACTTAGAGATTTGGCTCTCCAGTGGCTGACGAGTTTTCTTTCTTCTCGTTCACAGGCGGTTAACCTTGGTTCGTATCGTTCTGCTGTAACAGAGTTGTCCAAGGGAGTACCACAGGGCTCTTGTCTGAGCCCGACTTTGTTTAACATCTATGTGGCTCCCTTGGCCAATCTGTTAAGGAGTAGCGGGTTTATCCCCGTCTCCTATGCTGACAATACCCAGCTGCTTTTTCCATTTGCAAAATTCACTCCTTCAGTGCAGGCCACTTTCTCTCTGGGAATGAGAAGTATCTCACAGTGGATGAGGAGCAACTTTCTTCAGTGCAATGTGGGAAAGACGGAAATCATGCTCTTCGGGGAAGCTCAACTACCGTGGACCCCCGATTGGTGGCCCACGGACTTAGGCACCCCCCCCCGTTCCAAAAACTTGTGTAAAAAGTTTAGGTGTTCGCCTGGAGCAGACCCTTACCATGAAGGAGCATGCCTCACAGACAGCTGGCTCTTGTTTTCATGTGTTGGGCCTACTGCGTCGCATCCTTCCCTTGCTTCCTGATTCATCTAGGAAGACGTTAACCCAGGCGCTTGTTTTAAGTCGACTGGATTATTGTAACAGTCTACTGTTGTCCGCCAACGAGGCTGCTCTTAACAGACTGCAGGTTGTCCAGAACACGGCGGCACGCCTGATCCTGAACGCACCGCCTAGGACAGCCTCCCGGCCTCTGTTCTACCAGCTCCACTGGCTCCCAATACGGGAACGAGTACAGTTTAAAGTCTGCTGTACCATACATAAGGCCTTGTCCAATTCTGGCCCTAGCTATCTTGGGGATAAATTTATTCCCTATACACCTCGGCGGTCTCTCCGCTCAGGATCCAAATCCTTCCTCGCAGTGCCTAGAATTAAACGGGCCAGACAAGGTGGGAAAGCCTAATCCTATCTAGGCCCCTGTTACTGGAATAAGCTCCCTGTGCAACTAAGACAGTGCACGGAACATCTCCATTTCAGAAAACAGCTCAAGACCCTCCTCTTTCGCTTCTGATTTCTAGCAGACAGCCTTCCCACAGGTGGCCCGTCCTGAGCGCAGAGATACCCCTTCGGGGGTCGATTCTGGCGCTTTATAAATAAATAAATAAATAAATAAATTTGGCCACAATATCAGTTATTATATATTTTGCGTTGCAGATGACCTGTATGTTGAGTGGATGGAATGATTTGCGATTTCTGAATACGTACTCATTGTTTGAAGGGGGTGAGAGGGCTACATGGGCTACATGGGTACCATCTATGCATCTATGCAACCAATGACATGGGGAAATTGGGCAATCTGGTAGAAGTCCAGTTTGGTTTGCTGCAATGCCTGTTGTGTGGTGGCGAATGTGATGTGATGATGCAGCCTCTGTACCATTGCATCCAATAAGGCATGGAAGAAGCGCGACAGGCAACTCTGGGAGACCCCTCCTGCTGTCGCTAACACCCCCTGGAAGCTCCCTGATGCCAGTAAGTGCAGTGAACACAGGACCTGCACATGTGGTGGAATGGTTTGGGTTTGTGTTCAAGCATAGGTTTTAGCTCAGCAATCAAGTCCAGTATGGTAGCTGAGTCCAGCCTATACTTCTCATGTATCTCTTCCTCTGTCTGCTGGAACAGAGTGATGCGCACTCTGAAGACCCGTTCCTGTCGCCTCCTTCTCTGTGCTGCTGCTTGACTCTGCATCCTCCTTGCTTTCACATACAGCGCTGCCATTGTGGAAGTCCCTGTTGCATTGTAGGCCTATTTAAATAGGTTGCACATGGTTACCACCTGCTTTGAGTTGGTGGTAATAATCAGGTGCAAAATTGCGAAAACTGTGAAATCGCAATTTGCGAATTTTTGGTACATAGGTTTGCGAATTCGCTATTTGCAACATAGGGATTTGTGAAAATCGCAAATTGCGCTAGGGTTTTTGCGAAGTCGCAAATGGATATTCGCAGATTGTGGGACTCGCAAAATAGGTATTTGCAAATTTAGGGAATACTTATTTTGCGATGCAAAACCCTGTTATACATTGGGAAAGGGTATTTTGCGATTGCAAACACTGTTTTTTTGCGATTCGCAGCGTTTGCGACCGCAAAATACCTTGATACATATGCCCCAGAGTCACAGACCGGAATCCTGTATGTGTTATGTGAGCCATTTTCCTGATTCGGAGCTTTCTAGCCCAATCCCTTAAAGTCCCTTACTGCCTGCATGGTGGTTCGATACTGAGGTGAGCCAAGGTGTCACGTTTTTTAATTTACACACACCCCCCTTAATGTGTTTTGGGATAATTATTGATGATAACTTTGCCTACTTTGTAGGTTGCTCCATTCACTGTCCTTAGGAAGACCCCGTTGTAAGGAATCATTTGCCTCCCGTTACATTTTGGGGTCGAAACATCGACTTTCTTTGTACCTTTGACCTGTACTTATCATTTAGGCCCAGAAGTGGAGGATGAAATACATATTCACAACGTCTCGCTACTTGGGATCTGTTTAGTCAGTCTTTTAAAACATTGTTAGACAGGTCTATTCCATCATTGTAAATATTGTAATTATTTCCACATCTTCCTTCACTTTCCCATCCCTTCACGAGCACTACTTTGAGCACTCAATTCACTTTTTATATTTCGGAGCAACCATTGATATTGTAAATCATGAATACATTCATATTATAAAATTCTTTAAGACTAACAAAAACATTTTTGTCATTGTTTAATTTGATAAGTGTGGGTGTTTTAATAAGGCTTTTTTCTAAAACACATTGGTCAGTTGGACCACCCGTTGTTCATACTATTACTGGCCCAGGTCCAGCTGTATACTGGGTTTTCCCTATTGTTGTGTAACAATCCACCCCCCTAGTGATCCTGTGATAAGTTTTACTTTCAAGACCAGACATTACTGTTATTTAAAGTAAAATACAGTGAAAAGCAAAGGACTAATGTGCAATTCAGCACAAATCATGAGGGAATGACTGCAGGTGTGTCAGGCACTGCATGTGTTAGAAACTCAGAGTCCTGACATTGTCTTTTTACCTATGATTATTTTTTGCGTTTCATTTGTTAATTTGTGTGAAAAATCTTCCCTGACTACTCGTTGAACATGATTATGTGCCTTTTTTAGAGACAGCAGAACTTTCCTCCTGCTGTCAATCAGTGGACTTCTCTTCCTGACAATCTTGAGGTTCACCCATTGCATTTAGAGGTGAGCCAACAGAGCCTCAACAAGCTTTACCAGGGGAAACCTTTGACCATGAAGCACAACTGCCAAGATATAGTGACTATTACCCCACTTTATTAGGATCCTTAATATATTTTGCTGTCATTTCCTGTTACTTGCACTCCCACATGATTTTGCTGTTCTGTAATTCTTTGGTCATGCCAGGCTGCACTCTGTCAAGGAAATTAAAGCCATCGCCTCCTCGGACCTGGCAGCCCACTCGCCCGTTTCTAAATGACTTTCTTTGTGTTTAACAGAGTTTAATTATTGCACTTGCCCTCACCCACTTACTAATTGAAGTAAAATTTACAAGCTTTCCACTGTCTTAAAGACACTGAAGAGTTATCTGAAAACAGGTTTTCTAAAGCTGAAATGTGCTTTAAAATATTACAATTTTTCTAGTCCTAGATTTTTCCATATGCATTGGATGTCCAGCCTCCATAATTATCAGGCCCACAGGAGATATCCAGTATATGATCATCCACATTGTATGCACAGAATTCATGCTGAATTGAGGACTCCCTCGCATGACTGCTCTGCTTCTTCTCCTGAGTTTGATCCAACGTTTAGTGTGCAATCTTCAACATCATTTCTCCAAATTCCAACCCATCTGTGAAAGTCTTTTACAGCCTTTCACAGGCTCTGATTGAATCCATTGATGAGCCCCAATAAAATCATACACATGGATCTGCTCAAGGCAGTTGCCATTACGAAAACCACAGCAGGCTGGTAATCTAGTGATTCATCTTACTCAAAATGGTGGGAATCTAATTTCCATAATTATAGAATTGAAAGAAAGACTGAATTTAAAGCCAAAGTTTAGGTTCCGTTGTTTGAATATCTGAACGTCTACGCCCCAGTATCCAGGAGCAAACAAATTTGACTCTACCGCCTAGATCAAATTAAAGGTGTCTTTTGAAGGGTAGTGCTGGACTGGATATTGCTTGATTTGCTGGTTGCAAAATGCTATTCCAGAAGATTTAAGGCACTACGGAAGATACCTTGCTGGGAAAGACAAACATGTAGGAAGCAGAATATGAGCCACTAGTCTTCCTATAAAGTCTGCACAGATTTTCCTTATGTGCCTGTTCTTTGAAAGCCATGGAGTTAGTATGTTTATATTTATAGAAAGCTCCCGCCAGAGGCCGGTACTTAATCTCGTATATGTCAAACTCTTTGTCGGTGGAAGACATGTATTAGAGTGAAATAAAGCACGTCATTCATATCATGCAGATTAACTACCGGCCTCTGGCTGAAGCTTTCTATAAATATAAACATACTGATTCCACGGAGATACTATAAGATCCAAAACCTGTTATAACAAACAGTGGTTGGCTGCATGATATGTATGATGTGCCTTACTTCACTCTAGTAAATGTCTTCCACCCACAAATAGTTTGACAATAAGACAGCATCACTCTCCAGTACGGCATGCTATGTGAAAACAAGTAACCAAGGGTAAGCATGATAAATTTGAAAAAGTTTTTTTTTCCCAATGTCTTAGTTAACATTTGTCACATAATATCTTATCCACAAGGGCTGTTTTGTTTAATAAGTATTTTAAAACTATAGGATATATGTACATTAACTGATAATTGTCTCCTATAAAAGAAAGAAAAAGAAAGAATAAATTCTAACATTGAAAAAACAATGAATGAATCGCCCCTTATACTGAGAATATTTGGAAATACTATTTCACCTTCATATACCCAAGGAGGTGTCCCCTTTTCCCTTTCCCCATTCCTTGTCCTCACCTTATTTTAATAGTAATATAAGCATGGACCATCATAATTCACGAGGAAGTCTTCTTGATAGGAACCATGTAGATAATGCAAAGTTTCAATCCCTACAGGGAAATATGTTCGCGATCCCTCCTCACCCTCGCAAATCCCCCCCTTTTTTGTCTCGTAGGATATTCCCTGGAACAGAAGACCGAGACAGGTGAGAGCTTTAGGCCTCACTATTGTGCATGGTGTGCATACATAATTAAGCAGGGACACACATAACAAGCCCTGACAAAGGCCTCAGACCCGGACGGGCTCTGTGCGATGGCCGACACATGTTGGCAAAGACAAAGTTGGTTTAGTTGAACAATTGCTTTCAACAGAAACCTCCAAATACTTTTTTAATCATATCCCAGGTAACCTGTGAATAAAAAAGGAATTGAGTGGTATACCTGTAGATATTTTTATTTATATAGTTTTCACCTGGATACCTGCTTATCCAGTTTTGATTTATCTAAGAACTCCCATTCCATCTTTGGTTGAGTCCGCCCTGGTGGTATTATCCTACCAGGATGTGGATAGGCACTGATGATGAAGCGTGTCACGATTACGTGAGTGATGCGTCTAATCCAATATCTTTGGATACCCAAGAGGTTCAGTGAAAGGATCGATTTACTCATTATAGATATCTCAGTTGCTTTTTGTGTGTGGCTGTTGACTCTGGGAGAGTGCAACTGGTCTTAGAATCTCTCGCTCTCTAACTGTGTGGGAACCATCACAGATTGTGGCATCATTGGTTCTTACCAAATGGAGATGCCTTCGTGATATCACAGATTCTTCAGGGCTACTAAGGGGCTTTATCAGTCAGTAGCAACAGGAGACCTCCATGGGATAAGATGGAAGTGCACTTTACAAATATGCACGCCCGGTATGATTTTAGCAATAGTTTCCTGGGTTTTTTTCCAATTGAATTTCAGAAAGAAGTCAATCATTTATTTTATATTTGTAGCACCCAAAACTATGTTGAGAGTTACTAGCAATGTATTCCTGACATCCTCTGTATAACAGAGTATCGCGTTTCTAAATCAAGAATGAGGCAAGCAATAGAATTTTTGTGAATATCAATTGAGTTCCAGTTAACATTTTGATTATTATGTTAATTCAGTGTATTCATGAACTTGCTGAATAGACTGCACACTATACTAAAAGAAAAATACTTATGTCTTAGATGAAACATAATCAAATAGGATTTGTAGCTTTAATACATTGGACTCATTATAATGCAGATTTGTTATGAGAGTGGTTTATACTGGCATGCATCACACAAAGTAATCCAAAGCATATTGATTTGTTTTGACCTTTCAAGAAAGTGTCCTTTCATTGAGTCTTCAATTTCTTTGGCTTGTGTTGTATGTTCTTTATTCAATAAACAGAATTTACAATAAAGAAAGTGTCCTTTCCATCACACTTTTCAAATGTAACAGGCCTCTGTTGCACTTCCAGCACGGAGTACACTTTTCAAAATATTTGCAGACATCATAAAGGAAGCGTGTTTCTTTTTGCATCTGTGTGCTTTAATAAATCTTTGGTGACAATTTTCTCCCTTCGTCATCTGTTGCGCCAAGCCAGAATACTGTTCGCTACGAGTTCCAAAATGTACAACAAATCCTAGATGTGCGTCATCAAAAAGTATAGCTATAGTTTGTTAGACAACCTTGTTCCATCTTTTTTAATAATCTTTATTTAACATTTTGTGTATGACAAAAACAAAAATTGTAAATGTGGTCACACAATCCGTTACCTTCTCCCATTACTTCAATTTGTGTGACCCGTGTCATGGCATTTCTCCATACTGTGAGGTTATACAACTTTTGTAGTCACTGTGCCATGTTTGGAGCTCTCATACAGTACTCGTATCTCTATACATTCTCTTGATCGGAGCCCACGTCCCATTGCTCAAGTAGGGTAAGGGTCTCCAAGAATTCTAACATCAGATCCTCCCATATCATCAAGTTATCCACCACCATTTCATCCCTTCTCATTAGTTTAATATAAATTTCCTCAGCCAAAGCCCACTCCATTGTGTCCTTAATCCAGAGGTTTATTCTGTTGTCTGACTTACCATCCAATCAATAGCAACTCATGTTCTTGCCCATAGGAGGGCCAACTGTAGACACTTATACTGCGTTTTCATGTGATGTGGACAAGCAAAAATACCCAATAGACATTGTTGTGGAGTAGAGAGAAGACCTCTGCCACTTTCGGGCAGGTTCAGGATAGAGGTAGAAATGATGCTGATCGGGGGCGTGGCCAACGACATGGCCGCTTAAGACGTGCTTTCGCCGAGCTCCGGCCGAAAGCTTAAATCCAATTACTATCCGGCAGTCTAGAGGCCCGGATTTGCAATATCCCTGTAGCTGAACTGTTACGGACCTCCGGGCGCTATTTTTTGGGGCCATTAAGAGACTCACTCACCGCTGCGGCGCTGATTTCTGTGCCGAGAAGACCCGCCGGGACCCATCCAAGATGGCGCCCTGCTGGGAATGACGGAGTGCGGCTAACCCCGTGAAGCCGAGGCAATCCTTGGGGAAAAGAACTTTCGCCCATCGGCCGGTGGCGGACGGCGCTCCCTTTGCCACCCCGCCCGACACCGTGTGCACAGGACTGCTGGCAGGGCCTTGGTGTCCGAAAAGCAGGTGAGCCCGTGCTTTGGGGGACGCTGTGGTGCGTAGACTGCCCGACTGGCTGTGGAGGCTGCTAGGAGGGGGAGCTTCCCTGGGCTGGCCCCTCTGCGACTGGACTCCCCGGAAACACTGGTTGCTGCCGTGGCCGGGGCGGGCCGCTTGGGAGTGCGAGCCAAGCCTGCATTTGGACAATTGATGACGCGGTCGGGCCCGGTCAGGCCCGACCCGGATTTCGTGCCCTGCCCCTGGTGTCTCACTGGGCCCTGGGAACCGGATCGGAGACGAGGTCTCGCTCCTGAGGGACCCCGGGGTGTACTGGATGCCACCGTATGCCTGCACGGTGACTGCTGCTCCGCGCTGCTCATGTAAGGAGGAGCTGGGTTTGAAACACCTTAGACGCATCACCCAAGCCGAGCAGTGCTTCAACAACATCTACCAGAGTGAGACGCAGTTAAAATACGACCACTGCTTGATCCCCAACGCTCTGCTTGAACTGAGCCTCCTCTACATACAGCGAGGTTGTGGTGAGGAGGCCATTCACAACCCGAGTCGGGCCCAACACAACTATAAGAATTACTTGCTGGACTCACGGACACTCTTTCGGATTCATGCAGCCCTTACCAAGCTGAAAGCAGGCGAGCCAGCAGAAACTGCCGCAGACGAGGGATACTGCAGCACCGCCCTTTAATGTAGGTCTACATTCCTTCTTCCTCTAACAGTTTAAAATCCTGGACTTGCCGAACACGTCAGCGGCCGAAATACCGCACCAAAGACCAATCGCAGAACTGGCCTTGTCCTATGAGGGCTCCCAATGCCTCATTTGTGGTGCACCTTTGCGTTTTGCGTGTAGTGAGAAACGCCATAAGAAGGGCTGACAACGACGGTTTTGGCAACGTGTAGGAGGGGAAGGGCTATCCTGTGTGCAAAGACGATCGGTCCTTGCCCCTCGACAATTACCTCTGCGGGCCAACATTGCACCCACCACAATAGGCAAAGAAAAGGACCCAAAGCCACCCCGACAAGGGAAAATGGACCACTACACCTGAGAAGTTGTTGTTGTTTAAGTTTCAGTTATGGTACAGTCATGAAGTCGTTGTTAAACACAAATGGAGCTGCTCCCAGAAAAGTGACCAATGGTGCTCAAACTTAAATTGTGAGTGTTGACATCTCACAAAAAGTGAAGGACTGGCCTCACACACCACCTGGTGTCATGCTTCATCATCAGCAGTCCTCGCCCTCTAAAAACTTGGTTTGATAGAGGGCGGGCATACACATGATGACAGGGATGCACTTCTAAACTAAGTGGGGGCCCGTGAATAGTGAATGTGATTTCAAAACTATTACAGTTGTCGAATTAATTTTAATAAGGTGGCAACTGTATGGTATTAAAAAACTGAGCGGTGACCTGGGGAAATTATTATCCCCTCACCGTGGTGTATAGGGTCAACATGTTTCTGCCTGGTGTCCCGAAAGGGTACGCGGCATTCTTCAGGACCTGTTTTAAAGCGGGCTCCGTCCTTACCAGCCTTGTGATAAGGGAAAACCAATCGGTGGGGTGACCTTTGTCACTCCACTCGTCGAAAGGGCTCCAAGTCATCCTGTGGAAAAAATAGAAAAAGCACAAAAGGAACTTGACAGATTTCCTTTGGTCACTTGCAATAGACTCATTCGAAACCACAGTAATTAACGAGCGTGGTTGTAAGTGCGTGACACGTGTCAGTCATCTGTGCACACACAGTTAAAAAATGAGAGAAGTACTCTCTCATACCTTACCCAAGAGTCTTAACCTACGTTCTCCATGGAAGGAGGAATGGAGGGAAGGCCCTTTAATCACACTCTGAGGGGTAAAAGACAAAACCAACAGAAGTTGTCATGATAAAAAACATATAGAATATGCAAAGTCTATTTTGGTTTGTTAGCGCATCTGCATTCTCACCACACGTCCCATTCATACTCTTACTGTATCAAGGTGCGCCTTCCGCTTTGGCACCTATCTGTGTCCGTCTCTCCTCCCCGTCGATAACTGAGCTGGGAGTTTGGAGGGGTTTATAAAGTGATCCAAATTGGATAAGTGGCAATCAAGCTGCCGTAATTGTTTGCACACTTGTGGTATCCGGTGTCCCTCTATGTGCCCCTGTGTTGGTGTGCCTGATCGCCTGGTTTACTCGGAAATAGGAAGGGGATCTCGCCTTTAGAGCCCGCCTATATCCGGAGTCCATTTGAAAGGCCATCTGTAGGACAGGCAAATCCCTGACTCGAGGTGCGGCTGGGGAGGAGGCAAGGATCGGACGCTAGCGTCGAGTACGTTGCGTACGTAGTCCCGCCCACAGTAGTCAGGCATTGCCTGGTCCCATTAGATCTCCGTGATTCCATAGGTTGTAGTTCTTACGGTGTCCTCCAATGTAAACAAATATATATAACAACGTGTGTTTTCTATAATTCTAACGTGAATGTAAAGAGAAAAATAGAAGTGCCGTGAGATGATAGTGACGGGTGTCAACAGCACTGTCTATTAAGGGTCGTACTCGACCAAGGTGCATAACAAACCAACTGATAAGAACAGTTTACTCCTGTATGAGAGCTACCACCCGAGGGCCTTACGGCAGAACCTACCAGTAGGGCAATTCTTCAGAGTACGGAGAAATTGCTCTAGCATAAAAACATTCAATGAACAAGCGGAACAACTCGAAGGGAAACTCCTGGAACGACACTATCCGAAAAGAATGGTCAGCGAGGCTAAGAAAAGGGCTAGAAACAACAATCGGGAGGCCCTATTGGAAACTTCACCTAAAGAGAAGACGGAGAGAGTGGTATGTGTAACCACATACACCCCAGTATCAAATAAAGTCCAAAGCATCATAAGGAAGAAATGGCATATTCTCAACAGTGCACAAAAACAATGGGAACCACCTCTTTTCACATTCAAAAGGAGCAGAAGCCTACGTGATGACTTGGTCCGTTCGAAAATACAGACCCAGGAAGGAGTAGAACAAACAACACTTTGGAACCATCAAAGACCTACAGGACATTTCCCATGCGGAAGTTGCGTGGCCTGCGCACTCACATATACTACCAAAGAAGTAAACATAGGTACAAATAACCCATGGAAGCTAAAGGATTTCAGCAATTGCAACACCGAGAATGTGGTTTATTTACTAAAATGTCCTTGCAACCTCATGTACGTTGGAATGACCACGAGGAAAGTGAAGACCCGTATCAATGAGCACCGGAGTACTATCCGCTGTAAAAAATCGAACACCAAACTAACGAAACATTTTTTGGAACAAAACCATAAAGACTCTGATTTAAAATGGGTGGTTCTGGAAGTAATGAAGAAACAAAAGACGGATATCATTAAAAACTTACATATCAGGGAACAACGATGGGTATACCGCCTTCTTACATGGGACACTGGTTTAAACGATGAAATCCCATGGCTGCAGATGGGGCGATAAAAATAAGAATTCACCAGATACCCCAACCTTTACCACGTGATCTCTTAATCATTGATATTCCAAAACTGTGTGAAAACCATTACGGACACCATTGTTTTGTCAAAAACTATCACTTCGCTATTATTGAGCCTTCCAGCATAACTGTATGGAATATGGTGGTATGTATTACACCTAGACCAGCATAGACTAGACATCACAGGTTGGCATTAGGGCTCTCATGATATCGGTGATTTCTAAACAGGTTTTAAACCATTTTTTTCATGCGCAAATCCAATGGAATGTATTGGCCTATTATTATCCTCTGGGCTCCATGTATTGAATTATTAATAAGCTCTGCTTATAAACATAGCTGTCGAGTACGACCCTTAATAGACAGTGCTGTTGACACCCGTCACTATCATCTCACGGCACTTCTATTTTTCTATTTTTCTCTTTACATTCACGTTAGAATTATAGAAAACACACGTTGTTATATATATTTATTTACATTGGAGGACACTGTAAGAACTACAACCTACGGAATCACGGAGATCTAATGGGACCAGGCAATGCCTGACTACTGTGGGCGGGACTACGTACGCAACGTACTCGACGCTAGCGTCCGATCCTTGCCTCCTCCCCAGCCGCACCTCGAGTCAGGGATTTGCCTGTCCTACAGACGGCCTTTCAAATGGACTCCGGATATAGGTGGGCTCTAAAGGCGAGATCCCCTTCCTATTTCCGAGTAAACCAGGCAATCAGGCACACCAACACAGGGGCGCATAGAGGGACACCGGATACCACAAGTGTGCAAAAATTACGGCAGCTTGATTGCCACTTATCCAATTTGGATCACTTTATAAACCCCGCCAAACTCCCAGCTCAGTTATCGACGGGGAGGAGAGACGGACACAGATAGGTGCCAAAGCGGAAGGCGTACCTTGATACAGTAAGAGTATGAATGGGACGTGTGGTGAGAATGCAGATGCGCTAACAAACCAAAATAGACTTTGCATATTCTATGTGTTTTTTATCATGACAACTTCTGTTGGTTTTGTCTTTTACCCCTCAGAGTGTGACTAAAGGGGCCTTCCCTCCATTCCTCCTTCCATGGAGCACGTAGGTTAAGACTCTTGGGTAAGGTATGAGAGAGTACTTCTCTCATTTTTTAACTGTGTGTGCACAGATGACTGACACGTGTCACGCACTTACAACCATGCGCGTTAATTACTGTGGTTTCGAATGAGTCTATTGCAAGTGACCAAAGGAAATCTCTCAAGTTCCTTTTGTGCTTTTTCTATTTTTTCCACAGGCTGACTTGGAGCCCTTTCGACGAGTGGAGTGACAAACGTCACCCCACCGATTGGTTTTCCCTTATCACAAGGCTGGTAAGGACGGAGCCCGCTTAAAAACAGGTCCTGAAGAATGCCGCGTACCCTTTCGGGACTCAAGGCAGAAACATGTTGACCCTATACACCACAGTGAGGGGATAATAATTTCCCCAGGTCACCGCTCACTTTTTTAATACCATACAGTTGCCACCTTATTAAAATTAATTCGACAACTGTAATGGTTTTTAAATCACATTCACTATTCACGGGCTCCCACTTAGTTTAGAAGTGCATCCCTGTCGTCAGGTGTATGCCCGCCCTCTATCAAACCAAGTTTTTAGAGGGCGAGGACTGCCGATGATGAAGCATGACACCAGGTGGTGTGTGAGGCCAGTCCTTCACTTTTTGTGAGATGTCAACACTCACAATTTAAGTTTGAGCACCATTGGTCACTTTTCTGGGAGCAGCTCCATTTGTGTTTAACATTGTATGTTGGAGGCTGGCTCGCTCCTTGCGCCCTGTGCCTCTAGTTCCCTCCTCCGGTTAACCGCTGGGGTTAGTGTGGTCTATACAGTCATGGAGTCCACAGGAAACACATAACCAGGCACACTCCAATGTCGGGGCTTTGCTTTACTCCATACACACACGTACGCCACAAATGCACTATAGCCACCCACGATGAGTTCTGAGAATGAACCCTTCACTGCCTTGACCTGGAATGTTAATGGCCTTGGGGACAAAATTAAAAGAGAACTGGTGACGTCCTTTATAAAAACGTACCCACCCGGATGTGGTGATGTTACAGGAAACCCATCTCAAAGGCACAAAATGTGGGTTCATAGCGAGGGGGGCATATACCGTCTTGGCTCATGCGGGGTACACCTCCGGTTCTAGAGGAGTAGCAATCCTGATTAAGAGGTTGCCTCCCTTTTGTGTGGCACGCACATGGCTAGACCCCCAAGGCACATTTGTTGGGGTGACGGGGAAATGGGACAGGAGGAATGTTACCATCCTCTCAGTTTATGCCCCGCCGAAACTGCAAACTAGGACGCTAAACAAAGTGACAGAAATATTACTAGAGACACTGGGTTCGACACACATTATCGGGGGGTACTTCAATAACGTGATGCACACACCCATCGACCGTACAGGGGATCATGCCCAGCCGCCCTCTACCACACAACTGGCACGCCTCGCTGAGACACTGGGTCTAGTGGATGTCTGGCCCCACCTGCATCCAGGGACACGGCAATACTCATACTACTCAGGCGCGCATAGGGTGTACTCGCGATTGGACTATGTGTTCCTCCCGAGTGGTGCAATACAGGACATACACGAGGCGGAGTACATGGCCAGAGGCTTGTCGGATCATTCCCCCCTGTATGAACGAATAGGAGACCGGAACTGAGCGGGACACATGAGCTGGAGATTGTCTGCATGGGACCTACAGAATGTGACAGTGCTCAAGGGCATTAGAGCTGACACGAAAATGTTCTTTGATGAAAACTTAGGATCTGTGTAATCAGGGGTAGTAATCTGGGAAACATATAAAACGGTCCTGCGAGACAGGGCACAAAACCGAGTAGCATGGGAGAGGAGAAAAGACCAGGAAGAGTTAACCCAGTTAGAAGCTCAGATCCTATCCCTAGAGAGACGAAATATAATGCAGACAGACCCCCAGATACTACGACAGCTGACGGATGCACAACATCGATATAAGGCCCTGGCTACCCAGGTGGCCAAGGCACAGGCCCAGGCGACCTTACATAAACTATATGATGTAGGGGACAAGTCGGGTAAGCTCCTGGCATGGCTTAGCCGAAAGGAAGTGGAGGCCCGATGGGTAGTGAGCATTATAGATCCACAAGATACCATAGACAAATGATGAGCAGATAGTGCAGACTTTTGCGTCCTACTATAAAAACTTATATGACGCCCGCCCCTGTGTCCGATCCTTGACATCACAGACTACTTAGCGAAGATACATACCCCATTATTGGAAGATGGAGATAGGGAGGGGCTAGACTCGGACATTTTGATCGAAGAACTGAAATTGGCTATAGCCCAATTGCGTCCAGGTAAGACCCCAGGACCAAACGGCCTACCAGCAGAACTTTACAAGAGATGTGCAGATCTCTTTAGTCCCCACCTTTTAAATCTGTTTCAAGAAGCATGTCAGGAGGGAGTCCTCCCATTAGATCTACGCATGGCCACGATCATCCCTATTCATAAACAAGGGAAACCCCAAAATATGTGTAAATCCTACCGTCCAATATCCCTACTCAATACGGAGGTGAAGATACTGGCTACTATCCTTGCCACGAGACTCCGCCAAGTAATAATGACACTGGTTCATCAGGACCAATCGGGATTTTTGCCCGGCGTTGCGACCAGACTAAATTTGCTTAGGACCCATAACTGGATGATGGAGGTTAAGGACCGTGACACCCCTCACCTACTCCTGTCATTGGACGCAGAAAAGGCGTTCGACGCAGTCCACTGGCCCTTCCTCGAGGCCACCTTGATTAAATTTGGTATAGGTCCCAACTTTCGGAAATGGGTGGGTCTCCTGTACAAAGATCCCAGGGCTAGGGTTAGGGTAAATGGTAAGAACTCCGGAGACTTTCCCATCAGACGAGGTACCAGACAGGGCTGCCCTTTGTCCCCATTACTCTTTGCTCTCACGATAGAGACTCTGGCTTGTGCGGTCCGACAACATCCTGAGATACAGGGGTTTCGCATTAACCCGGACGATACCTTGGAAGAAAAGATCTCCCTGTATGCGGACTACATATCTTTATATATCACGCACCCGACTACCACGATTCCTACCCTGTTCCATACTATAGATAGCTACGGGCACAACTCGGGATACACAATAAATTGGCACAAGTCAGTAATATATAGCCCAGGTAACTTGACCACATGGTCCACACTCCCCGGGGATCTCCAGATAGCCCATAGCGGGTTCACCTACCTTGGAATTTATCTCACCACTGACAGGGACCTTTGCTACCTGAAAAACATTAAACGCATACTCACGAATTTTACAGAAGATGCGCAGCGATGGAAATCGCTTCCACTTACCATTCTAGGCCGGGCCGCCATGTTTATAATGATTACTCTGCCCTGATTTCTGTATGCACTACAAAACACATATTTCCCCCTACCACGATTAACCTTCCAAGAAATAGAGGCTGAGCTACGCTCACTCTTATGGCTAGGAAAACAACCAAGAATTGCACTAAGTACCCTACAACGCAATCAATGTAATGGAGGGATATCGCTTCCTGACATAGAGGCCTACTACTGGGCGGAACAACTAACCCCAGTGAATGAATAGATACATGCACCGGGGGATCATCCCACCTACAGACTAGAGAGGGAGACTATGGCTGGACGTACCTGTCTGCACTATCTATACGGAGGCAGAGGCAAGGGGAGACTTCTCCCGGCCACCCAAGCTACGATAGAGGCGTGGGGGAGAGCAACGAAGGCAATGGGGTGGGTTCGGAAACTTACTAAGCAGACGCCCCTATGGCACTGCACCTGGCTAAAAGAAATCCAGAAGTTGAGAGGCTTTGGAGGTTGGGATGACATAGGTATCTCCACCATAGGTGATATCATGGACAAAGGTAAACTCAAAAGCTTTCATACCCTACAGAAAGACTTTGCACTACAGACCTCCCAGTTTCTCAAATATGCTCAAATTAGACACGCATGGCAAGCAGAGAACATAGACGATTCCCCACTGCCGGACTACGCACCATTGGAGGGAAGACTGCTCCAGGAACATATTCTCACCAAGGCTGTATCACTCACATACCGGACCCTAAATAATAACACACCGGATAGACTGGGCAAGTTGCGAGATACCTGGGAAGGAAATTTGGGCACACTCGAAACCGTAGATTGGGAGGCAGCCTTGATGCACCATAGAGAGGTGGCAATTAAATCGCGCCTTCGCCTCATTCAATACAAAATACTCCACAGAGCCTGTTATGACCGAGTCAGACTACACAAAATAGGACGAGCCAGCGAACCTAACTGCCAGAGATGTGGCCATGGGGAGGGAGACTTTTACCACACCATTTGGGAGTGCACTAAAATACAGGCCTATTGGGGGAGGATACTGCAGGAATTGAGCAATGTCCTAGAAGTGGTTATACCCTTGGACCCTAAATTTATATTGTTGGGAATTCCGGGAGACGTGGACTTGGGCCGGTCACAAATCATCTTTACTACACTAGCAATGGTAGTGGCGAAAAGGGATGTAGTGAGATATTGGGGAGCCATAAATGCTCCTTTACTCCAAGAGTGGAGAGCAGGGATGGACATGTATATGGCAGCTGAAAGGGTCACCTACAAGGCGAGGGGGTGCCTGAAGAAATTCCACAGGGTATGGGGCAAATGGAGGAAGTATTATGGCTTTGATGTCGTGGTGGGAGATGATTAGCTGGATCCTAGAGGGATGCTCCTTTCAGACTCAATGGCAGGTAAAGGTCCCCTAGCATCTAAGGGAAAGAGAAACCCCACGGAACTACGATACAACTATGTGGGCATTTTACAGTTGATCTCTCAAAAGGCCCGTTGTGGCTATAACAATGTACTGTCTGATGTATGGCTTACTAATGTACGGCACTGCATGACTGTAACTGACTTTGTTATGGTTTGTTTTATTTTGTTTGCAAAAAATATAAATAAAAACATTTAAAAAAAAAAAAGAAATGATGCTGATCTTTCCGCATCTAAGACATCCCGCAGACCTGGAGGGGTAGATTTTGCTCAGAATAATTGGTGTCAGGTATGTTAGGTGTAAAATGTTTAAATGAATCAGCTTAAATTGGGCATTGCTCGAAACCTTCTGCACCAGTTCACAGGCAATTTCCCAATCTTTGTCTGATACCTGATCACCTATGTCCCTCTCCCAGGCACTCCTGGCCTTTAATGCAGGCCTTGTCTTATCTTATTTCAGAATGTTGTAAAGTAAAGTGACAAGATGTCACCCTGTCCCCAACCACAGATTGCCCTCTAGAGTACTGGACGTAGTGGGAGTACTGGAGAAGTCAGTCCAAATCCCTCTTCCAGTGCCAAAAAGCTTAGCGTACTGCAGAAAGTGACTAGGATCCACTCCAAACGAACCCTGTACTTCTTCAAATGTAATGCACTTTGCCCCTGGGTATAAATTTCCTAGGATCTGGCAGCCCTCTCCCTCCAGTGCTCCACCGTCATGTCACTAGAGATGTGACAGAATCGTTTTAGATCCCAGATGTTTAAGTCCCTCACAGCCCTTTAAGAACCCTGATGACTAACTTTTCCCAAACGTTCACCATTTGCCACATGATATATGGGAATGTAGCAGCCATTCTACTGCCCCTCATAAGCACCACTGGTAAGTCTTCTTTAACAATCGCTTTTCCCACTTGGCCGCATGCTGGATATGAGCCGCATTGTAATACAGCTCTATGTCGAGTAGAGACAGACCACCCTACTCCTGGTCTAATTTTGGTAAATCCAAGGAGACCCTACTAGATTTACCATCCCAGACCAAGGATACCAGCAGCCCGTTCAATTATTGAAAGATATCTGGCCTCAGAGGACACAAGGCATTTTGCGTACTATAAAGACATTGTAGCAGGAAAACAATTTTTTGAATCGCCACCCTACCCATGATAGAGAGAGGCAGCATATTCCAAAATCATATAGATGATCTCAGGCCCTCTTGGACTCTCCCCTATTATAGGGATGCTGTTTCTCCTTCGCTAAGGCGACCTGAATGCCTAAGTAATGATACTGGTCAGTTTCCCATGGCAGACCCAAATCAGGAAGCTGGTGCATCTCACTTTATGCCAGCCTCCCCTAAGGAAAAAGAATTGTCTTTAGTCGGTTAACCCGGAGGCCTGCCACCCCAGGGACCTGGTATGGGTAGTGCAACAGTTGCAGGTTCAGTGTCCGAGTAAATTGAAGATAAAGTGAAGCATCATCTGCATAGAGCGAGATGATGTGTACAGTATCTCTGACAAGAATCCTCCAGTCACCCAATGCCACCTGGAGTATGATGACCAAGGGACACCCCTGTTGCATACCCCGTCCAACACTCCAGCTGCAAGAAACAGTCCTACTCACCCTGACTCTGGGATCTGTGTTGAGTAGATGAACCCAACCACAGAAAACTGGGCCAAAGCACATTACTTGGGGAACTCCAACATATAGCTCCAACTAAAGGTGTTGAACGCCTTCTCAAAGTTGATTGCAACCAGGGAAAGCTCCTCATCACTGTTGTTTACCAAGTGAAGCACATGGGTAAGTCTACGAATATTCATGGCCGTGCTACGCCCAGGAATAAACACATATTGGTCCTCATGCACCAGCTTGCCAACCGCCTGTCTCATCCTAGTTGCCCGGACCTTGCACAGAACCTTTGTGTCCGAATTAATCATGGTAAGTGGCTGATACACCGATGGGGCCGTTGGATTACCACTAGGCTTTGGCATCATATATATGACACCTTCTTTCATAGTGGGGGGAAGCATGGCCATTTATTTAGCCTCCCTGAAGACCTTCAGAAATTTTTCAGACAACCGTGGGGCAAACATCTGGTAGAATTCTGCTGGGAAGCTATCTCCTCCCAGCGCCTTACCTCTTGGCATTGAGTGGATCGTTCCCCATAATTCTTCTACGGGGGTTATCAGCCTCAAGCAGCTGTAGCATGTCCTGTAGGATGTCCACTCATGCCAGAAATGCCTGTATTGTTTCAGAAGAACTGGCATCCATGTTTCAATCCAGAGTCAAAGGAATCAGTAATTATCTGCTGCGTCACAGCTAAGGCGCCTCCAAAGCAAACTAGTTAAAGCACCGGCAGAGGGGTTGTCTCCCACTGTAGTATCCAGGCAAGCAATTTACTAGCTTTATCCCCTTCACTATGCAATCGCTAACAATATTCCTTGAGGGTCAGTCTATCTAATCTCTCCCAAATTTCACCCATTGTGCGATGGACCTCCAGCACCTCCAACCTCCTCTCATGTTTCAAGTTCATATCACTGTACCCTCGCCATTTTGGCTTCCTGTACCTCTAGATCCCTCTGTAGCTGCTTTTTTGCCCCATACATTTTTCCCAGACATATTCCCTGTGTCACCGCCTTCGTTGCTCCGCATTTGATCGCTCTGGTGGTGATAGTCTCCCAAATCTCCTCCAAGTAGGCAGTGAGTGAAGTGGTGAAGGAGTCTAAGCATTGAGTATCTGTCAGTACATCCGCCAACATACACCAGGAAGTGATCCATCCCACTTTCACCCCCTAGTCGTATTCCAGCACTAGTGGAGAGTTCTCTGACAAAACATCTATCCAAAAATTTGGCATAGGGCAGCTTGGTAAGCATCATACCGGCCAAGAGGAGCCAATCGAACTGACTGAAAGTGTTGTGTGTCAGTAAGCGACAGGAGCATTCATTGTCTCCTGGGCGAATAGCCCTTCAAGCGTCAATAAAACCAGTTCAGGGCATTACTTCAGCAAGGGCTGCTGTCACTCCCAGTTTAGTACGATATTTTGGCAGGTGTCTCTAAAGTGTGCCTCCAGTACACAGATAAAATCTCCGGCCCATATAAATAGCAATTCTATATGGCCTGAGTTTAAATCTTGCATTCTTTAAAAAAGGCTGTATGGCCATTGTAAGGAAGTGGGTTTCTGTTGCAGTAACCCCCCCACTTTTTGCCAGATGACTGATGCACTTTGACTTGATGTGCCCTGGGTCCCTGCCAATCAGGTTCCCAGGGCCTGTGTTCTTTCCCCAAAACTGTACCCAATTGGCATCTCTGGCCACAGGTCAGCCCCTGGTAAATGGTACCACAGGTACCCAGGGCACTGTGACCAGGGAAGACCTCTAAGGGCTGCAGCACTTATTGTGCCACCCTTAGAGGCCCTGCACCTTTACACACACACACTGCCTTTGCAGGCTACGTGTTTTGGTGCAGAACAAAGTGAAGAGTCGACATGGCACACACCTCTGTGTGCCATGCCTACAACCCACTGCCCTGGCATAGGTCAGTCACCCCTCTAGCTGGGTGCACTATACCAGTGGTGAGGGTACAGTTGCATGAGCCCTGTACCCCTACAGTGTCTAAGTCCATTCTTAGACATTGTAAGTGCAGTGCTGCCATTAAGAGTATATGGTGCTGGGAGTTTGTCATTACGAACTCCACAGCACCATAATGGCTGCACTAAAAACTGGGAAGTTTGGTATCAAACTTCTCAGCACATTAAACCCACACTGATGCCAGTGTGGGATTTAATGAAAAATGCACACAGAGGGCATCTCAGAAGATGCCCCCTGAAACCTAACCCACCTCTAGTGTCCAGCTGAGTGGCTGCTTCAGCTGCCACTACCAGACATGTTTCTGGACCCCCTGGGTCGAGAGCCTGCTGCTCTCGGGGGCCTGAAACAATGCGCATCCTGGGATGAGGTGCCAAGCCTCCTCCCCCAGGATGGGCAGGGTTCACGAAGGGGAAGCTTCAAAGGCATGCCGCCTTTATGAGCCTTCCCAGACCATTTGCTGCTTTCAGCAACTGGTCCCTACTGGTTCTACCCCCCACTTTGGAAAAACAAGTGAGGGAAAGAGGTGTGCCCACCTCTGCCAACTCCACCCCTCAGGTGGGGGAGGCGAGGTGAAGCACAACTCTGAGTCCCCGCCATCTTGAGGATCGGGGGACCCAACCAACCAGGGACAGGCTCCTGCCCCCCTCTCACTGGAGGGTGGCACGATAGGGGGTGTACCCACCCCAGGGAAGGGACCCATTGGTCCCTGACTTCTACCTACCTGTAACACCCCTATATCTAGTATTTAGTGGGCACCCTGAACCTTGCTTCCTCAGATCCAGCCTCACAACAAGAAGAAAAGAAGAAGAAGGACGAAGAGCCGTGCAGAGCTAACAAGAGGACGACGCCCACTGACTTGGCCCCAGCCCTACAGGCCTGTCTCCCCTCGAACCTGCTCCTGCGAAATCCCGGTGTGTCCTGCAGCCAGCAACCTCAAAAACCCCGGAGGACCTGCCTGCCTTCACTTCCAAGACTGCTTCTCCCGTGAACACCGGACTTGTTCAAACTGCAGCTTCTGGCTCCGGCCGGATACCGCGAATCCAGCCCACTCTGCACCCGCCGAACCCGGCCCGAGCTCGAGTGGAAAAACACCACGAGGAGGTCACCCCGGCGATCCTGACCCGAGATCCGGCGACTCCTGACCTACCTCAAGCCTCAAGACGACGCCTGCAGACTCAATCCAGAGGATCCCTCTACCGCGACCAGAGCTGGTAAGACTTTCCGACGTCCCAAGGCACCCCTGCACCCGACGCCCCACGGCCTTGTGTGCCCAAGCCAACGGTGCCTAACCAACCCAAGACATCCCAACTTACCCCTCGAAGTGGTGGTCGCACCCAGAAGATCCTCGTCCCCGAGCCTGCAGTGTTTCTTCTAACCGGAGGCGCTCCATTGAAAACAACAGGGCACCCGACCTCAAAACAGCACCCTGCACCCGGCCGCCCTAGTGCCGCTGAGGGTGCACCTTTGGTGCTAATTTGGTTCCCTATTTGCCCTGACCTAACCTCTAGGAGCTTTGCTCCCACAACCCAGTGGCCTGCTTGCCAGCAGCCACCAACCGGAGACCCCCTATCCTCCATAGGATAACATTGGGCCTCAACACTCTGCACCCGGCCGCCCTAGTGCTGCTGAGGGTGCAACAACAGTGCATCACTGACCCTGGGGGACCCCTGAGTCTAACCCCAGAACCTTAACTCCCACAGTCGATTACTTACCTACAAACCGATAACCTGTTTTTCCTCCATAGGATAACATTGACACTTTTTCTCCAAAACGTTTCTAAGTGTGGAATTTTGAAATCTGAAAATATTCTTTAAAAATCGCACGAATAACCAAAACGTAGTTTCTTACCTGTTTGCAGGAAATGTCCCAGTGCTGAATCTAGGTATCCAGCCTGAGTTAGAAAAGTAACGTAAAAAGTAACTTACCTGTAATTTACTGAAAAAGCCTATTCATTTCAATGTACTGTATTTGCTAAGTGTTGCAACCTACTGTATCCCCTGTAAATCAACCAAAGTACCATTTCTATTGCATTTTCAAACTGTTCTATATTCATCAACTTATTATTGCAAAGTATTTTATGCTTACCTGTGCCAGGCTTGCTTGGTTCTAAAATAAAACAACAGTATATTTTTATACAAAAACAATTGGCCTAGAGTTCAGTTCTTGAGTGTGTGAATTCATTTGCTGACTGAGTGTGTACATCAAATGCTTAACACTGTCCTCTGATACTGCCTTACTGCTCGACCACTCTACCACAAATAGAGAGTAAGGTTCTATCTAACTTTAACCTCTGCCTACCTCTGGGGTCACTTGGACTCTATACACACTATACCTCATTTTGGTGAAGTATATATAGAGCCAGTTTCTTACAGCCATATTCAGTGCATATGAGTTAAGGATGCCAATCTCCTTCACTTGTAAGACTCCATTGAACAATATATATCTGCCCTCGTCATTTGGGTCCAAATAAATCATACGATAGGGTCCTCCTGAACCAACCCAGTTGGTGGCTGCCAGAGAACAGGAAGAGAAGGTAGCCAGTTACAACTTACCTCTCTCATTCTTGCCCAACTTAATGGTCTCAGCATCCGTGAGGTTTGTCTCCTGCATCTGACTGACTGTAAATGATAAGCCTTGGAAAAGATACTGAAAAAGAAACATGAAAGACAGTGTTATGTTGCATTCACCCTTTAGTCTTTCTCCATTATAACGGGGGCTGCAGCACCTCCTGTACTCCTTATTCCAGTACCACTACCATTGACACTTAAATCCTCTTCTGCTTTGTCTCCATCAAAGACTCACTCCAATACGGGCTTGGCCAATTGCCACTCCATCATCCACCACTACGCTTACCTATACCAAAACCGAGATCATCTGGTGTCCCTAATCCATAGCACCCAAGCCATTCTAGCTCCTGTTTCCTTCTTGTTAACTCATTCTCTCTCCCACCTCTGTCTGAAACCTCTGCATTTATTTCAACAGTGAAACAAGGTTCTCCACACTTACTACCACATCTCTGTTGGTTGGCTTTTGAAACTATCACAGTTTAAATAGCTACCTATGGATATATCATGACCATAATATAAACTACTTAATATTGGCAAAATAAGTGTGGATTTACTATTATTAATTCCAATGTGATTATATTTTAGGAGTCAACATTATGGTTATGATGTATCTGCAGGTCGACATTTTGACCACGATATTGTGGTACCACAACCTGCCCATTACCATCTGCCTAACCTCCACGCAATCCCCCACTACCTCATCATGCCTTCTTCCAAGACTTATAGTATTTAGTAAGAGGAACGGATCCAACAGCCTTGTAGCTTCCGTTCCTCACTATTCCTTCCATCCCCTTCAGAATGTCCTCAGTTTTGCCACACACAACTGTTGAAACTTCTTAGATGAGTCTCCACCTTGAAGTCATTTATTGTTGCTCGCTGCATAAATTAGACAATACTACAGTACCTCCTTTCAAGATTTATATTAATCCATTGCATTGTCCTGTACCCTAGGGGTTGCCTGATTTTATACCAGTGGTCGCATCTCAAACCAAACATCTCAGTAGTCCCAAAGTCCTCTACACCTCCTCAGTAGTGTAGGATGTTTGCTCCTTAGCACCCTATCCTCGGCGTGCTGAATTAATCAGCATTTTTCATGTGTTTTATCAAGTCTCGGAGCAAATTAACAGTGGCAATTACCTACTATGACCAAAACATCTGATGCCATATTGACCGCTTGAAGGAGTACCTTGCTGAGAGCAATGGATCGCTCCAGGGTGGATGCGAATGTAATTTAGGTTAGGGTTGAGAATGCCCTGGGCCGTTTCTTACAATTCAGCTCTGGTCAATAGACCTTTTTAGCAGCCTGAGAGGAAAAGGGTTTACAGTTTAAATTTCCAAGTACAGTGTGATCTTTATGACCACACAATAAAAGTCTGAGTCAGTAACTTACATTTAAAAGATTTATTACAAACTCAAAGCCAGACAAATATAAATCAATCTGAAGAACATACTGTAGAAATACAGGATTATTAAAGGTAGACCAAACCGGCACACAATATTAGTCCTCAACAACAAAGAGCATATAAGAATCTCTGTTGCCACAATACCAAATATGAGGAAAATAACTTGATGGCTGGATGAATGATTTAGATCCTTCTCCCCATACATGGAAAGAATTTCAGCATCTAACAAACCCTACACTAACCTAAGGATAGGAAAACCCTATTGAGTCAAAGAAGCAAGAAAGGTGTTAGCATCAGAACCTCTGTAAAAGTTCTTTGGTAAGGAATCTTGTTCACCATGAAGCCACACAATCAGGAAAGTCAAGAGAGGTCTGTACCTCTCCAAGTCTAAAGGGAAGCTGAATAACTCTAAGGTGGGTTCACTAATTATAATGCCCAAAGAATATTCGAGGAAACATGACTTCACACATCTCAGTATCTTCCAGTTCCCAAGAAAGAACTTCGCTCTTTGAACACTACTCCCATATTCCAGTATCCGCTACCAAAGCGTCCTTTGAGTGCTTTCCTTCGTCAAATAGTACCATCTGGCAACAGTAAGACTCCCTTTGTTCTTCATTAAAAAATTTCGATCTTGACAATTTATCTTCGCCTCACTATCTCAGAAATACAATGTGCTTTTCACTAACTAATGAATGCCTTTGGTCTGCACCTGCAGTGGAGAAAATATACAGAAAAGCAACTTTCACGTTAGTATTAAATGTCTCATCTATAAGCTTAAGACCCACAATCATGCTAACTTAATAGTTCTCTTTTGGCTGTATATTAGTTCTACAACCTACATATTCCCAATAAATGTTATCTTATAAAATCAAGCCATCCTATACTGTACTCCTATATGGTGCACTATAACCGATACATGTATTATTAAATGAAAATTGCAACTAGTCACAATTTATAAAGTGAGCACTGAACACACGTATGATTCATTTTCACTAATCTGTGGCGAATGCACTGCATTAAATGCATTTTAACGCACAACCTTACAATCTAAACTTATAGAAGACATTTCTGATAAGGAAAATGTTAATATGCACACACATATATATATCAAAAACACACAATATAGGCACTTGCCATGTATTTGATGCACCATATCTCATTAATATTATTGCATCACACGAATACATAGTGCCAAATGTAAATATATATGTGGCCTAGCCAAACTTAGAAGGTTGGAGCCAAAATGGTGCTACTCCAGGTTGAAGAAGTTGAAGAAGATGACATTTAGGAGGATTTTTACAATGCGCAAATGTGAGCTAACCTGCAATCATTTGCTACCTAGGAAATAGAGGATGGACTTTAAGGTCTTGCTTTTCACTCATGCAGACTTTAGGGCATGTATTACATGAGAACTCTGTTAAAAAAGTGCAATCCTCTCAGTTCACCCAGCTCAAGCAATTATCATGAAATGGTTATCCCGAAATGGAAGAAATGCAGATCCAGAGACCGTGGTTTAGGCTGCAGTGGTGAATGGTTTTTGAGCATGTGTTTGCCATTGATGGATAAGTTCAACCTTCCCTAGTTTCCCAGACATATATCTCAACAAGCTGCACAAAATGACCTCCTTCAATCCTTCACTGGTATGAATTATCCAGGTAATGACATGTTCCTCACCCTTGACACAGTGGTCCCCTCTCGAAAGAGAAAGCCAAATCTGTCAAAGCACCTTAAAATAAATGGTTTTGCAAACAGCTCCAGGTTATGATACAGAGGCAGGGATCTAGAAAAGTGCTTGAAGAAACGTGCTGATCTCATAGCTTATTGTATGCATGGCCATGACTACAAATTTGCCATCCTTGGAGCAAAAAAGTCTTACTTTCAGGATTGCGTACAAAATCAGAAAGGGCATCCAAGGAACTCTTCCAGATCTAGCTGTAAGTAATTTCATCACAGCCTGCAACATCTCATGTGAGCCCCGTCTCAAAAAGTTAGGTGTAGAAATTGAATGGCTTCTGGTAAGTCCTTCAGTTCTCAAAATGTCCCAACTAGTCTCAGAGGATACAGTGTCCAAGATCATCCAGTGCCATAAAATATCAGTACTGCAAACATAACTAAACTGCTTCGGTTTCCATTACTATAACAATTACAATTATCAAACTTTTAAAGTGCATGCCTCCGCAGGAACAGCATAAAACACATGGGGCCCGATTCACAAAGGTAAACTGAGACAAAAGTCTAACTGTACAACTTTCGGTATTCACAAAGGGCATTTACGAGTAGTAAAGTTAGACTTTTGTCTCAGTTTTGGCCTCAGTTAAACTTAAGAACAAAACTTAAGTTTAACTAATCTAAAGTCTAACTTTACTACTCATAAATGCCCTTTGTGAATACCGAATGTTGTAAAGTTAGACTTTCATCTCAGTTTACCTTTGTGAATCAGGCCCATGATACTTTAAAGGCTTACAGTGATACCCAAGGCTTAAAACATGAATAAGCCTATAAAATACATTAACTGTATTGGCATTATATAGGAAGAGAAGATCCTCCCATGCACACCTGATACGGCCACATGCAAAAAGCAGTTTAATGTACCCGCTGCGCCATGGCTCAGTCAGATACAAATGATCAGAGCTGTCGAACATTGCTGCCTGTATCTCAGGCCTAGTTCAGCAGAAAGTATAGCACACCAATTTTAAATCCCAACTAAAAAAACACTAGCTTGTGCGGTCCCAGGAAAGGGCCGCTGCACAAGCTGCAACAGAAACATTTATGTTTTCAAACATCCCTACACCATGTGGAAGGCACTGTGCGGTGCCTGCCACATGGTGCAGGGATGTTAGTGGGGCACCATAGGTGCCCCCCATGCCCTATATTTCCAATTTATTTCCAATTTATTTATTTATTTTGTTATGGAACTCCTACGGAGGTCCACAAAAACACACCATCAGATTAAAAAAGACAGACTTTACATACAATACAAAATTCTTCCTTATACATTGCTGTAAAAAATTCTTATAACAAACATACTGAGAGGTGTGCAAATAGTGCTATAAATACATGATGCAATCAAATAACCGACCAATAAAATTCTTATATCGACATATTGAGAGATGTGCAAATAGTGCTATAAATACATAAAGCAATCAAATGACCAACCAATCGATATTATGTCATGACAATAGAATTACTGTTAAAAAAAAAAAAAAATCCTAATAAATAGGCAAAAATGTTTTAAAAAATTGATATATCTTAAAACAAACCATTTCATTCGGAGGGACAAAACCAAAGATCGTGCCTCCTGGGCAGAGTGAATATTAAATTTGATAAAAACTGGCTTTAAGAACACTCGCCTGGCACTTTGCAGTTTTGAGCATACAAATAAAACATGATCTAGATCTTGGATCTGCAGCTGGCACAATTCATAAATTCTCTTCTCTCTAGGTGTTTTATCCCAGATACCAGTGACATCTCTTAGAGGCAGCAAATTAAATCTCAGTAGGAGTATCAGCCTTCTAATCCCATGAGGGATATTCCAAGTTAAATAAGGCTGTGGTTTATTCCCCAAAGCACTCCCTCTGACCGCCTCATTACTGGACCTGGACTGGCTTGAGGCAGCATCTCTCGCCAAACTGATAGGGGATCTAGAATTCTTTAAAAGTTGTTTCAGTACAGATTTAGACATAGGAGAAGTAGAATTCAAACTAAGACCGAATGTATCGATTGCACATACAAAAGACCTAAAAAACGTTGATTGTTCTTTTAGCGTGCCAAAAATCTCTATTCTCAGGGCAGCCCTAAGTGTACCCTCCTTCCCCAAAAAGAGGGAGTTACCCCACCTAAGAACCGCTGCCAGGGATAAGGTGAAGGACGAGACTAATCCAAATTCAAGGCGCAGTACATGTGGGGCAGCCAAAGAGTTTAAATTGCAAATTTGACGCAGGATTCGTCCTTCCGCCTTATCGAAAGAAAGCCAATAATTCATGTCCATCACCTCGGCAGCATATATTAACGAGGGAGAAATTTTGACCTTAAAAACAGATAAAACATGCCCTATAGCGGAGGGCCAGGGGGGAATGGGCCCTACTAGGGGCCCTCAAAGTCACTTTCTGCCTGCCTTTTAATGGCGGACGGGCCTCCATGAAAGAGCAGGCGGAAAGCAACATCGTAATCCTGACAGCAGAGTTGAGGCTGGCTCCGCTGTCATTTTGGGATTACTATTCCGCCCGCAGCCATGACGGGCTCTGTGAGACCGTCGGAAGCAGAGCAGAATTTCCCCGCGTGTTTCCCTCTGACCGCCAGTATCATTATACGCCGGTCGGACAGAAACCCATGATGTGGGGCGGAAAGCCTCTGACGTGCTGTTGAATGGCTTTCCGCCCGACATCATAATTAGGTCCATAATTTGGTTTTATTATTTTTGTAATTGGATTAAAAACCAGCACAATACCGTTGGATAAAATGGCAGGGCCTGCTAAAGGTGTCCCTCATGACATTTTGGACTTGATTATGAGTCTGGCGTATGGCCCGGCACCGCCAAACTTGTAATCAGAATCTTTGCCTGACTATCTGGTCCCTAATTCCCTTGGTGTATCACTAAAGATATGCTGCCATTAGGCAGCTGGGCACACCTATCTTTTCGCTGCTTCCCATAGTGTGTCCTTCAAGACTTGTTGCCACTAGGCAGCTGTGCATACCTATCTTCTCACTGTTTCGTATGGTGTGTCCCTCATTTTATGTTGCCACTAGGCAGCTGTGCACACCTATCTCCTCATTGCCTCACATGCTGCACTTATTGTCTACCTTAGGTGTGTTCTGCTTCTCCCCATACTGTACCCTTTTATGTGAGGAAAGATTGCACAAATGCCCAAGTTGTACATTTTTGTGCAAGACTCTTGCATTGTTTCCTGCTTCTGGACTGCACCTATAAAATAATGGCCACAACGTAACAGACACGCCTTCTCTTGTTGCAGAAATATTTATTTTCTGTGCATTAGCGCATGCGATTTTTCTGAAAGGCACACGATTTGCTTGTGCAGATAATTAGGGCTTCTGGGCACCTCTTGAAATACTCAACTACCTACAATTTGGAAAACTCAATTAGTTCCCCTTCAGAATGCTCTATAAAACCTGTGTATCGCCAATTAATTTTTTTAACATTGGGTCGTCACCATTTGGCACAAGTTTTTATGAGAAAAGTCCAACTCTCACTGGTTCATTGAAGTATGGGGATGGTATTTATATCCACTTACCACAAATGCAAACGGAGTCACGTCCATGCACTTCAAATTTAGTCACAGAAGGAAACCAAAGCATGGAAAATACACTGACTTGCATAGGATCACAGTGTTGGCGAAGATGGAGCTGTGTTTTGTAGCCAATGTTTAGCACACCACATACTATTATTCAATAGAAACTAAGGGACATATTTACAAGCCCCTATCACCACAGGAATGTCCCTTTTATGACGTTCCTGTGGCAATAGGGGCTTTGCCTTATTTACAAGGCGGTGTTAAGCTACTTACCGTGGCTTAACACCGCCTTGTAAATAAGGCACCCTTTCACGCTATACTTAGCGTGAAAGGGGTGGGCAATGGGTGTTGTGGTGGGTGTTCCTCCGCAACACCCATTGATATTGACACTGCCCCATATTTACAAGGGTGGCGTAAATACGGGGCAATGCCAAAATTAAGACAAGGGAAAACCTGGTCTTAACATGGCGAAACGAGGAGAAATGTTTTATTTCACCTCGGTTTTGCTGTTTCTGTGTTTGCTGCATTGTGAAGCACACATAGAAACAGCCCAACTCTCTGAATGATTGTTTATGTGCAGGAAGGTGTCCCTTCTTGTACATAAACAATCATTAAAAAAATGACGATTTGCAACTTCTATGTGTGCTGCACAATGCAGCACACATAGGAGTTACAAATCGCCATTTGTGATTGTTTATGTGCAGGAAGGGACACCTTCCTGCACATAAACAATAATTTCCTCTAACGCAGGCACCCTTGCACCATGGTGCATGGGTGCCTGCGTTGGCGCTAGGCAGCTTAATTTGGCGCCAGCACTTGGGGAAACGCAGGGGTGCACCGTATCTTTGTAAATATGGTGCATCCCTGCGTTTTCAGAATGGTGGAGCGTGAAGTTAGCAAGTTTTGCTTAACGCCACACTCCGTCATTCTGTTGTACATATACCCCTACATTTCTGATTGGGGATGCTATAAATGAGAATCGGGGAAATGCAAAGCCAAATTCTCAAAAATCTACTCCCGTTGATTTAGGCCTTTGTCTGTGCAGGTTGCAGTTTCCCAGGTGTAATTGTAGTATTCTTTTGTGAATTCCTAGTCACGCCTGAATGGAAGCTTTTTGCATGCATAAATGTACGGGAGGCATTTGGAACCAATTTACACAGAGGCATGGTCATCACTAGCTCTAATGTACTCAATAACTTACATAGAACATTTGTGTATTCAATCACAATTACTTAATCTGAATGGATACTCATGTTATCAACATCAGAAGGATGATATGCACATTTGAGTATCCTGTAATTTGAACTTGTGATCTGATGATGACACAGAGATCTAAGTTGTAATTGCTACACCTGCCGGTAGCATATTAAGACTATAGGCACTAGGACCCTTGTGGTTCTGGGGTAAACTTTAGGCATGAATGTGTCAGGGTCTGGTCAATAAAAAGTATGATGTAATGTTCAGTGTCTGAGTGTATACTGAGGAATAAAGTAAGGTTTGACCACAGCTACCATGTGGCATATTTCATCTACATACTTCAGGGTTGGGGACGACGCTACATCTGGCGACGAGTAGAGGATACGTGCCCCGAAGAAAACAAGACTGCTCTCCCTGAGAGTTTGCAATGATACAGCAAAGCAGTCTGCGACTAGCACGTGTGGAGTCAAAGCCCTGCTCTAGCCCATACACTGCCAAAGAATAGAGTGAAGGCCCTACAGAGGAGCACGTTCAAAAAACCCACCAAAATAGCCGGTGAGGTCGCTGGCAAAGACTCTGTTTTGCACCCTGAACACAGAGCAATACTCAGACGAAGCAAAGGCAATGACAGGGACAACCAGATATGAAAAACAGAAACCCATTCACTATCAAGGACAAGTGAAGTGCTTTACAACCTCCGATTGGACGTGGAGACCCATACTCAAGCAATGAGGGTTTTGCGTGCAGAGGTTGTCAATCCCACTTGGTGCGACGAATGCTGTCTGATCAGCACGTGCTCTCAATGGTGGCAGAAGGGAGCACGAAGTACGATGTTGCTGTGTTTCTGAAACCACCACCGCCTTTTGACACTTCTAGGAAACAGAACATCAGTGCCATGTGGGCTGCCTGGATCGAAACATTTGATGAATTCATTGATGCTCTAGAAGAAGATAAAAAGAAGACCATCAAATACTTGAAAAACCTTGCAGATGACAGGGTGAATGAAACGCTAAAGAAGATTTCACAAACTGAAACAAAATCATAACAAAAGGTAAAAGAAGCTTTGGAGGCCAAGTTTAACCTATTGCCGACTATGAAAACTACATCTTCAACCAAGCACAAAAGGTTGGTGAAACAATGGAGGAGTTTGTTGAAAGACTTTATACACTCATTAAGCATTGCAAGTTCTGTGACTTCACCAACGAAGAAGTCATGCTTCTCAGAATCATCAATTGGCTGCCTTTCTGATTTGTTTAGAAAGCGCATGTTGGGGGAAACACATACTTTGAAAAAAACTCTGATGGCTGCGAGAACAGAAGAACAAGCAGACTGACAAGCTGCTGATATGGAAGACGGAACGACCCACAATTAATCGGCCCTGACCGTTAAAACCAAACATAGGCAGAAACAAGATGTAAGTAAGTCAACAACTTTAAAGAAATCAAAGTTATACTTCCAATCTGGATTTTTATTTCCCATGAAGGTGAATGTACAGCCATGGGGAAGATCTGCAAAGGCTGTGGGAAAGAGAACCATTTTATAACTGTATGCTGAGCTCTGAAAAAATGAAGTGCGTTATGATGGAAAGGCAAGTTGGATGCGAAAACATTCAAGAATCTCTCTCTCCACGCCCACAAAACCAAAAAGCAACATCAGCACATGGAAACAAGGCTAGATCAATCGGTGTCAAGCTCATCATACAAAGGCTCTTCGATATCACTTTTGAGTACCGATGAAGAAGATGGGTATGCACTGATGTGGAAAGTGCAGCATGCGCATGTAGGATTAGCTGCTTGTAAAGAAGACCACAATTCAAAGGAAATTCACCTAACAAAATGACAAACTTCATTTGGGCACTGCCCCAAAATCACTATCAATGTGAACGATCACCCAATAACTTTCATCGTAGACAGTGGTGCATCGATTAATATCATGCCCGTGGAAAAGTTTAACAACCTGTCTCCCTTGACTCACCTCACTCCATCAGGAATGAAGGTATACACATTTGCCACGTCTGAACCACTACAAAGCCAAGGGTCGTTCACAGCGATAATGCGACACAAAAAGACATCAGTGCAAGCCTCCATTCATGTTCTACAAGGGACTTTGTTGAGTGACTGTTTGCTGGGTTTTGCCACCGCTGCTGGCATGAGATTGGTACGCTTCAACTGCAACCTCTATGCTCAGTCAAAGATCACGAGCCGATTCCTATCATTGTTCCATAGCCTGGAAAGAATCTCTAGAAAATGAAAATACAGCTTCATATCAATGAGGACATTCATCCTGTTGCTCAGGGACGTTGTAGAGTTGCTTCTCATCTGCAAGAAGATGTAGAGAAGGAACTGGAAGCACTTTTAAAGCATGACATCATTAAACGCTCTACAGGTCCCACACCATGAGTTTCGCTCATAGTAGTGGTGCCAAAAAAGGACAGTAGCGGGTCAGTGTGATCTGGATTGATATGCGCCAAGCAAACAAAGCCATTGAGAAGGAAAAACACCCTGGTCCTTACATAGCAGATATGATCATGCAATTGAATGGAGCCAAGGTATTTCCCTGCCTTGACCTGAATAAAGCATACCATCAATTTGAACTGGAGGAGAACTGCAGGTACATTACTACTTTTTCAAGTCACATTGGTTTATTCAGATATAAGAGACTTTGGTGAATCTACAGCTGCTGAAATATTTCGGGATGTTATTCGCTGAGTAATTCAACCTGTTACATATGCTTTTAATTACAGTGATGACATACTGGTTTTTAGGAAAACACAACAACAGCAAGACAAAACTCTCAACCAAGTGTGCCAGTTCCTACTGATGCAGGTCTCACTCTGAATGCTGCAAAGTGCGAGTTACACAAAACCAAACTCACATTTTTGGGGCACATATTCTCAGATGGGGGAATGACTAGACCCGGACAAGGTGAAAGCACTGTCATTCACTTGCCCCCCCTGGATGTTACCATGCTGTAATCCTTTCTAGGCATGGCCAGTTATTGCTCAAGATACATTCGCAACTGTGCTACAGTGAGTGCTCCATTAAGAGACTTGACAAAGCGGAATGTACTGTTTCAATGGTCTTCGGAATGTGACAAGAGTTTCAGAGACATTAAGTATACAATTCAGAATGCAACTGAAATGGCCTACTTCGACCCCAAGTTGCACACCAAAATAATGGTTGATGCGAGCCCAGTAGGGCTTGGGACAATCCTTGCTCAACACAATGGTCATCCAAATGCTCAGAGACACACCGTGGCCTATGCCAGTCGGAGTCTGTATGAGACAGGATGTGCCTACTCTCAACCGGAGAAGGAGAGTCTGGCTGTGGTGTGGGCCTGCAAACATTTTCATGTATTCCTCCACGGAAAACTGTTTACTGTTGTCACAGACCACCAGCCATTACCTACAATTTTCAGAAACCCGAAGGTCGAGATGGAGCTACAACAAGAGAACATTAAATTCATCTATATACGACATGATTGTTTCTTTGCTATAAGTGATTACTTAGAACACTGTTTGTATGTGTGCCAGGGCTTGATATAAATCATTGCTTCCACCAACACTGATAAAGACATGATTTTTATCAAAGAAATTATTGCCGTGCAATCATGGAGAAGAAATACCCGGCCTCTTGCCGATGATGTTGAATTTCAAAAATTCAAAAATGTACAGGTTGAGCTATCAGTCACCTGAGAAGGCGTGATCCTAAGATGTTCAAAAATCGTACCTGAAAGTCTAAGACAGTGAGTGATTGAGCTTGCACATGTAGGACACCATGGTATTGTATCCACCAAAAGAGCCCTACGGGATCGACTGTGGTTCCCTCGGCTGGATGAGCAAGTCGAGAAGGAGTTGAAGATGTGCCATATTTGCAGTTGTTTATCTCCTACAACACCCAGTGACAATGTCTGACCTTCCTGCCCATGCTTGGGAGAGGGTTGCTGTTGACTTCTTTGGCCTTTTAGGAAATGGACACTATCTCATGGTATTCATCGACGAATATTCGCGTTTTCCTTTGGTGGAAGACTTGTCTTCAACAATTCATGACAAAGTCATAGAATGACTTGACGACATCTTTGCAACATGGGGCATCCCTGAAATTCTCAAATCTGACAACAGCTTGCCATTTAACAGCAGAGAGTTCAAAGAATTCCTTGTTCGACTTAACGTCAAACACCAAAAGAGTACACCTCTCTGACCCACACCAATGGTGTAGTTGAAGGATTCATGGGCACCCTTAAGAGAGTCATTCAACGTGCGTCCATGGAAGGAATCGAACTGAACCAAGCCTTGTGTCAAGCCCTCCGGGGCTATCAATCACCTCCTCACTCCACAACTGGTTAGAGTCCAGCCACCGTGCTATTTGTGGGAGCCATGAGAACAAAACTACCTCAATGGATCTAGGATCAATCAGTGAGCACTGACCAGGTTTGAGACATCGACGCGAGTCGGAAAAGGAAAACCCATGCAGAACAGCGTCGCCATGCCTAGGAAACAGTCTTTGATGAAGGAGGTTGGGTACTGGTTAAACAGAGACGAAAACAGAAAACAGACATTATTTTTGCTGCTGATCCCCTTCAGGTTGTGGCATGTAAAGGACATGGTGACAGCACATCGTCCTGGACAGACTATCACTCGGGACACATCACATTTTAAACACCTACCGCGACCTTTGTCAAGTTCTGAAACCATGTGTGAGGTGGCCCCGCCAGCAGGTCTAGCTCAAGCGCCTGAGCCTAAGTCGCCGTTGCCCGATCAGGGTGGACCTCCATCAACTCGTATCACCTGAGCTGGCAGACAAGTGCAAGTGCCTCACTGACTAATTGAAGAGATGTGATTTTCAATGTTGTTTGCCAGTTTTTATTTAAAAAAGGGGGAGATGTAGCAAATTGAGACTATACGCACTAGGACCCTCATGGTTCTGGGGTGAACTCTAGACAGGAACTGCATAATAGGTGGGGAGGTCTCAGGATGTGGTCAATAAAAAGTATGATGTAATGTTCAGTGTGTTGAGTATATGCTGAGGAATAAAGTAAGGGTTGGCCTCAGCTCCCGTGTGGCATATTTCATCTGCATGCTCCAGGACTGGGGAAGACGCTACACTGTTGAGCTGTACAGAAACATTTTCTTCGTTTTTTCAAGATCTGAAAATAAGACACATGAAGAAAAAAACAGTAAGGGCCTGATTTAAATTTTGGTGGAGGGCTACTGCATCCTGTCTGCATTATTACAAGTGCTGTGTATTAAGGTGGACAGGATATCCATCAAGTTTGTGATGGACTAACCCGCTCACCAAACTCTAAATCTGGCCCTAAGTGATTCGTGCCCTTTTATTCCTACCTGAGTGAAATCAATGCTAACTAAGTGAAGATATAGCGTATAAGACTGCATCTTTAAAATGTCTCATAAAGAAACGCTCCCATAATCATTGAACTGCCATACTACAGTGACAGGATGTTTCTTTCAAGAAAGAAATAGCAGTTTCCTCAGAGTGTGAAAACAGAATACACACAATACGTGGCTCCAAGGACGTTTGACAACATAGCTGGATTTGGCAGAATAAAAGGACATTGAAAGCTGTGTGTTATGTTACCAATATTTCACATTTCTATTGTGTAGATGTTATATTTATGGTTAGAGGGGCAGTGGCATAGTTACCCTAAACCTGTCCTCACTTTATACACCAATACAGCACCCAAACTGCCCCATTCTGTAAAGAACACTGCTTTCTGTTCATCCCCAAATTGATTACTTGTGCACTATATACACCACAAAGGTAGCTTCAATGAACCACGGAAAATACAGAGATGGAGGTTAACCTTGTGTTCAAAGAGGGTGCTCCAAATAACATCACTGCCACACTGTGGCCCTGCTTGAGCTACAGGTCTTCTCTGCCAGCTGCCAACTTTAGCATCGGAGGGGCATATTCACAAGGACTTATCGCCAAGTTAGTGGCACTTTATCACAGCCAAAGTGGTGATAAATTCATCGCACCATTCACAAGCTGGTGCTAACAGCCGATATCACCAGTTTTCCTGCGATAGCAGCCGCAAAAAACATTGCCACGGATGACACCGGCAACTAACGCTAATGAGATGCAGAGTAGGCGTTCCCGTGCAAAAAGTAGCGGAAACACCACTTCGCAACATTCTCAACGACCAGCCAGATCGGCGATAAGATTAAAAAACATGCGATAAGGCGCGTTAGCAGCATGGATTTAACACCTGCTCCTACCTGGTGTTAAGTCGGACGACAACCTGCACCATAAAATGGAGCCCAGCCCACAGCCACACCAGAATAACAACAGATGCCATGGAGCTACTGATCATGCAGCTCGGAGCCCCAAGAGGGCCACAACACCCACCGCCACCACCGCCTGGACAGCTGTACCCCCCCTCCCTTCGAACTACCACAGAGGCAGCGCAGACAAAGACACCGGACCTTCCGAAAACGCACCAGACTCGGAGACTTAACGCCAGAGGAAGTCATTGCCCACTACAGGCTCAAAAGGACAACCATCCTCCGCATCCTGACCCTCATTGCCCACAGGCTGACGGTACCAACACAGCGGAGACCAACATCCCTCCGCAGACAAAGCTGCTGGCCGTGCTGCACCTGTTGGCCTCTGGGACCTTCCAACCAACAACTGCCAGAGTCGGAGGAGTCTCACAGCCAGCCCTGTCAAAGTTCCTCACACCTGTCTTGGATGCCATCATCAGCTTGGTACCCCAGCAACTTTACTTCCCACACACTGCGTAGGAACAGCTGGAGATCAAGCAAGGCTTCTACGCCATAGCTGGCTTCCCGCACATGTTAGGGGCAATCGACTGCACACATGTACTCCTCGTGCCCCCTGCCGCCACTGCACACAATTACCGCAACAGGAAACACACGCATTCCATCAATGTGCAGGCAATAGTGGACCACTGGGGACACTTCACCAATGTCGTCGCCAACTACCCAGGCAGTGTGCATGATTCCTTCATCTTCCGACAGTCCATCATCAACCAGCGCTTTCAGGATGGCACCTATGGAAATGCACTGCTCGTCGGTAAGTAACAACTGAACACACCACACACCTCAACTCCACCAACATACAACTCACAACTCTGGGAATGCACACGTCACAAAATCACATACAACATGACAACCAACACCCCCACATTCCAGACACGACAAAACAACTTACTGTGGCAACCTGGGCTAGCCATGTACACAAGCCATCAACGGCATGGCACCTCAGCCACACAATAGCAAAATGTGGGGAGAGGTGGGAACCAGGCATGTGCGAAGGAGGCAAGTGACCCATGAATGTGAATGTACACAATGCCAAGTGTGGCGTGGATGTGCTGGACAGACTTGAGTATGCAAACCACAGACAACTCCATGTCGACATACACTGCTGGTGTCTGGAGTGTACTGGACAGTGGACGCAACCATGTTACCGCAGCCAGTGAGGAAGATCGCGGAAATGTAGCTTATTACGTCCCCCCCTGTAAGCGTGAGCGGAGTGGGCTGGCCCGGTGTATGCCAGGCCAGCGTAGGGGTGTGAATAAATAGCCTGTTACTCTGGGCGTGGTTCTCTTCCCGAATGGCCAACGTGTCTGCCAGGGCGGTGCCTCTCACCCTGCCACGAGGCCGACGCCGTGAGCGGCGGTGCCTGCGATCCTGTGCACCTGCTGCACCCCAGGCCGCTGGTCCCAAGACCCGTCTTGCCCGCCCCAGCGCACTCAGGCCGCACTGCTCACCTGCCGACACTGGCGTGTGTCAAAGAGGGCCCACCACGTGCCGGTGCAAGCTCCAAGCCCGAGGCCCGCGACCTTGGCAGCCTCCTCAGACCATCACGCCCTCCGCGACACAGGCCCCCAGTACTCCTTTCTCGTTGACGTCCTCCACCGCTGCCTCCGGCCTACACTGCAGTCCAGTAGGTCACACATTTGGAACTGAGTCTTGATTATACAATGGCAGAGTACATATGTTTATGGCAGATTTTAAACCTTCGATGTGGTGCCACCAACTCTGTGCATAGCATTCCAACGACACATGTCTGTGGGCCCTTGCTGACTACTGCCTTCGGCCTACACTGCGGTCCAGCACCGCGGGGTCACCTGTGTACTGCCTACACTGCGGTCCGGCAGGCCTCACACCAATCCAATCCAGTCCGGACCAGGCAGGACACGGCATCATCGCAGGCTGCACACACGCTCAGCTCTGGTGCTTCTACCTCCGTCAACCACAAATCATCGCCACATAGCATTCCAACGTCATGTGTGAGAGTACCAGGAGGAGCTGCCTGAACAGCGGTTGTCCCGCGCTGACCGCTGCCTCCGGCCTACACTGCGGTCAAGTAAGTCACACATTTGGAACTGAGTCTTGATTTTTCAATGGCAGAGTCCATATCATTGTACGGAAGGAGAGGAGTAAAAGGAAGACGCAGTTCAGTCCGGATGAAAAAAAGATCCTCGTTACGGAGGTGACCGAACACTACCAACTACTGCTCTGGTGCCACTAACTCTGTGCATCGCAAGCCAAGGACACGTGGCTGGGGGCCCCTGCTGACCACTGCCTCCGGCCTACACTATGGTCAAGTAGGTCACACATTTGGAACTGAGTCTTGATTTATTTATGGCAGAGTTTATACCATTGTACAGGCCTCATCGCAGACTGCATCCCCTTTCAGCTCTGGTGCCACTGACTCCGTGCCCCGAAATTCATGGACACTCTCTGGTTGAACTTTGGTGGTGCCTGAGTTTATGGCCTGGGGGTTGTCTTCATCATCATGTAGCTGATACTGACTTGGTGTCAAAAATTAGTCTGTAGCATTCATCTCCTCCTTATTGCCTGTGTCTGCTTGGTACTGCCCTCTGTATCATGCCCTGGAAGAACACCTTCCACTGTCCCCAAAACCCTCCGCGACATTCACCTTGGACATCGACGAGGACCCGCTCAGCTCTCGTGGCCCTACCTCAGTGCACCGGTAGTCACCATCCCGTGGCAGTGTTCCATGTGCCGGCCGCTGTGCATCCGGGGCCACTAACTCTGTGCAGCTCAAGTCATGGGCCCTTGCTGTTTGAACTGTGAACTTCTGATTGTCTGATCACTGTTGTAGTTGTTGCCAGCACCAACCACTCCTGGAGGGCTGGCTCACACTCACCCCACACCCATCCAGCACAGGCGTCACTGGACATGTGACCCTGGAAATAAAAGGGTCCGGGCGCACGTGCCCGTAGCCAGTTCCACAAACTATCTAAGTGTGTCCGTCTGGTCATTGTGTATGCATGAGGGCCCCGGGCCCTACCACATTGCATTGTGCTGTGTACAGCGGACGCAACCATGTCACCTCAGGCAGTGGGGGAGACCTGGGACATGTAGCTGTGTCGTACCCCCCTGTAAGCGTTGCCGGAGTGGGCTGGTGTACGACAGTCCAGCGTAGGGGTGTGGATAATCACCCGGGGCTCTGGGCGTGGTTAAGTGTTGGGCTTGCCAATGAAGTACCTAATGCGTGTGTCTCTGTTGTAGTGTCGGCGCCACCCGTCCCGCAATGGACAAGTTGCAGTGTAACATGCCCCCGGAGTGCGGGCTTGGCTGAAGGGATAAATGAATAAGCGCAAGCCCGCTCGGGGTCCGGGATCATGCATGCCAACTGTTGTGTGTGTATCGCTATTACCGCAGCATAAGCCAAAGGTCTTGCCTCGACCGCATCGCGAGTTCAGCCAGCCATGGACTCTACATTTGTGTCCGCCCTATCCTTACCATAGGCCTACACACACGTGGCCGCCCACCTTCAACGCACAACATCACAGTGTCGTTGTCAGGCTTGTGGACATGCGCAGACAGGCATGACAATGGTGTGCCGTAGGAGTGCAAGTGATGCAACCGCGCAGCGCACACAAGTAAATAGGCTCGGGGGGAGGGAGGAGCAGCAGTGAGGCTACGTAATACACATTGATGGCGCTCATTTGCTACAAGCAGTACATGTCACACAGGAATCACTATGACACACATATCACACGCCAATCAACTAGTGAGCCTGCCAACACATCATGCAGAACCAACTATTGACTCATGTCTCTCTGTACTGTCACAGGTGATCAAGGATATGCAGTCTGCCCTTGGATGATGACACCCCTCCGAGCACCGAACACACAGGCCCAGAGGCAGTACAATTGGGCCCACAAACGCACCAGGGGCATCGTGGAACGCACATTTGGCGTGTTGAAGTCACGTTTCAGGTGCCTGGACATCACAGGTGGGAGGCTCCTGTACAGCCCAGACATCGTGTGCAAGATGATCGTTGCATGTTGTGTGTTGCACAACATATGTGTACGCACCAATGCCCCATGGTTACAAGTGCCAGATGCACCGGACGATGATGAGGAAGATGAGGCAGGTGGACCACACCCCACTGCAGCTGCAGCAGGAATAGCCCGTAGGAACAACATCATTGACAATTTCTTCACATGAGGACGTCACATTGTGACAGTCCTTAGCAATCATGAGACAGTACAAAATGACCACAGTTACAGCATGTGCAAATAAATTCATTTCAACACACATTCCCTGAGTTTCTGTATTTGTGCTGCAGTGTGGCACAGGGATCAGGGACATGATCCAGAGTCATTGTGGGTGTGCAGTGTGCTCTACTTAATTGTGCATGTGTGCCATTGTGCCCATCTCCCCCCGTCCCCCCAGTCCCTGGTCGGTACTCACCCTGTTGATGTTGTGTCAGGTCATGTGTGAGAGTACCAGGAGGAGCTGCCTGAACAGCGGTTGTCCCGCGCTGACCGCTGCCTCCGGCCTACACTGCGGTCAAGTAAGTCACACATTTGGAACTGAGTCTTGATTTTTCAATGGCAGAGTCCATATCATTGTACGGAAGGAGAGGAGTAAGAGGAAGACGCGGTTCAGTCCGGATCCCCAACTCCTGGCACCGTATCCCGACTGATGACTGTGGCCACCATTTTCTCCATGTCATCCAGCTCCTGGTGTGCCGCTGGTCCCCCACCTCCAATCTGCGTTGCTGCTTTCATGTTGGCATCGAGTTTCTTCTTGGTTTTGCCCTTCACATCATTCCAGCGCCTCTTGACCTCTTCCATTGTCCTCCTCGACACTCCGACTGCATTCACGTTGTTCACGATGTACTGCCATATTTCCGTTTGTGTTGCAGATGACACAAACACTACGCCAATTCGAGAGAGCATGGCGTAAAGCATACGATCCAGGTGCTCTTTCTGAATACAAAGCCATGTTTGCAACCTACAAAAAAGCCATTATAGCCAGGAAGGCGGAATATTACGAATCTAGGATTCTGGCCGCCGACAACAAACAGAAGGTGACTTTCCGGATCCTAATGGAGCTGAGACAGTCACAAGAACAGAAACCCCCGGGCTGCCCTGAAGACTGCAACAAGTTTCAGTCCTACTTTCTGCACAAGGTCAATGACCTCTTGTCGGTCATTCACCACACCCCCGTCGTCCACTTTCCTCCGGTGACTGACTCTACACCGCCCGCCTATGACAAGCCCCTCACCATCTTCCCTAAGCTAAACCATGACTCCCTGAGCCTCCTAATGGGCCGTATCAAATCAGGGTCACCAGCGGACCCCTGCCTCCCTAGGGTGTTCCGAATGGCACTCCCCGGGGTGGAGAGTGAGGTCCTTAACTTGTTAAATCGGTCTCTTGAAATCGGCCATGTCCCGACCAACTTTAAAGAAGCTAGAGTCATACCCCTGCTGAAAAAACCAGGGGCAGATACAACGAACCTTAAAAACTTTAGGCCAATTTCCCAGCTCCCTTTTCTGGCAAAGATGCTGGAACAACATGTGCTGAAAACCCTATCCCACCACATAGAGAGAAATCAGCTATTTCAAATGAAACAGGCAGGTTTCAGGGCTCACCACAGAACTGGTAATGCTGGCAGTGATGGACGAACTCAGGCTTATGGCCGATAATAAGAAGCCATGCGCCCTGGTCCTGCTAGACCTGTCCGCGGCATTTGACACGGTCAACCATGGCCAACTCTTGTCGCGGATTATGGAGCTAGGCGTCCAGGGGCTAGCATTTCAATGGCTTGCGTCCTTCCTGTCAGGTCGATCTCAAAGGATCCAACTGGCTGACCAGGTGTCTGATTCGGGTGAGCTAACGTGCGGCGTCTCTCAGGGCTCGGTGCTGTCCCCCCTTCTTTTCAATGCCTATCTCCAGCCCCTAGTGGCAACTTTGACCGGTATGGAGTGTCAAGTCTTTAATTATGTGGACGACACCCAAATCATCATCCAAATCGACAACTCTCCCACGGCCCATGTACGGATGCAGAATATTCTGAAGTACAGAGTCAACTGGATGACAGCCAATTCTCTCAAAATCAACCCCGATAAAACCGAGGTATTGGCCATTACCACGGATATCAGCCCCTGGAGTGACCTCTTCTGGCCGCAAGAGCTTGGTCCTACTCCCAAGCCAGCCCCAGTTGTAAAGAGTCTAGGTATAAAAATAGACGCCAAGCTCTCCATGTCCCACCAGGTTTCTACCGTGGTGGGAACATGTGTGGGCCTGCTGAGACTGCTACGGAGACTCGCCCCCCTTCTCTCATTTACGGCACTCCGTATGGCAGTGTCAGCAATGATCATTTCACGCTTAGATTATGGAAACTCTCTGTATGTTGGCCTCCCGGAGAAGTTGCTAACTAAGCTCCAGGTAATTATGAATGATGCTGCCAGACTGATTTTCAGGCTCCCAAGGCGGGCTCATGCCACCCCCCTACTGCAGCAGCTACACTGGCTCCCGGTCAAGCAGAGAACCAGATTCAAGGGTCTATGCATAGCCCACAAAGCCATCCACGGTCTGGCCCCAGCATATATTAAGGAACACCTGGTAAATTATGTGCCAGGGCGGTCCCTCCGGTCCTCGGATGCGGGTTTGCTGGCTTGCCCCCGCTTCAACATCTCCTCCAAAGGGGGCAGAGCCTTTTCTACAATGATTCCTCAACTTTGGAATAAGCTGCCGGCAGGCCTTCGTAAGGAACCCGTTCTCCTCCTAATCAGGAAGAAACTAAAAACACTCCTTTTTACTGAAGCCTGGGGCACATCCTAGGCGATAGTTGGGACGCACACTCCGGCAGATGCGCTGAGGTTGGGCTCTCTCTCATAGCGCTTAGAGACCAGTAGGTGATTACGCGCTCTAGAAATCGCAATTAACAATAACAGTGGAGGTGACGAACAGTTGTTGGTAGTGTTTTGTCGCCTCCGTGACGATGATCCGGTTTTCCTGCGGACTGAACCCCGTCTTCCTCTTCTCCTTGCCCTTCCCCGGCCCCGGGGTTACTGGCTGGTCGTCTGTGGGGCTTGTGGGGTTCGCGTTGTCCTCTGCACTCAGTCCGGGTGTGTCCATGGTGCTACGCAGTTACATTTTTTTCTTCTCTGTTTTTATAGTGCATTTTCACGCATGTCGCGTGGGAATCGCAGGCCTGTCGCTGGTTATCGCTGGTTTTTGTTTCGCGAGTTGGGACATCGCAACTTTTTGGGCTTTCGTGTTTCGCATTTTTTCGGCGTCGCCTTAATTTTAACGCGGGCTTTTGTCGTGTTATCGTGAGACTATTGCATGGTCCCGCCGGGTTGAGAATACTGCGTTAACACGGTGTTATTTTCCCGCGATAGACTGCGATGTGAGAAGTTGCGTTAGGCGAATTTGGCGATAGTTAACACACGTTCTTGAGAATATCCCCCGGAGTTTCTTCCATATGCACATAATGGAAACTCTAAAATATACTTCCTGCACGAACAGCAGACAGTTGGTCCCTGCAACTCACTATATCATTTGCCTTATCCCCTCCCAAGTGGTCCTAACGGACCAATCAGCAAGGTGAACAACAGAACCAACAGCCAGGTCATACCACAACAGCATGTATGCCCCCTGCTGCATTACTTTGACTTTTATCACTACTACAAGGTCGTTTGAATTTGTGTTCTTGTTAACTGAGATAAAAAAAATCCCCATATGTTTGTTTTTCTATTTGCAACATCATTATTTCTAATACTGTGGTCTAAATATTTTAGATCACCTTTTTCAGCAGTTGTTAATATTAGTGACCACCTATTTATATAAATTTTGTTGTAATCTTCCTTTCACCTCCCTGAGTTTCAGTCGGTAACTGCAGCATATCAACAGAATAATAAATGCCAACGCCCATACTACAAGTACGGCGGTCCTGGGACCGCCGTACTTGCGGTGGCAGTCTGACCGCCACCACCCAGGCATTCCGACCACCGTATTATGAGTGTGACTTTCGGGAGTGCTCTGCGCCCTATTGCATGTGTGGCAGGGGTAGAGCAACGCCAGAATAAAGCCGGCTGGCGAGGGCGAAAGGACACTTTGCGTTCTAGTTGCCGCGTGTGTCTCTTCCACCCTGTACTCACTCACCTTTGCTGCCGGGTCACATTGCTGTCGCGTCTGCCGTCCTCGTCGGGCTGTCGGCGGCTCCTTTCCTTGTTTTTGGACCTCCTACCTCGTTTATCATGAATTCCCCTGCAAAAAGTAAAAACAACAGCGTAGATACTTTAAGCTTCACCCTCCTCTCAGGCGGTAACGCGTTTTGGCTGCTTTTAAAGCCTAGTTGCCTATACTTATCTTCATTTGTTCTCAGCATGTTGGAGGTTCCATTTTGATTGTTCCAGTCTTTCTCTTGACCTATATAAGAAGAAAAGAGAATACTTTAGAGATTCTTTTGATACTGCAGTGTCTCCTGTTTTTTAGACCTGCCCTCAATTTTGGTGCTCTAGTTTTTAGGTCGAGCCTGAGCCAGTGCGCATGCGCTGCTCTGCGAGACTTATTGTAGATGAGAAGCGAATAGAAGCCCTGCCCACTCTCCGCCCATGTTTGCCATTGGCTTGTGTCATTGTCTGTCCTAAATGCTGACTTCTGATTCCTCAATAGGCTTGTTAGTCCCTCCTTAGTACCGCCTCCTCTTCATTTGCCACCTCCCATGGCGACTGGCCCCTTTACTTCGAGTGTTACACGGTACGTGTTATTTAGACTGTGAGCACTATTTTCTGTAATGAGGTTCTCCTACTGCCTTCTTTACTCCCCCCTCCCTCCCGTTGTTTGTGCCTTCTCGCCCCCGCCCGCCTGTTGCCCGTGCCTTCTCCCCGCCTTCCCACCCGTTGTTCATGATGACTACCACTTGCAATGCAATAGGTCTTGCATAAAGCGACAGCTATTGCATTGCAAATGCTTGTATTTAAATGCCATGTGAAAGTGCACCATTTGCTATGTGTAGAGTGCCACCCGGCCGATGCAATACATTGTAGCCATGCACCACCCCTCGTGACCAGGCTCGGTCCGAGGGTATAAATAAACGGGCCCCAGGTCGCACGTGACCTTTGGCCGATACAGTACTGTGCCTGAGCGTGTGTTCGTTCTGCGCGCTGGGTAGGCCTTTTCCCATACCTGCACCAGCGCGCCATACTATGCAGGCTATCTGGCTCCAGCTGCGAAACTGGAAAGCTGACCCTTTTAAAGAAACAAAGGTCCCTATTGGAGTTTTTATTTTGCTATTTAAAAAGAATTTATTCTGCTCCCTTCTTTTATCACCTATAGACGCAGTGGGCAGGGAAGCACTGAAATGCCTGTGCAGCGGGGCCTTTCCCGGGGGCTTAATCAGCAACATAAAATGTTTTTGCGACACTAAGTGTCTGCATTTTCCCAAGAGTCCTGTTGGCGATCAGCTAGAAAGGCCGTTTCAAGTAGGGAGACCGCCGAACAAGTCTGTCGCCTATTAAAACTCGGCCTCCGGGAAATAAATACAACACCCTGGCGGAATGCTGGGGGTCTGGAGGAAGAGGCAATCACGTGTAAAGCACGCGCGTTCTCAAACACTGCACAGACTTACACACCGAGAGTGGAAGCGACATCAGAGCTCCGACGAGAAATCAACAAACAAGACCCTCGGAATGAACCTCATCAAAGGTGCAAACTCCCCAAAACCTTCATCCTGGGTGCTAGTGAATTAGGCAAGAGCTGTTGACGTCACTCTTGGAAAGTCAGGCAGGTACCGTTTCGGCATGAAAAAGATGGCTGTCTTGTGTGCTCGGCCTCAATCCTACGGTGTCTTTTGTGCAGAGAATATTTGCAGCAAGCAGCCTGAACGGTGCGTTCTGGACACACAGGGAAATGGAAAGAGGAATGTCAGTTGATGCCACCATGACTTTTACGCTGGTCCACCATTAGAGCAAGCCATTGTGTCTTCTGATGGCGCATTAGCAGATGGGGAGGCAGAGTGCACACCTGATCTCAAATGTGAAAGGCATTGAGCCCCCATTGCTGCCAACCACATGCCGTCAATCCCAGCAGAGCAGGCCCCTGAGCAGCAAGGAAATGTGTCTTCCACTGTTACTTTACCACATGTTTCTGCTCCTTCTAAGGCTTTCCATCCTCAGGCAAGACAAGCAGAGATAAACAAAGAAAAAAATATTAGAAGAAATCAAAGGGACAGAGCGAAGTGGTTATAGAGTCAACAGGTAAGATCATTAAAGTTACATATAGTTTTCTGCACTCAGCATATGAACAGAGTGTGTTTGTTGTAGCACACAAACACACTTTTTAGACCACTTTGTTTAGAATTATATTGTGTGGGGGCGTGGTCTGGCCGCGGACGAAGATGGTCGCCTAACTTGTGAGCTCCGCTGTGAGGGTGGCCCCAGACGGAGACGGAGACTATCTACGCATGGCTTGAGGAAAGATAGTGACGTCTCAGGAGTTCTGTTGAACCTGGGAAACAGTTGTGCTGACTTTTTGAATCGTCGGCGACGCGGGCAGTGAGCAGCGGAAGATCCGTGTTATGTGAGACTCTGGGCCTGGGGTTATGCCTGCAGCCCGTGCTCTGGAGTTCCAAAGGTTCTTGCCCTCTGCATTCCATTGCCTCCAGCTGAGTCCCCGGCTTTCCTGTGACGCACTTACACATGTGCGCTAGACGGCATTCCTAGACGATGACAGCGCTGCTTCTGAAGGGTTTCTTTTCTTTTGAAGCCTGAATTCCACAGAGGCGTCAGCGTCGTCAGCGCACACAGCTCTGAGGCGATGAGCTTGAATCTTTGGTGAAGTGGATATATTAAAACTTCACTCTTGCTGGCAAAATTCATAGCTCCAGTTGGGTTGAGTGAACAGTGAGCAACGGACATTGTGGCATAGTTGAAATATGCGGCTATACTATTACCATTTTACACTCAACCTCTCAAATTTTTTCTTTGTTTTGAGAGGCCGCTTCAATTTAGGAGACGTTAATACCGTCTTCAGGCCTCCTCAAAGAGAACTGCTACAAGCGCCTGTCGTCATCGCCTCTAAAATCTCTAAAATCTTCAGAATCATAACCTGAAACCTGACAAGTGGTTCAAAAGGAAGATATTAAGAGTAGAATTGAAATTTTGAGAGACTGCCATATTAAAACGATAAATTACATGTGGCAAGTATAAATCAAACCTTCCTTAAATAAATAGCAGGGTGGAAATCTCCAATATCTGAAACAGAATATGTGAGATAAAACACTGAAACTGATCAACACTCAAATCCCCACAAAGATATTTTGTCAGAGGAAGAGATCTACAAGTGTATAATATTTATGCCAGAAACTCTCACTAACAACTAAAATATTCAACATAATTTTCTAATTGGATCATTTCGCAGACTTTGTCGTCGCTTTGTCTCTCTGCATTAACTTATTGATCCAATACACTGTCTTGTGACTTCTTTAAACAAAAAAAGCCGAATGTCTACTGCCAAACACGGAAGTAAAACTTCTAAACAACCCCTTTTTGCGGATGTACTCAAACAGTCACGGAATATGTCTACAAAAACTATCCCTTCTACAACAGAAGGCTCATCACAGATTAATCCAACCACTCAAGGAGAAAATGTTTGGACCGTATACTGCAAGAAATTTCTGCTGTCAGTCGACGACTAGAAGGAATGGATTCAAATATATCCTCCTTAGCAGCAGAAGCCAAATCAATACGAACAGATATTGCTGGCTTTCATGCAAAAACAGAAGGGCTTGACCATAGGCTAACAGTTGTGGAAGAGCGTTTAGAATCAGTACAAAGCAGAGACCAAGAGCTACTATTTCTTTGCAGTAAACTGATTGACTTAGAAAATCGAAACAGGAGGGATAATGTTCGCTTTTTCGGTTTTCCTGAAAAAATTGAAGGTTCGAACGCTAGAGTATTCCTCTGCAGTATTCTTTCAAACTTAGTGGGCATTGCTTTTGATCCTCCACTGGAATTACAGTGTGCACATCGTATTGGCCCATTGCACAAAGAATCTGCATCGCATCCATGACCTCTTATCGCCTGTTTTTTAAGACATGAGCAGACAAGGCAACTATTAGTATCTGCACGCACTCAAGGTCCATTCACTTATGACGGACATGAAATTCGAATAGCAGCCGATTTTTCCAGAGAAACTAATGATCGCCGCAAGGCATTCCTTTCAATGAGACCTCAACTACGACAAATGGACATCAAGTATGGTCTCTTCGATCCTGCCCGCTTACGCATCACCAAAGATGGAATTTCTAAAGATTTTTATGATCCTGAAGACCTTCGTCTATTTATAGACCGATGGAAGCCGCAAGATATGGAAACACAGCATTCTATCTCAGAATTAACACAACCCAGCTCCTCCATACAAGCCTTGGGCAATGCACGACGGAATACTAACAATCCTCGACAACGAGGCAGAGTTATCGAAAGGTCTATTTGAAGTCATGAAGACAAGGCATCAGCTCTTCAAACTGTATCTACCTTCATTCAAGAGCAACATAGGGATAAATCTCGCTCCCCCTTAAAATCTACTTCGGATGCAGACTGTGGATGAACTGGAACTTATTTACAACCCTGAGTACAGTCATAGTTATGTTCACACTTATTTCCTCCTAGGCAAATGAAAGAAGTTAATAAACTCAAAATATTGAGAAGAATGAAGATGCCCAGTCATCGGATAGTTGAGTATTATATATATTGTTCTGTTCTTATCATATTTATTATATTCATTGTGTTAGTCTTGGCAAAATGGGTTTAACATTTCGTTTATTTTAACAGTAACTCATATTAGATATTCTTCATATTTATGAATGTTATGATTGTTATTGCTACAGATCTATATGGAGTAATTAATATTAATGTTAATGTTGACAATTCAATTTCTTCTCATCCTGATTGTATTACTTACATATATACAAATTCTTTTAACTTAGTGGTTTAATAATATGTTTTGATATTACAATATAATGATACATTTTTGTCAATAATACTACACAATTTGATCTATACATTGTAATTGCCTTTTGGTTTTATATCTATTAATCATTGTCCTGTCCTCCTGATGGGGTCCCTTCTTGTAGCGATGCTCCAGAGTGTCTGGACCCGCGGTTAAAAGTTCAAGATCCCTTGTGCCATTTAATAGTTGTCATTCCCTCTTTCCTATTTCTATTACCCTTCCTTTTCCTTTTCTTTCTCCTTTACTCTCATCTTTTCCCTTCTTCCTTCAACAACTTACATTACGTAACACCATCTTTTCTGGCACAAACTCAGCTTTAAGCATCTACACCCTCCTCGATTAATACTTATCATTTCCATCTTTGGTCAATCCATTGATCATATAATTTCTGTTGCAGATCATGGTCTCCCCTCCTACCTATCACTCACTCCCTTCCCCTCCCACTTTCCTCACTTCTTCTCTCTTTTCTTTTCTTTCCTCTTCTCCTCTTTTCTTTTCACATCTCTTAACAAAACCTCACAAATTCTTTTGATATATTTTGACATATTTTGACATTTATAGTAACCACTTACCACTGATTGTTTTTCTTTCTTTGTTCGATATGGTTATCTCACATGCTCTTCGAGTAGTAACTTGGAATGTTCATGGATTAACACATTATATCAAAAGGAAAAAAGTACTCTCTTATTTACAATCAAAACTTGTGGATATAGCTCTACTCCAGGAAACCCACCTCGACACTAAATAATCTGAAAAATTACGCAGAGATTGGGTGGGAATGGTGATCCATAGCAGTATAAGAGGAGGAGATGATCCAGAAGCGAAGCCTCCTCGTAAATGTGAAGTTGCGATTCTTATTCGTAAATCTCTTCCGGTGACAGTGTTAAAAACCTGGACGGATTCGGATGGGCGGTACGTCTTTACCAAATTAAGATTTGGGAAAACTCATATTTGCGTTGGTTCAATTTACGCTCCGACTGGAGCAAAAAAGTAATTCCTTCTTCAGTTGAACCGCCTTCTAACTGAGATAGGCGCTTCACAATTCCTTATTGGTGGAGACTGGAATTTAGTGCGAGATCCAGTTCTGGACAAAACAGGTCCTTTAGACAAGACTAATGCGGCAGATAGAGCTTTGATGAATGATATATTGGCAGACAACGGTTTGGTAGATCACTGGCGTCTATCTCATCCAGCAGATATAGAATACACCTTCACTTCGCCCACTCATGGTACACTTTCTCGTCTTGATTATTTTTTGGTCTCAAAATGTGGTGCAGTTGACACAGGAATCTCATATTTTAGAGGCAGCACTTTCTGATCACTCTCCAGTCCTTCTTTCATTGGAAATTGGATGCGCCAGACCGGGACGCATGAACATACAGCGTTATAGAACACCTAAGAGCAGAGTTCTATTACAATCTCATCTCCAAGATTACATCTCCATCAACCAGGGATCCGTTAATTTGGGTAGAACCTTATGGGCAGCAGCAAAAGCTACTATACGAGGCCAGCTCATGAGAGATGCTGCACAAGCTAATAGACAAAATGCTGCCAGACAGAAAGAATTGGAACAAGATATAGCGTCCTATACTCGTCTATACACAAATAATCCTACACTTACTCATCGTAAATCTTTGGAAAAAGCTCATATGGCCCTAAATAATCTTTTTACCTCTAAAGCAGAGTATGCCCTGCAAAGAATGAAAGAGAGACATTACGAACGGGGAAAAAGCAGGGAGGTTATTGGTAGCACAGTTACGACAAAGAGAAGCAGCTATGGCCATACCGGCTAACAAATCAGCTAGAGGTAATATACTAACTAGGCCTCAAGATATTGTTAATGAATTTGCTCTATTTTATAAATCTCTCTACACTGCTGAGATTCAAGCTGAAGGTGACAAATTGGATGCATTCCTTACGCAGGCAAAATTACCCTGTCTATCGGATGAAGGCAGAGAGTTATTGGAGGGAGCGATTACCAAAGAGGAGATTTCACATGCAATAGCCAATTTACCTTACCATAAGGCCCCGGGTGAAGATGGTTTCCCTGCAGAATTTTATCGCTGGGCGGGATCGGAGGTAATTGATTCTCTTCAGTCTGCGTTTCAGGAAGCAGAACATCAGGCCTCCTTAGGTCTCTTATCTAATAAAGCTATAATTGCTGTATTACCCAAACCTGGTAGAGATCCTTTACTTTGTGGCAGTTATCGCCCCATATCACTATTAAATTGTGATATTAAAATCTTGGCTAGTGTCCTTGCATCTCGCTTACGTAAAATTTTACCCTCTTTGATTCATCATACGCAAGTCGGATTTGTTCCAGGACGCTCTTCTAGGAACCATCTTCGCACCGTAGCCCACACGCTATGGTCTGCCAAACGTCTTCAAAATGATGCATTAGCCTTATCAATTGATGCAGAAAAGGCGTTCAACCGTATTGAATGGGGATATCTTTTTAAAGTGTTGCAAAAGTACGGATTGGGTGATCAATTCATAGCCAAAATACGTCTATTATATGATAACCCTACTGCACATATAAATTGCGGGGGCTTTGTGTCAGAACCATTTCCAATCCGTAGAGGCACTCATCAAGGTTGTCCCCTTTCTCCGCTTCTGTTCCTTCTAGCTATGGAGCCTCTGGCAGCCACTATACGTCAAGCTACTAATTTTACAGGCGTATGCCTTCCGACAGGAGAATCGAAAATCTATTTGTACGCGGACGACATCCTACTTACACTCACAGATTTGCCCAATTCTTTATCGTCTATACTTCAAATTATAGATAATTTCTCCTCCTTTTCTGGTTACAAAATTAATTGGGACAAAAGTGAAGCATTACCCATTTCAGATGAGACTACAAAAGCGGCTATACATGGATTTCCTTTTCATTGGCAACCCTCGCGCCTCAAATACTTAGGTATATTAGTGAACAAAGGCCTGGAAGGGATGATTATAGATAACTTAAACCCCCTCATTACTCAGATGCAGCGCAACTTTGAAAAATGGAAAGCATTAGGACTTTCAATGTGGGGTAGAGTACAAGCCATTAAAATGGTTACTCTCCCACGTTTCATATACGTTCTTGGTATGCTTCCCATTCAGATTCCTCTAACCATACTACGTTCAATAGATTCTAAGATAAAATCCTTTGTATGGAACTCAGCTAGACCTCGTCTAGCAGCACTGAAATTAAAGGCTCATCGTTCCTAGAGAGGAATGAGCTTGCCATCAGTGGAACATTATGCCCTTGCATTACAATTATCCCAAATGACTTACATGATATCAAAAACTTCCGACGTGCCGCAATGGGTGCATTTAGAAAGGCATCTTTCATCAACAGAAACAGGCCTTTCTGTTTTATATGGGACACAGACTTATCATACTGACTCCACTAATCCTATCTTATCAGCTATGCGTGGGTCTTGGCAGCGAGCACACCGATTACTAGGTTCACATCCTCGTATCCACAGAAAAGCCCCTTTATGGGACAATGCGAGCATACGCATTAATAAACAACCAATATCTTGGCCCCTCTGGAAGGCAGCAGGTATTTCAATCCTAGATCAAATCCTCTCTGGTGGTGACAGTAAGACGTTTACACAATTACAAGAGGAATTTGGTCTATCTATTCTACAATCTGGTAAATATAAGCAGCTTCGACAATGCTTACGGAGAAGCTTCGGATCGCATCCTTGGTTGCTGAAGGTTTCACCAGTAGTAACATATCTCCATACCTGGGGAAAGCATAAAGGAGTTACGTCCGGTTTATATGAAGTACTCACATCCCATCTTTTTTCACAACCTCTATTACAGGACTTACGTACCAAATGGCAAACCAAACTATCAATTTCATATAAGGATGATGAGTGGACAGATATCCTTGATGATTTAAAGAAAGGCACACGTGAAGCAAGGCTAAAATTTTGTTTATTCAAAATTCTCCATGATTGGCATTGGTCACCAACAAAGCTACATAAAGCTGGTTTACTTTCTCACGCTAACTGCTGCAGATGTGATAACACTGCTTGTGACATATCCCATATCATTTGTGAATTTCCGTTGCTCCAATCTTTCTGGGAATATGTGGGTAAAACTTTACATTCTACAATGCCATTGCAACTTCCACTTACCTCTCCCACTATTCTTTTACACGATACACGTCAATCACAAACGCTCTCTAAACCTCAGCGTCGACTTCTACATACAGCTTTAGCCACAGCAAAATGTGTATTTTGCGACAGTGGAAATCGCCTAATCCACCATCCCAGGAAGCATGGATGATAGCTATGATTCACACAGCTTCTTATGAACGTGTCATATATAATCTCCAGGACCAGACGGATTTGTTTCTTCAAGTATGGTCACCCTTCCTAGGCCCAGGAAATGTTAATGATTAATTTTGCAGTGAATAACCCAAATCAATCGGTGATAATGTTGAACACCAGTGGTTGTTTTCTAACATATTACATATCTAACAACTATTATCCTTTCAGAGATTATTTTCATTTTTTCATATTTTCATATTAACACTTGTATGTCTTTACGTATTCATGTGTATATATGTATTTGTAGGTACATACAGGTATATGGGTATATATATATGAATCCACCTTTTATCCTTTCCTACTTTCACAAGGTTAGGCTCGTAATGTTTTGAATCATTTATCCTGTACTTTATATATATATTTTTATCTATTTCTATATAAGTGTCTTTTTCCCACTATTCTTTCTGATTACCATTCTTTCCCCCCCCCTGATTCCGCAACATTATACCAATTATATCAATTATACCAATGGGACCGTAATATTTAGTATTTTTACTATCTTATACCTTTCATAGAAAATGGGTAATAATGTCATAGTAAGAGATCTACTATACTTCACTTTTCTTTCCTATGAGCCTTGTCTTTCCCTCCCTCTTTCCTTTAGGCTAGCTTATACTTTCTAGAGAATGGTAAGTATACACCCAGAATTGTTAGTTACTGTAGTTACTCTATAAATAGCAATAAAATATGCACAGTTTCAACTTATTGTGAAATGTTAACACGCATAAGGCATATTTAGTCCCTATTTCATTATTCATATTTAGTCTATAATGGTTTTAATGTTTCAGTGCTTTACAGTGATTTATTGGAGATATTTTTCATTAGATGTGTTTCCCAATTATAAATCACCGTTTTTTAACTCTTTACTGTAGGTCAGTCCTGATATTATTGTTATTGATATATGTATATTTATTAATTCTTGGACTTTCTTGTCTTGCTCCCCTTTTCTCTTCCCTTCCTTCCTTTGGGCTCAGTACCTATTTACTTCTTTATATATTTATATATTTATATATCTTTGTCAACCATTAAGAGACTTAAGTCGCATCTACTTTTATTAATCTATTTGCTTATTTATTATTAAACGTGACTGAAGTCAATGTTTTATGATGTAATCCTATGCTAAAGTTTTCATAAAAAATTACAACACAAAAAAAAAAGAATTATATTGTGTGAGTGAGGGACCAGGTCCCTGGACGCGTCTTCCACACACACACACACACACACAAAATATGCCCTCTTACTACAATTTCCGTAGGAGAAGTTGAAAATGGTGCAGAATGTAGCACATATTCAAAGTCTGGATTTAAGCCCATGCACAATGCATACTTCCTAACCAATACAGACTAAATTTCAGTTTTGAGGGAGAGCTAGAATAGTCAGCAGTTGAGACTTTTGGATTTGCATTAAAGCCATTTGCTGTAGATATCCACTGATAAGCGTCCAAAATAACTCATAATGATGGTGCAAGATCGGACACCAGGGACTCGCCCCTTGATCAAGATGAGTTTGGCAATGCAAAAGAGCCCTCAACACTTTCAACTGTAACTCCTCGACCATAGAGATATACAACTTGTTTATATTGATAAGGGCCAATCAGTTTCTCCAGCAACAAAGTGTTGCAAAAACATAACAAAACAAGAACTTGTATCAAGCAACTAATGCAAGACCTATTGGCTTTGCCAATGCTTGTTCAGATCGACTGCGGCTCACAAACCTTTAAGAACAAGCATTTGCAATGCAATAGGTCTCGCATGTACGCAAGTTTAAGCTATTGGCATTGTAAATGACAATGCCTTTTATTTATGTTTTAAAAATGTCAATAGCTCAAACTCGCATAAATGCGAGACCTATTGCATTGCAAATGCTTGTTTGGTTTACTATTAGGATTACACTTGTTGCTTACATTCCAGTTTTGGAAATGTTTCTGTTTTTGGGCTTTACTTATACGCATGACACAGAATGCTTTTAGATAGGTTGGTTGTTTATTCATTCATTTCCTATAAGAACTATTTCAGTATTCATATGTTCCAAATGCCCTTGTCTTCTCTGTTTTTGTTTCCATAGATTGTATACAAACTCTGTGTATGCAGTCATTCCTTTAATTTCGGAAGAGGGGAATTATACAGGTACTTAAAGCATGAAGAAACATATATAGATAGTAGAGTATACTGGCCTTGCCTACATATAGGAAGATTGCACATCTACTGATATAATTTCTTTCTTCTTTATATACAGAGAACAAATAGAGATACCTGGGACCTTACTTACCTCTCTGAGTTGGCTCAGTGGGACCATTGTTTTCTTTCTCCCTTTTTCTACTCTTCACCCTTTCACCACGACTTGCTTTAACATAGTTGGGCGGTCTTGCTGGTGCAGGGACGTTGGGACCTCAAATTTTGTTTTTCATATCGCTCCTGTGGAAACTGTGATGAGAACTGACAGTGGTAATGGGACCACCATGAGACTACCGCCTCCACCTGGATCAAGGATCCCGCTGCGGCGGCAGTCTGCCAAAGGCCTGAACATGCTGGCGGCATCGCCGAGCATATTACGACCTGCATAACAACAACCCTTTTCATGGCGGGGTCCCCGCCATGAAGAGGGTGGCGGACATACAGGTAAGGGGGCCCTGGCCGAATCTGGACCTGGTGGTGCATGCGGGGGGGGCACTTGTTGTGCCCCCCTGGAATTGCACCCTCCTTCCTTCATTGTGTGGCATGCACAACATGGTACATGCCACAACGTGCAGAAACGTGCAGCAGGTGCTGTCACGGCGGCGGTCTACTTGTTAGGCTTTCCTTTGAACCTAACAGGCCCCCGCTGTGACACCACTGCCGTACCGCCCGCCTGCCCTGGATTTAACTTGGAATCCAGCCGGCAGGTGCACCACGGGCTTGGCGGTCTTCCTGGGACCGATGTGGTGGCTTTCCCAGATGAAGGCTGCAAACTCAGAATAAGGCCCTTAATACGCGGCATGTGCTGTGGAAAGGTCTGTTGTCTCTTGTCTAAACCTTGTTTGCTTTGGTACAACATAAAACCAGTGAAGGAGCACATTTCTTCAGCCCTCAAACAGTTTGTGCCTTGAAGCTACTCCAAGGCAAAAACAGAAATTAAGATCATTGAGAGCGTGTGAAAATATATTTTTTATGTTACGTGCAGATGTCTGTCACCTGCTGTTCTTGAAGCCACCACAGCAGGAAGTGCTTTAGTGATTCTCTTTGCCCATAGATTATCCCAGAGTCCACTGTGCTCACAACTCTGCAATTAGAACACATATCAAAAGCTGTCAGAAAAAAATCACACTGCTTCCTATCTAAAGAGCATGATGCTTAAAATGAGAAGCTTAAATTCTGAGTGTTCTTGGAAGTCATTACCATAACAAAGCTGATAGCTAAATTTATAATACTATGGGAAAGTACAAGACCTTTTATGTTTACTAAATATTAAAATCAAAAAAGTATTCGATTATGCAAAAAGTCATTCAAATCTGAAAAATCTCAATGCACTGCAGGGATAATTAAAATGTATTTTAATGTTGGCATTACCAAATGATACTGAATGGAGGAACCATGGATGTGATCGATAGGGTTCGCACCTGCAACCCATGATACTGCCTTTGCGACCCCTTGCCTCATAGGTAGCAGAATACATTCCTGGAACTTCACAGGAGCAGCTCACCCTTATGGGCATGGGGGCTCTGCCCTTCTTGTTTCCCATCCATTTTTATTATACCAACAGTATATAATATAATAGTCTGCTATTCACTTTTATCGTAATAAAAAACAGAGCATTAGAAGTTGGAATGAATCTTTGGCTGGCAGCTGGAAGTTTGTTTGTGTGAGAAAGAGCGTGTGTGCCTGTGAGAGTGTGCCAATTTGTATGTTTGAGCATGTGCCTCTGTGAGCAAAATTAAGTGAGCAGGAGTCAGTGACCGCTAGAAAGAGAGAATGAGTGAGACTAAGGGGGTGATTACGATTTCGGGCCGGCGACACAGAAACGGGACCGACCTCAGGTTGGAGGTCCAGACCCCCTAATCACGATGCGACTGAACACTGTTCGGTTGCATACTCCCATTCCTCTATGGAAGCTCGTGTTACGGACGTACATTGGCCATAACATAAGCACCCATAGAGGAATGGGAGTCTGTGTTCATCCCTGGACCGTGTGCCAGGCACCTCAGGGATGAACAGGGTCGGCACCCAAACGGAGGCCGCAGAGGCAAGAGGGCCCTGCTAGGGGCCCTCATACTTGCTCTCCGACAGGCTTTCCATGTCAGAAAGCCCGACATGGAAAGCCTGCCGGAGATCGAGTATCGTAATCCGAAGAGCGGAAAGGCCGCCCTCTGGGATTGCAAGCCGGCCTTTGACTGGCCGATGGGCTCCTTGAGCCTGTCAGAAGCCAGCCATAATGACCGGCCAGTTTAATTTCCGAATGCCAGCATTGTAATGCGGCGGTCGGAAATTAAACCAAGATGCTGCCCCTTTCCGGGCTGCATCGTAATTGGCCCCTTAGTGAGTATGAGTGAGTGTGAATAAGAGTGACTGAAAGTGAGTGAGAGTGGGTGAATGAATAAGAAAACGTGGAGAGTTGGAGAGTATGAATGAGAATGAGGGTAAGTGAGAATGAGAATGAGGGTAAGTGAGAATGAGTGACAGTGACTGTAACTGAAGCAGTGAGATTAAAAAATAATTAGATGATTACGGCAGTGTACAAGTCAGTGCAAGTGAGTGTCAAGGTATGAGTGAGTGTAAGAGTGAAAGTGATTGAGAGTCTGTGAATGTGAGTGGATGAGTGAGAATCAGTGAGTCAGAGAGTGTGAGAGTGAATGATAATGAGGGAGTAGGGGTGAGTTTAAATGAGGGAGAAAGTATGGGTGTCAGAGTAAGAGTGAGTGACTGAGTGAGTGAGAATAAGTGTGAATGAGTAAGTAAGAGTGAAAATGTATGAAGGGAGGGAGTGTGAGTGAGTGAGTGAGAATGAGTGAATGTGAGTATGTGTGAGAATGTGGTGTTCAGTTTGCAAGTCTGCCATTGACCATGATACAGATCACTGACAGAATACCAAAAATAACAATATCAGGCTACAAAAATATCGGGTCAAAAATATTGTTTACAATAATATCGTCTCCCTATACTTATAATGGTAAGTACAAAAATATCAAAAATAAAATATCGTTTCACACTAATATCATTAAAACATACAAAAATATAGTTTTTTAAATATATATAGTTTAAAATAGTAAATCCTAAATATTTTACTATATTGCATTAAAATAATGTAAATAGAATACAATTAAATATTATTTAATACTATATACATATGTACTTATAGAAAAGCACACATATATATCTGTGTGTGTATGTTTATAAATATATTCACTGAAAAAAACAGAGGTTACAAGGACATTATAGTTAGCAAATAGAATTAAAAAAACCTTAGAAATTCCCTAAAAAAACCAAAGGTTACAGGGACGTTATAGTTAAGGTCAGATTTTACTCATACAAAACAAAAGAAATTCAGCCATTATAGTTACCTGAGTTAACTATAACTCGCGTCCCGCAATGCACTGCTTATGACCTCACCTATTACAACACTCATGACATGGTCAGTGACATCACTGATGACATCTCAAATGACAAATGGCCTGCCCCTTTTTATATTTTAAAAAACAAGAAAAGGAAGGAGGCCGCACAGCCCCCTCCTGAGGCCAATTTCAGCCCCGGGGACCACATCCTTAGGGCCCGGCCATATTAAAAAAAAAAAAGAAATCTTATGTTCGGCCCCCCTCTCGGGCCATTTTCATCCCCGTGGACCTCATCCCGGGGCAAGGCCTTTTCTTTTTTTTTAAATGTCTTAAAGGCAGGGGGGCCGAGTGGTCCCCCTCCCTGGCCATTTTTGGCCCTGGCGACCCCATCCACCGGGGCATGGCCATCTCCTTTGGTACCGCGGGGAGCATGAAGGCCCCCTCGGTCCCAGCAGGCTCCCGCACGCGCGGCCCCCCTCCCATTTAGAAAATAGCCCGGAGAGGTGATGGTCCCCAAGGGCAGCGGGGAGGTGCATGGCCCCCCTCATTTTTGCATACTAGCCCTAGCATCTTATTTCAATATAGCCCCAGGGAGGTGGCGGTTCCTGGGGCTGCGGGGGTGGTGCGTGGCCCCCCTGCATTTCACAAAATTAGCCCCGGGGAGGTGGCGGTCCCTGGGGCTGCGTGGGGTGGCTGGAGTCCCCCCACACATTCTAATCAAATATAGCCCAGGAGGCCCAAAGTAAATGAAGCGTGGGAGGCCGCACTTTGTTTATTTTTACATTTTCGTCCGGATTCGCAGATCCACTGCTTTTTTTTGGCCCAGGGTGTTTCTACCCTGCCCCCTTTTTTTAAACGTTTTTTGTTGTGACTCAGTTCAACCTAGTCACAAGATGGCTGCTAACACTTCCTGGATTGAAGTGCTGGCAGCCAATCAGATTTCAGGCACCAGATTGGAGGGTTCGAGGATGCACCGCAGCAACAGTTGTATATCTGAGAAATCTTTAAATTTCACAGGAACTACTGAACGGATTTACACCATTTAACAAAAAGATTTTGTAATTCCGTTCAGCAGTTCCCACTGTAGCCGCGTCAAAAGTTTCCTATGGAAATTAACATGGAGAAAAAGCATTTTGGGACCCTCCCTTTTTCTCGGCCCCTGCTTGACGGATCACTCCAAAATGTTCAAGACAGCAGCTGACGTGACCGCCCCATTAGTTTTGAAAATTTCGCCAAGATTCATCAAACGGCGCCAAAGTTATTTAGACATCAAAAAACGCTTTTCCTATGGAAAGTAGGTCCTAACTATAACTACCTACTGACGACCGCCAGTAGGTGATATATATTTATCTCTCTCTCTATATATATATATATATATATATATATATGTATATATATATATATCTATATATCTATATCTATATATATATATAATATAGATATATCTATATCTATATATATAGATATATATATATATATCCATATATATATATATATATATATTACCTACTGGCGGTCGCCAGTAGGTAGTTATAGTTAGGACCTTGTTTCTATTCAAAAATCGTTTTTTCTTTTGCCAATATCTTTGACGGCGTTTGACGAATCTTCGCGAAATGTTCAAAACTAATCGTTCACTCAGGTCAGCTCCTGTCTTGAAAGTTTCCCCATGTTAATTTCCATAGGAAATTTTGGAACAGGCTACAGCCTGAACTGCTGAACGGAATTACACCAAATTTGGCAAAAAGGTAGCTCCTGGTTCAGAAAGCGCCCTTTTTTTAAATGGTGTAAATCCGTTCAGTAGTTGCTGAGAAATTCAAAAAATAAAAATTTATATATCTGAGCACCGAGGAGTCGCGACTCCTCCCGAGCACGAGCTGACTTCTTATTGGCTGCCAACACTCCAAAGCAGAATGTGTTGGCAGCCATCTTGTGACTCGGTAACCGAGTTACAAGAAAAAGGGGGGAAAAAAGTGAAAAATGAAGAAAAGGGGGCAGGCTAGAAACACCCTGACCCCTTAGGCCTGCTCAGGGGGTCCCACAAACCCCCAGGCCCAAAAAAAACATTTTTTAAAAATAATTTCGGCCAAATTCGCGCTAAGTGCGCGAATCCGGACGAAATAATACAAAAAAACGAAGCGCCGTCTCCCGCGCTTCGTTTGTTTCAAGCCCCCGGGTGGGCCAGGTCCCGGGGGCAATACTTAATAATGGTGTGGGGGCCTGCCTCCCCACGCTGCCCCGGGGGACCGCCACCTCCCCGGGGCTTAAATATATATCTGTGGAGGAACAAAACCTGAACAGAGACGGCCAGAACGGGTGTGCGCTGGGCAGTAGCTTGTTTAGTGCGACTATTTCCGATTCTGCCGTCTGCGCTCCCGTTTTATCTGTTTCACGACTATGTCTCGGTTCTTTGTGTTTTTTCTACGTTTGTCTGTGTGGTTGAGTCAAGAATTCATTTTATTACTCTCATGTTAGGGGTTCGTCTAACATAGCGCTGCATGTAGATGGGGCTGCTTGTTCAGTGTCAGCACGTTGCATTTAAATACGTGCAAGTTTCATTTCCAACATTCATTTCAGTTTTTCAAAGACATAGGTTACATTTTCATACATGCCCTCCAGTTTTTAGAGCTGAGTCTGGCATGTGTAGTTTGCCAGTCCCGGAAACTCCATTTGATTTGGCAGGGCCCGCGTGTTTGCAAACATGATCGTGATGTGGTTGGGTTTTACGGGAGTCTTTGAGACCACCTGTAGCTGTGTACGGCCCTAAGTACGGCGTCAATGCCTTCCAGATTTTAAAATTGTTCCTCAGTAGGGCTTTGTCATGAACTTGCCTTTTTAAGTCACACATGCATTGCATACGGTGAGTATATTCTTGTATGTATGTATGTGTCCAAAGAAATTGTGAATGTAGGAAAGCGAGCGAAGAGAAAACTGGCACCGCAGCTTGTGTGGGTGTCTGGGGTTTGGAAGTGTTTGACGCTGGTAGTTTAAAGGGTTCACGTTGGGAGGGGAAGAGAGGGCATAATATCCATTAGTAGTTTTCATTGGTTATTGAAAGTGCAACCTGCCAGTGATGTCAAACCCTGAAAAAGGATATGTAATGCAAAAAAACTGGACGTCAGATTACCATCTTCATGGTAAATGTAAACGTGCATGTCATGACATGGCAATGGCCTTTGCTGCTATTCCTTTTTTGTTGTACCTCTGAACCAACCATGTTTTTTTGTATAGTTTACTTGCGGACATGTGTGACATTAGGCATATGGCTATGAAGACTTCAACTGTCTTTTTCACAAGGTGTGTACAAGCTGTACAAGTGTATACAAGGTTCTCCATTCTGATGTGTTGTTGCAGTTTCTCCAAGGCACGCAATAAGCGTCTTCCCACCTGTGTACTGCTGGCTCTAAACCCCCCTGGGCTGAATACACATCAGGGATTTGTGATTAGACTTGGTTCATCGTGTTAGTGGGGTTTGTGCCCTGTTTGTGTTAACCACAGCAGGAACAGCAGGATTGGCTGGTCCTGTGGGGCCTTCAGCTGTTGAGGAAGGTCATTGTCCAGAGCATTTCTGCCTCCTGATCATACCAAGTGGCAGACGGGCCCGGGGTTGTGACACTCCATCTGCCATATCACTAATGGTCAGGGTGGTTCTAATGCCAAGATAGTGACCAACTCCGGTAACCATGTTAGGGCACGCTCACGTAAAAGCGCCAGGGACGGCTCCTGTGAAGGCCCAAGAGGTAGAGCGCGGGTCCTTGTGGTTGACTAGGGTAGATAATGTCATCTCTTGTTCTGCCCATGCCTCCGCTCCATACTGTTTCTAGATTCCAGGCCTCTATACAAGGAAGCCCATTCAGAGCCCATTCGGACTGGGAAGGAAATGGAGAAAAGCCATATGTGAGGGGGCACGTCAAGTCCCTTCTCACAAAGTCAATCAAACCAAATGTGTCCTCACGCCCCTCCCCTCACCTGCCGCTCCTGCCCCCAATGAGAGAGCCTGAGACCCAACTTTTGTTCTGGTTAGAGATTGCAAACATCTCAGGCCATATTTTATTTATACTTTATAAACAAACTTAAGAAAACATTTAGTCACAACACAATCCAATATTTTTACATGACTTTACATTCTTTCATATTTTTTAACAGTCGGCTATACATCGAGTCACCTAACACCTCTACCACCCCAGTAACTCGTTTTTGTGAGCTCATGGCTAGCGTGTCCGCGGATCGCCCATGCCCATCTCAGGGTTTTTGCTCTTGAGTAAAAAATCCCTGAGCCTCTCTTAAATACTGCTCCTGTGAGGTAGAGGATCTTAACTCAATGTGGAAGACCTGCTTGTCCCAGAGCGCTCAAGCCTCAGGTACCACCTGCACTCATCAGAGAGCCAGCCTCTGCAACCGGGCCATGCCCTGGTCACTTGGCATGGATGGCACTCTCTAACCCCAAAAGGGCCAGTGTCCCAAAAGCACCACCGCGCATGCATTGAGTTAGACTGTGGCCGCGGAAGCGGCCATCCCAACTCCTCCACTGGCAGCTTCTCTACCGGACGCCGCAAGCACACCCCTTTGAGGTCCCGCTGACACTGTTCTTGTGTGTGTATTACTTAGTGACTTGCAAGGGTGACCTGAAAATCCCTGCCAACCACGAACTCACACTGCCCCAAAACAACAAAAGGCAATTGCAATACTTCCCATCCTAGCGTCACAATGGCGAGACCCACAATATTGCTGGGCCCGCGATAACACAGAACGGCGGGCCATTCCCCTTGCACAGGGGAAATCTCCTCGTGGCCTGCCACACCGGAAATGGCGCCTGCTCACGCCACAACCCCATATATCATCGGCCCGCCCCAATCGAGGCGCACCTTTTGGCAATCGTCCTGCTAAGATAGCTTTCCCATCATGACCTGCCCACTCCATTGCATTTACAGTGTGTTCATGGTTTTATGACGAGTCATCGATATCACCATTATGCTGGGTTCTCCTTTATCCTCAATGTGGTAGGACTTTTTAGTCCTGCCTGCTCCCATTCTGAATAAAACTACTCCTGTGAGAGTATTTAAGGCAGAGGGCAATCTTGACACCATTATGGTACCAGAGGTGCTATTTTCCAATCTTTGTCATGCTCAGCTGTTTCTTGACCCTTTACTTTGTTGGCAATTTGAGAAGACGTTTGGCACTTAGCTTCCCATGGTAGAGGCTCGCCTTTAACCCTTAGTCATGCCAATCTAAGTCAAGGTCCAGTCCTCCACTATGAGGCATGCCACTCTCATGATCCTCTGAAAGTGTCCCGCACATGTGCGGAAGTAGTTGTGTTTAGGTGAGAAAAACTCAAACAATAGTGTAAGAAGTGGAGCTTTCATCATCATCATCTCTTGATGCTTCTTCTTCCACCGTACGTCGTGCGACCGGTGCACCCATTGTTCATTCTAACCATATGTCCTCTTTTCTGAAGCTGCCCTCTAGGATCTTCATTAATTCCTGTCCAAGTAACAAGTCAATTGTGCTTTTGTAAAGCCCCCAACAGTTTGTGAAATGAGTTGAAATCCTTCTGGGAGCAATACTTTTGAAAAGATCACCTGACTGATGGGTGAGGATGCTCTGGAGCACTGTTCAGTATGTCCACTTCCTAATTTAACCCCTCCATCTCATAAAAGGATGATTTGTAAGTTGGAAGTCCCCAAAGGTCACTGTACTATGCCATTCTCCCACCGATCGGTCAGTCTTTTGTGGTATCCGCCATCAGTCAGGGCAACACATTGGCTGCCTTTGAATTTTCCTTACTAGTTAAAGACTTTCTAGGGATGCATGCATTGGATAGCAAAGTGTAGCTTTCTAGAAGTATAGCTCTAATGCAGATAAACATTGCCACCTCCCCATGCAGCCGCCGCCATCGCTTACGGTGAGCAGAAATGGTTGCGTTCCTTGATCTGATGCAAGAGTGGGTGAAAGGACATTTGCAAAATACCACCACTGTCTCGGACTTTTAAAAAGAAGGTTATCCCTTTCATAGTGTTTTATGTCAGTAAACGGTGATCACTTTCTGCCACTAGCTATAGTACCCTTACTACTTCCTCATTCAGTGGGCAACTCAAGTGGATCTTTTCGCACATGCAGACCCTGGCTGAGGCAGGCATCCTGGTTAGATCCATGCCTAAAGAGGGATCATCCACTGAAAAAAAAATCTATTTATACAATCGTGTCTCACCTACAGTCACCAAGAGTAAGGATTCCAGAGTGTCCTTTTGTTTGGTGACACTCCTTTATGCATCTATATACTTTCAATGTACTAAAGGATCTATATATTTATCACTTTCTTCTAATTTAGCATTTCCAATGCACTACCCTATTTCTCAGCCTATACTTCTTTCAATATATCTTCTAGCCCAACTTTCTGACTCATCTCAAACTTCTTTCTACTACTCTTTCCAATGCACTACCCTATTTCTCACCCTATACATCTATCAATATATCCTCTACATCCACTCTCTCATTTATCTCAAACCCCATACCACTACTATGATCCCCAAAATAACCCTTTCTAGACTCTCCTCTACTCTACCCCTCCTTGCATCATCTGACACCTCTTTTACTATACCGATCCCCCAAAACAAACCTTTCTAAACTCTTCCCTCTAACTCTTCCCCTCCACAACCCCTTTTTACTCATCCAAAAGCAGCCTCCTACTGCTATGACCTCCAAAAAAAAAAAAAGATTCTAAATCCTTCACTCTTCTATCCCTCCACTATCCTTTTCAATCAAAATAACAGACTAACATGTTCACTTCTCAAATTTCATATTCCACTATACTAATTCACCACTAATCCTTTATGGGCTCCAGAGTAGCGTGCTACTCGCCAATAAAGCGCTTCAACACCCCATCAGGGTTACAAGCGCTATATAAATGCAAACCTTTCTACCCCTCCCCAACCCTTCTCAATCCAAATAACTGACTAACATATCCACCACTCAAATTACTTTCATATTTCACTATACTAATTCAACACTAATCCTTATGGGTTCCAAAGTAGCGTGCTATTCGCCAAAAAAGCACTTCAAAACCCCATCAGGGGTAGCAAGCGCTATATAAATACTAACCTCTTTCCCTCTTCTATCTCGCCGCCTACCCTTCTCTATCCAAATAACTGAATAACATATCCACCAGTCAAATTACTTCATATTTCACTATACTAATTTTCAACACTAATCCTTTATGGGTTCCGGAGTAGCGTGCTACTCGCCAGAAAAGCGCTTCAACACCCATCAGGGGTAACAGGTGCTATACGAATGCAAACATCTCTTCCCCTTCTATCTCTCCGCTATCCTTCTCACTCCAAATAACTGACTAATATCCACCACTCAAATTACTCTCATATTTCACCATAATAATTCACCACTAATCCTTTATGGGTTTCCGGAGTAGCGTGCTACTCACCAAAAAAACGGCTTCAACACTCCAGCAGGGGTAACAAGCGCTATATAAATACAAACCTTTTTTCCTCTTCTATCCTTCTGCTATCCTTCCGAATCCAAATAACTGACTAACCTATCCACCACTTAAATTACTTTCATATTTCACTATACTATTTCAACACTAATCCTTTATGGGTCCCGGAGTAGCGTGCTACTCGCCGAAAAAGCGATTCGACGCCTCGTCAGGGGTAGTAAGCGCTATATAAAAGCAATTACAATACAATACAATACAATATCTAGAAAAGTGTGGGGGGGGCTCCTGCCCCCCCACACTGCCCCGGAGACCACCACCTCCCCGGGCATTCACTAATTTAAATGCGGGGCTCCGTAGCAGACCCCCAGCCCGGGGACCACCACCTCCCCGGGGCATGGCAAATGTAGGGAGGGGGGCCGCGCAGCCCGCTTCCTGGAGCCCTTGATGGCCCTGGGGACCGCCACCCCCAGGGCCGGCCCCTGCAATGTCCTGGGGTGCCCGCCCCCGGGACATTGCCGTTTGCTATGGCAGGGCGGGAGCATGGCTCCCGCTCTGTTATAGCAAACTCTGCTTTGCTTCGTTGAAGCGAGAGCAGGAAACCTGCTCTCGCTTCAGCGAAGCAAAGCAGATTGCTTTTGGACAAGGGGAGCTGCATGTTTGCAGCTCCCCTTGTCCAAAAGCAATGCCGGCTCCCACAGGAGGCGGGGATCCGGCTGGGACAGTGGGGGCATTGGGGCTCCCCCCTCGGTCTCCAACGCTAAGGGCCGGCCCCGGGGGATGGGGTCCCCGGGGCCAGAAGTGGCCCGGGAGGGGGGCCACGCGGCCCCCTCCCTTTATTTAAAAAAGAATGGCCGGGCCCCGGGGCCGAAATTGGCCTGGGGTGGGGGCCGCGCGGCCCCCCTCCTCATATAAAAATAATTTTAAAAATGGCCAAGCCCTGGGGGATGGGGTCCCTGGGGCCAAAAGTGGCCCAGGGAAGGGGGGTCATGCGGCCCCCCTTCCCTATAAATATTTAAAAGAAAAAGAGGCCATGCCCCGGGTGATGGGGTCCCCGGGGCCAAAAGTGGCCCAGGGAAGGGGTGCCACACGGCCCCCCTTCCCTATAACTATATAAAAAAAAAGGAGGCCATGCCCCGGGGATGGGGTCCCCCGGGCCGAAATCGGACTCGGGAGGGGGGCCGCGCGGCCCCTTCCCGTTTTTATTTTTTTAAAGGGTCAGGCCCTGGGGGATGGGGTCCCTAAGGCCCCAAAAATACTAAAAGAAGGGGGGCCACACAGCCCCCCTTCTAAAAATATATTTGAAAAAAATAGCCGGCATCTCGCCGGAGGCCCTGCCCCCTCACTGCACTACTCTGCAAATGCGCCCCCTGGCGCGTTCTAAGTTGGGGAATTAAGTCCCCTTGAATACTGAGGGTCCCTGGGGGCCAACTAGCCCACCAGGTACCTCCAGTAAGTGCCACACAGCTGGATTGCAGAGAGGTGGTCCGAGACCACGCCCCTTTTTACACCACTCTGCAAACGCGCCTCTTGGCGCACTGCTGGTGGGGCGATGAGGTCCTCTTGTGTCCTGAGGACCTCAGGACACAAGTGGATTTCATCCCCCGAGCAGCAGTGCACCAGGAGCCGCGTTTGCAGAGTGGTGTAAAAAGGGGGCGTGGCCTCGGACCACTCTCAGCAATCTAGGTGTGTGGCGCTTACTGGAGGTACCTGGTGGGCTAGTTGGCCCCAGGGACCCTCAGGAATGAAGGGGACTTAATACCCCAACTTAGAATGCGCCAGGAGGCGTGTTTACAGAGTGGTGGGGAAAGGGGGCGTGGCCTTTGTCCACCTCTCAGCAATCCCACTGTGCGGGGCTTACTGGAGGTAAGAGGTAGGCTAGTTGGCCCCTAAAGGACTCCCAGCAGCGAAGGGGACTTCAATCCCCATCCAAGAGCGTGCCAGGGAGCGCGTTTGTAGAGCAGTGGGCAAAGGGGGCGTGGCCTATGAGAACTTAGCAATCCTGCTGTGTGGGACTTACTGGAGGTAATAGGAGGGGTAGTTGGCCCCCAAGGATGTCCTTGGGGGCCAACTACCCCTCTTGTTACTGCCAGTAAGGTCCACACAGTGGAATTGCTAAGACGTCTTCGGAGGCCATGCCCCCCTTTCTCCACCACTCTGCAAACGTGCCTCCTGGCAGACTACGGGATGGGGGATGAAGTCCAATTTACTCCTAAGGGACTTTGGGGGCCAAGAAGCCCTCCTGGTACCTCCTGTAAGTCCTACGCAGCGGAATTCCTGAGCGCTGGTCGGAGGCCCAGCACCCTTTCTCCACCACTCTGCAAACTCGACTACTAGTTAAAGAAGTGTTTGCAATGTAATAGGTTTCGCATTTGCGAGAATTAGAGCTATTGGCGTTGTGTGTAGTGGAATTATGTGGTATGTTGTGCAGTGAAATTATGTGGATAGAAAGTATGTGGTATTTTGTGTATAGGAATTACGTAGAGTGGGATTATGTATTATGGAGAGTAATTTTGAGGTATGGTAGTCTGTGTTGTGGAGTGGTAATGTCAGGTTTAGTCTTCCTCGTTTCCATAGAAGCTCAACTATGAACTTAGTGAGACAAAAAAAGAAGGAATCACTGAGGAGCACTTGTGGACCTAGTCAGAGGTATGAGCAGGGCCACTGGAATTATGCGACTGTTTGGCTGCACCGACTTTCTCACAATTATACATGTTCTGCATTAGCCACATAATTCATCATCTGCTCCCTAATCTGCTGATTTGAACAAAAAAAGCCTTGTTTCTAGCTCATACGGCTCAAACGTTACCAAAAGTGCAGCGACAAGTGTTACAGCGTGGTGGAAGGCCCTGTGCAAACCTAGAATGGTCACCTGTTACTTATTGCTAAATGTGGGTGTTAAATTGGTACTAATTGTGTGCAAGCCGCTCTTGCTTCCTTCTGCCCCTCTCTTGCCTCTTTCTGCACCCCTGTTCCCTCTTTCTGCACCTCTCTTGCCTCTTTCTGTACCTCTGTTGCCTCTTTCTGCAATTCTCTTGCTCTTTCTGCACCCTTCGCGCCTCTGTCAGCACCTCTGTTACTTCTTTCTGCACTTCTCTTCCTTCTTTCTGCACCTCTCTTGCTTCTTTCTGCACCTCACTTGCCTCTTTCAGCACCTCTGTTGCTTTTTTCTGCACCTTTCCTGCCTGTTTCTGCTCCTCTCTTGCCTCTTTCTGTACCTCTGTTGCCTCTTTCTGTACTTTTCTTGCCTCTTTCGGCACCCCTTTTGCCTCTTTCTGCACCTCTGTTGCTTCTTTCTGCACTTCTATTGCCTCTTTCTGCACCTCTCTTGCTTCTTTCTGCACCTCACTTGCCTCTTTCAGCACCTCTGTTGCTTTGTTCTGCAGATCTCTTGCCCCTTTCTGCACCTCACATGCCTCTTTCAGCACCTCTATTGCTTTTTTCTGCAGATCTCTTGCCTCTTTCTGCACCCCTCTTTTCTCTTTCTGCACCTCTCTTGCCTCTATCTGCACCCCTGTTCCCTCTTTCTGCACCTTTCCTGTCTGTTTCTGCACCTCTCTTGCCTCTTTCTGCACTTCTCTTGCTCTTTCTGCACCCTTCGCGCCTCTTTCAGCACCTCTGTTACTTCTTTCTGCACTTCTCTTCCTTTTTCTGCACCCCTCCTGCCTCTTTCTGCACCCCTCTTGCCTCTTTCTGCACCTCTGTTGGTTCTTTCTGCACTGCTCTTGCTTCTTTCTGCACCTTACTTGCCTCTTTCTGCACTTCTCTTGCTTCTTTCTACACCTCTGTTGCTTCTTTCAGCAATTCTCTTGCCTCTTTCTGCAGTTCTCTTCCTTCTTTCTGCACCCCTCCTGCCTCTTTCTGTACCTCTCTTGCCTCTTTGTGCACCTCTCCTACCTCTTTCTGCACCCCTCTTGCCTCTTTTTGCACCTCTGTTGGTTCTTTCTGCACTGTTCTTGCTTCTTTCTGCACCTCACTTGCCTCTTTTTGCACTTCTCTTGGTTCTTTCTAAACCTCTGTTGCTTCTTTCAGCAATTCTCATGCCTCTTTCTGGACTTCTCTTGCTTGTTTCTGCACCTCTCTTGCATCTTTCTGCACCTCTGTTACCTCTTTCTGCACTTCACTTGCTTCTTTCTGCACCTCTCTTTCCTCTTTCGGCAACCTCTGTTGCTTCTTTCTGCACCCCTCCTGCCTCTTTCTAGACCCCTCTTCCCTCTTTGTGCAACTCTCTTGCCTCTTTCTACACCTCTCTTCCATCTTTCTGCACCACTCTTGCCTCTTTCTGTACCTCTGTTGCTTGTTTCTGCACTTCTCTTGCCTCTTTCTGCCCCCTTCGTGCCTCTTTCAGCACCTCTGTTGCTTCTTTCTTCACTTCTCTTCCTTCTTTCTGCACCCCTTGTGCCTCCTTCTGCACCTCTGTTGCTTCTTTCTGCACTTCTATTGCCTCTTTCTGCACCTCACTTGCCTCTTTCAGCACCTCTGTAGCTTTTTTCTGCAGATCTCTTGCCTCTTTCTGCACCTCACTTGCCTCTTTCAGCACCTCTGTTGCTTTTTTCTGCAGATCTCTTGCCTCTTTCTGCACCCCTCTTTTCTCTTTCTGCACCTCTCTTGCCTCTCTCTGTATCTCTGTTCCCTGTTTCTGCACCTTTCCTGCCTGTTTCTGCACCTCTCTTGCCTCTTTCTGTACCTCTGTTGCCTCTTTCTGCACTTTTCTTGCTCTTGCTGCACCCTCCGTGCCTCTTTCAGCACCTCTGTTGGTTCTTTCTGCACTGCTCTTGCTTCTTTCTGCACCTCACTTGCCTCTTTCTGCACTTCTCTTGCTTCTTTCTACACCTCTGTTGCTTCTTTCAGCAATTCTCTTGCCTCTTTCTGCACTTCTCTTCCTTCTTTCTGCACCCCTTCTGCCTCTTTCTGTACCTCTCTTGCCTCTTTGTGCACCTCTCCTACTTCTTTCTGCACCCCTCTTGCCTCTTTTTGCACCTCTGTTGGTTCATTCTGCAGTTCTCTTGCCTCTTTTTGCACCTCTGTTGCTTCTTTCTGAACTGCTCTTGCTTCTTTCTGCACCCCTCTTGCCTCTTTCTGCACCCCTCTTTTCTCTTTCTACACCCCTCTTGCCTCTTTCTGCACCCCTGTTCCCTCTTTCTGCACATTTCCTGTCTGTTTCTGCACTTCTCTTGCTCTTTCTGCGGCGTTCGCGCCTCTTTCAGCAATTCTCTTGCCTCTTTCTGCACTTCTCTTCCTTCTTTCTGCACCCCTCCTGCCTCTTTCTGTACATCTCTTGCCTCTCTGTGCACCTCTCCTACCTTTTCCTGCACCCCCTTGCCTCTTTTTGCACCTCTGTTGGTTCTTTCTACGCTGCTCTAGCTTCTTTCTGCACCTCACTTGCATCCTTCTGCACTTCTCTTACTTCTTTCTACAGCTCTGTTGCTTCTTTCAGCAATTCTCTTGCCTCTTTCTGCACTTCTCTTCCTTCTTTCTGCACCCCTCCTGCCTCTTTCTGCACCTCTCTTGCCTTTTTCTGCACCTCTCTTGCCTCTTTCTGCACTTCACTTGCTTCTTTCTGGACCTCTCTTGCCTCTTTCGGCACCTCTGTTGCTTCTTTCTGCACTTCTCTTGCCTCTTTTTGCACCTCTGAGTTAGAGGTAGGTTTAATCCCCCTGCCCTATTATGTACTAGGGCCTTACAGGAGAGGTCATGCCAATCACAGGGGTACCCCAACCCATAGTGTACCCTAGTGTATGTAGGTGTTTTCACTGTATTCTAAGTGTCTTTCAGCATAGCACTGGCTCCGGGCCTGGTTAGTCAAAGTCAGTTACCACCAGTACCAGTCAGCAAAAAGTTGGGGGCACAGGATGACTTTGCAACAAGGCCTCTTTCTGCACCTCTGTTGGTTCTTTTTGCATTTCTCTTGCTTCTTTCTGCGCCTTTCTTCCTCTTTCTGCACATGTCCTACCTCTGTAGGCATAGTTAGGAATTAGCATTTAAAAACCTTTGAAATTCACTGAAAAACCATAGGTTTCAGGGACGTTATAGTTAGAAATTAGCATTTAAAAACCTTTGAAATTCACTGAAAAAACCATAGGTTTCAGGGACGTTATAGTTAGAAATTATCATTTAAAAACCTTAGAAATTCACTGAAAAAACCACAGGTTTCAGGGTCGTTATAGTTAGTTGGACATTTCACTCGTACAAAACCAGAGAAATTCTGCCGTTATAGTTAGTTAAGCTAAGTATAACTCGCGCCCCCGCAATGCACTGCTGATGACATCACATATTACATCACTCATGACATGGTCAGTGACATCACTGATGACATCTCAAATGACATCACTGATGACATCATTCAGTGACTGTGTGTTTCTGTAAAGTTTAAATATGTTTTATATATATATAGGCCAAGGTGTATTGAAGAATGTGTGGGTGTATGACTGTCTGAATGGATGATTTAGTAGGTGCGTGACTGACTGTATAAGTGACTGATTAAACGTGTCTTACTGAATGCATGGGTTAGTGACTAAACTGTGTGAATGTCTGTATCAGTCTGTCTGTTGGTGTGTAAGCGGTTGCATGGGTTGGTGAGTAGCTACATGAGTGTCTATATGGGTTATTGATTGCTTGTCTGAGTATCTGTATGGGTGCCTGAGTGTCTGTGTGGGTGGGTGGGGTGTGTGTGACTCACTCACTTAATTAACTTCCCACCCTTTATCCCTACAAACCCAACAGCCCTCACCTAAAATATAACTTAAATATAAAGTTATTACACAATAAACATAATTAGTAATCAATGAAATACTTAGTAATAAATTAATAATTAGTTGTTAATTAATTATTAATTAAGTTTCCACCCTCTGCCCCTACCAACCCAGAAGCCCACACTTAAAATATAGCTACAAAATATAATTATTTCACAATTTATGTAATTAATTATCGATTAAATTATTAATAATAAATTGATAGTTCATTGTTCATTAATTAGTACTTAAATAACTTCCCACCCTATACCCCTACAAACCTGGCAACCCGCTACAACACTATAAATTATGATTAGCAATTAAATTATAAATCACTTAAAATTGCAAACTATATTTTAAAATATTAACATTTATACAAACAATTATAGCACATAAAATTAATATATGAACTCAAACACATTAAGATAATTAAGAAATTATATTTTTACAACTATTTAATTGAAAACGATATTAACAACAATGATATTCTTAACAACGATATTACCTACCTGATAAAATCAATATTCTTTACATTTAAATAGACTTTATTCAGATTAAACAATAATCCATAAAAGCAAACAAAACAATCAAGCATTACTTACATAAAATACAATTAAAAACAAATACCAATCATCAATTTCCCACAAAAATACTGTCTTTACAATAAAATCATAAAAACCATATAAACATTGATTTTAAAAACATTCTGAAAAATTGATAAAATTATCCTAAACACAATACCAGTTTCCTCCGGCACTCCTCCAAGTCAACATTATGGAAACTTTTATTGTGCTAAATTATTACTGCCCTAAAAGCAAACCATTACTGTGGTACACAGACTGAATAAACACATTTTTTCCCTATCTTTATCACCAATTACCGATTAAAGCCAGCCAGGGTGCCTCAGCCTTCAAAGAGGCAAGTGTTTTTCCTCAATCTCAGCGCACTTGACAAAAAACAGGCCACACTAAAATTAACTACAGGAGACTGCAGCATCTGTAAGTAAATCAAAGCGGGTTTGACCTGTAAAAACCCTTTACCTCAGAGTAATGGAGGAATATAATGCTGCCTTAGAGTACTATAATGATTTTTAAAAAATGGATTGTGTCTTGTATTGGAAAATTATCACACAAGCACATCCCTATACTTTCCACATTATGGTGGCCCCCGGGTACAGCTAAGAGCCAATGCAAAAGATTTAATCTAAATAGTGTTAATAGAAAACGATGATGGGGTGAGGACACCGCCCGCAAATAGAGTTCCCTACTAGGGGCTATATTCAAAGGAATATACGCCCTTACAGTACATATTTTCAGTTCCCTTTCTTCTCTTTCAAGTTTAGCTCTTGCCATAAAATGGTTTTTAATCCCATGCAAGTGTTTTTTCTTGATTTTTTCAGCAGCCCCAAAAAGGGCAGCACAACCCAACTTTTCGAAGGAGACTTTGATGTAGTGCAACCACGGTATAGTGGAGCCTTTATCCAAGGCAATCTTTTATAATTCTCTGGTTGGACTCCAAGTCAGAACCTGCCCAGATTTTGTTTCACCCCACTCCAGGAGAAAGGGCTAATTTATCCGATATAAAATCCAGACCTACTTCTTCATGCATAATAAAATTGGATACTGATTGTGGGAGAGACAGCACTGTGCTAATAAAATTATTTTACACTAACTGTATCTCACCACAAAATTCTTATAGCCTCATATATCACTACCATATCTAGCAATCAATAGGTATTTGGATTGATACATTTTCAGCAATGCCTCATTCGGTCTCGCCCCCAGCCTACTCGCAAAGAGTCACATACAGAGGCCTCTGTTCTTGCCATCAAATTTCGCTTGATCTTTCTTTGGGGTGCCCATGTCCCTCTCTCATTGAAAATGACCCCTAGATATGGGAAAGTTACCACTTGGTTGGCTCCTGACCACCCCCAAAGATTTTTTTATGAGGCTTATTCAATTGACCAATCACCATAGTGTGGGATTTGGAGTAGTTAATTTCCATATCAAGCGACATCATGAACTCTGTGAAAGAGTTCATGAGTCTCTGAAGGCCCACCAAGGTTCTAGCAATTAATACAGTATTGTCTACGTATGTTAGTGCTGGAATTTGCAAGGACCCTGCCCGAGGTATGTCCTTAGAAGCACCACAAAGAGCCATGCTCAAATTGTTTATATAATGGTGAATAATAGTGGGGCCAAAATTTTTATAGGCGCTGTTAATGACCCAGCAAGATTTAATCTTATTGAAGCAGTTAGATCCAAATGGAGCTCTTGTAAGAAATTCACAAAGCTCCTTTCAAGGCCTATATCAATTAGCATCTTCCATAGTTTTTGACTGAAGATAGGTCCATGAAGGCTAAGTACATCCGACCTCTTTTGATCACAATATATTTTACAATTATCAAATGCAAATTTAAGCACTGATCAATTGTCCCTTTCCCCTGTCTGAAACTGTGCTGGAAAGGGGAGATTACCTTTTTTGTTCTAGCCAATCAGTTAGCCTAGCCAGGATCACCCGCCCCAGTATCTTAACGGAGGAATCTATCAGGGAAATTGTCCTGTAACATCTAGGATCTGACCTGTCTCCCTTCTTGAATACAGGTATAATGACCGATCTTCGCCATGATATAGGAGGCACCGATCTCCAGGCTACATTAAATACTGTCTTTCTTTACACTCCCAAATAAAAAAAAATTAGGAGTCTCAAGATGAGGCACTCGGTAAAGCAGGAAGAAACACCTGGAAAGGAGACTCAGCACTCACAAAATGTGGCAAATCAAAAGGCAGTTTCAAAATAAAGCATGGGGTTTTATTAATGCAACACTCTCTAACAAGGATTTTCCCAGATGGCAAATGAAACAGGTAAAACAACATGCAAATGTATATAGATATATATGTGCACAAGCAAGTAATAATAAAACACTCACAACTAATCCAATAATAATGTAACACTCACAAGTCAAATGCAAAGGATTAAAAGGCATGCAAATAATAATGGAACACTCACAAGTCAAATGCAAGGGAATAAAACCATGCAAATAATAATGGAAGTCCAATGCAAGAAACAAGCACTGTCAAATGCCAGGAATAAGCACTGTCAATTGCAAGAACCAAATATAAAGAGCATGTATACACAACATGAAAACATCACAGAGCAATGAAACTTAAAGCTTATACATCACCGATTGAGAGAAGCACATCATTCTGGTCAGCTTGACTGGGAAGCCCTTTTCAGTCATCCAGAAGTCTTAATCAGGAAACAACAAAAATTTCCCTGTGACGGCGTGTCCACCCCACAAGTGAGCTTCTGTTTGCTTGCCAATACTTCCTGCCTTTATTACCTTTTACTTACATGGAGAAAGACTTTTAGAAATTCCCCCTCTCTTCATCTATTGCAAAACCAAGGCTGACCGTACCGGTCTGTGTCGAGGTCAAGACGGAAGCTGGACAACCCTCTGTGTTTTGACTCTGAGAGAGAGAAGTACATTCCTCGCTCACGCTTTCAAACACACATCCCACACGTTCTGTTCCAACAAGGCTGTTTTGCTCTGTGCTGTGAAAAAGGAAAACATCCCACTCTGAAGTTGCAAGAAGGCACAAAATGAAATCATGCAAGAGCACAAAATGATGTTATACATTCAAAATGGAGTCAATTAAAACACATGGAGTCATTGGTCACCACAATCTCACAATGAAAAAATACATGTAGCACTACAAATACATCTGTCAAAATTTTAACCCAGGCTTCCTTATCATCATTAAATAAATCGGCCGAAATCCTGTCGGGGCCAGGAGGCTTGTTTTTGGACATAGAGGCAATGGCAAGCTCAATCTCCTCCTCTGTAAAGTAGGCAACAATGTCCTGTATAGAGGTGCCTACTAACTTAGTCTGAGCTACATCCCCCAATCTTTCATAAATCCCTGTGAAGTGTTTTACCCATATTTCCTCTGTAATAGTACAATCTATACCTCTCCTGTAAAAAAGGGGTGATTAATAATTTACCAGAATAGAGCTATTACTTGTGGTGAGGGGATTAACAAGGTCCTCCCAAGCTTTCTCCCTGATCTCTTTCTTATGCACTATCTTGGCTAGCTTGTAGTCCTTCAGTCTCTGTGCTACCTCTCCCCTATCTCTCTGAGATTTCTTTAATGCCAATTTCAAATTATGGAAATTGATATTCTTGACAACTATATTTCTGCATCACAATAATTTTGTATCACAATATTTTTTCCTGAAATTTCTGTATACCGAGATTTACAACTCAATATTTTGTCCAAATATGCGTGATACACTGAACATAATTCTTTGCTTATAGACGCTCCCAAGGCAAAATATTAGTGGTGGTATACTGGAGGTAATTGTTAGCATGGAAGAGGTGTGGCGCAGCGGCCAGGGTGCCTGACTCCGGACCACGGAGTTCACGGTTTGTCGCCGGCGGCAGGTTAGCCCAGCACCATGTGACTCTGGTCAATAGCTCGCTTAATCTCCCCGACGGCCCCCAGCGTCGGGACACCTCTACGGAGGTAGCTGTGCACTTTACAAATGCTGGTATTAGCATGACAAGTAAACAACAAGGGGTTCTCGAACTGTAAATCCAAAAATGTTGTCTATGGAGTCTTGTGTCCATGTAGTAAGTTATACATAGGTAAAACAAATCAGGAAGTACGATATAGGATTTCACAACACAAATCTAGAATTCGTAACAATGTGCAAACAGCTCCATTAGTCAATCATTGGAGATTGAATGCACATACGGAAAAGGAATTAAAATGGACAGTGATCTCTAAGGTCGAACAGGATTCCAGAGGAGGTGATTTGGAATTAAAACTGACACGACGTGAAGCAATGCTGATAGTAAAATTCAACACAGCGGTTGAGGGATTGAATGAACTCTCAGAGATTTACAAGTTATGAGATACTTAGTGAGAACAATTGATTATCTGTTCAATCCATGGTTTAATGTGAGGAAATAAAGGTACTTTGAGCCATCCCTGCGGGGATGACTACCAAGTGACATGGAATGTGAAGTATGAGTCATAACTTATCCTCCATGACCCATATCCACCGGGCCGGAGGCTAGTGGCCAATTTTTTGTCCAGCATTTGGCAGACTGAGCATTTTATTTCCAGGATTAGCCATTGTGACCCATGGGACACATGAGGTGAGATCTAACTAAATAAGTCAAAAAAGTCTAGTGCACTTCAGTTTTTTTATTCGTATAAAGATGTGCTTTGAATAGCGCACTGTCAAAGGGAACGCTCTGACTACAATTCCCTGGAGGCAACGGGGCGCGTGGACGATCTCAAGCTGCGCAACCAATAAAACGCCGACTGTGTACGTCAGAGGAACTGCGACACGAACCGGCGTTAGGAGAATGGTCAAACTCCTCGTCGGCAAGATTGATTCAGCTTGGTTCCAGCCTCGAGGATTTAGGTAAGAGCACCGTGAGGTGTTGAGCATGAGAAGCTTTTTCTATATAGGAACGCGTTGCCACAAAAAAGGTTCCATTAATGTAGTCAACCATGCAATTAGGCACGTTCCTTTTAATGTAAGGACGGCGTTTTTTCATTCCGGCGGCACATTGAGCTTGGACATGTAAAATTGCGACCTAGTATTGCAGAGTGGTATATAGTGAGCGTTGTTTAATTTTTAAATGAAAGTTGCACTCTTAGACTAAAAGTTTTTACTTTGTGTCCCTCGTAGATAAAGAAAAATTCGATTGTGTCACTTTGAACAGAGTTAGTTGGATTTTTACGACCTGCCAAACCCTTCAAAAGTAAGTGTTTCCCCTTTTATATTTTGTAAACCATCAGTCCCATGTTTCCTTCTTGTAAATGATGAGGGTTTTCCCCTTTCCCTCCCCTTCGATTTTTGCTAGGACTGGAGTCTGCAACTCCCTCACATAATTGAGAGACAACAGTTCCTGACTGAGTTACCTCGCACCGCTGATTACGTAAGAGACCTTCACTTGTCTAGTGACTTTAGGACTGAGACTACCATTTGTAAACTATGGGACTGAGTTTTTTTGATAGTAGTTTCTTTTCGATTTTTCGATTATTTGGATGAATTGTTGGACATAGTATAGCAGAGATCGGCTGTTCTCACAACAGATACTAAGGTAAGCATAGTCCTGAAGAGGAAGGCTTACAGGGGCAGGGGATCTAGTTGCCTGTTTGGCACAAAATTAAGATCGAGTTTTTGTTTTCCAGCTTTCTGGTCCTGAGGAGAACCCCGGAATTTTTGGGGGGTTCGAAACGCGTCGACCTTGTGGTGGCCAAACTAAGTGTACAAATTACACCTTCAGAGTTTGAAAATTTGATGTACAATGTGGAGATGTGTTTATGTTTGGCCCCATTTTTCTAATTAATGTATTATTCAATTGTTTTGACTTATTAGGAATGGCTGTATGTTGTGTTGTTTGGTAGATTGCTATTGTGAGTTGAATGTTAGTTTGCTTGCATGATGAGAATGATAGAGAGTTTGAAGGTGAAGTGAGGTGTGTGTGATAAGAGAAATTTTGGATATTTTGTATTTGGCATGGTGTGTGAGGAAGTAGTTGCATTTATTGTTTAAAATATAAAAAACTTTTGTGTTTCGAATTTTTATATGAAAAAAAAAAATTCTGATTAAATAACGCGAAAAAGAGGTGTTTGGTGACATTGTTTGATGTCAATGCGCTTGGATAAAAAAAGTGTGATTTTTATATCAGCACTGGCATTTGGTGTGTTCTTTTGGTATTAGCATGACAGGCACCAGTTTCCAAATACTGATGCTAGTATACTGGAGGTAACTCTTAGCATAATGGGAACCCATGGTAAAATACTTGTACTCGAATACTAGAGGTAAAACTGCTGGAACTGGCATAAGTGATGAGGAAAATCTTGATGCTGGCATGCTTGACGAAGTTTTGGTATAGGGGACATCTGTGGCAAAATACTGGTGCAAGTGCATTTCAGGTATTTCTTGACATAAGGGCAGACAACCGTGGCATATAGAAGGGGGGAAACCATTGCAAAATTCGAACACTAACATACTCAGGCCCATATTTATGAAGCCTTTGCGTTGTCCTTGTGTCACGCAAGGACAGCACAAAGGTTTCAGTAATATTTTCAAAGGCACGCAAGCCATGATTTGCATGGCCTTGTGCAGCTTTGTAAATAAACGTAACCCAAGGCAGCTGTTTGCGCTGCATTGATACATTTCAACTTGGGAGGCGTTCCATGGGTGTTCCCATGGGTGTTCCAATGCATCCATCCATGGATTTTAGCACATTCCCAGATTTACAAAGACTTGTTAACCTGGGAATGCATCAAAACGCTACACCTTCTCAAGTGAGGCATAACATGGACAAGTATCTGTATTTCTCCTTTTTATTTCTTCTTTCCATGTGTGCTGCATTCTGCACTCGCTCTTTCATGCAACACTTTGCAGCAACTTTGCTTGCTGCCCTGTGTTGCATGAAAGTTTAGTAAATGTGCACCTGGTAGACAATTTAAAAGTAAGGGTAATCCTTGGAATATGAACAACATAAATGGCAAAATTCCAACACTGCCATATTGTATGTCGTTTTTGGCATAAGGGGGCATCCATGACATATAGGTGGCACTCCTGTCAAAATACTGACCCAGGCACAATGGAGGTAATTTTTCATATATGGAGGCACCATAGCACATTTTGAAAATAATGGGATCAACTTCTAGGGAGCCTCAGGTTTCACTTGCTTGGCACACCATGAAAGGACTTGACTATTTGACAAGTGCCCTGTCAGAACCTATAGCTTTTTAACGAATACGTGCAAAGTTCGTGCTTTAGAATTGATATTTGAGGCCATTTCTTTCAAACTTGTCTGGTGAAGAGAACCTCACAAGCCCCCCAGAAGAGGTCTGGCTCACTTGCTTCTTTTGTAGGGCAAGTATTATGACCCAACACTTTCAAAGATCATGTCATCACCGCAAATACAGGTGGTATCTAAAACAGAGATTTGGTTCTGATGTTATATTTATCATGCAGTTGTTATGGAACTTCATCAGTCAGTTATTGTGATGTCAAGATCATGTGACCACTTCATGGGAACATTCAGGGATAAAAGTCATATGATGTCATTAAGTCAAAGGGTGTGTGATGTCACTTCCCCTACCATTTTGGTGAATCAATGTCTATGAGGGAAACACAGAACAAAGACAAAGACTGAATGAATGAATGGTAAATCACAAGAGGGGCTGAGGGAGGAAATATTAAACTGCTCACTGGAATATCGGAATTCTACATACGATAATGATATTAGGATGTTCATGCTCTGGGTTAAAAAAGAGTAAAGAAACATGAGAACATAGGCCCTGGCTGGACATCACTGAATGAGCGAATGAGCAATGATGATTTCTTTTTCAAGTTGTCATAAAGAAGTCAGTTGAGGTAGGTGCCCTTACATCAGCAAGCTATGGTCAACTGCTGCACAATTGATGAAAGCAATTAACAGTCATGGGTGCATGTGTATTTCACTGTACAGTGGAAGATGGGTCTATCAGCCCTCTCTAATATCTGTCTTAGCCCCCTATAACTTGGGTCCCTCACTTGCCCACTGTTTGAGCTGTGTGCTGAGGCATATACATGTGAAATATGTATGTGATGTGAGAAGGGAGCAGTTTGCCCATCACAGAACCTCTAAAACAAGATGGTAGTTCCCCACTATCCCTGCCACATAAATCTGTGTCAAGAACCCCATTGTTGTTGTCCACCTATCGAGTTTTGGGATAGACATAAACAGTCATAAGAGTTTCATCAAAAACCCTCTGCTTTTTTAAATATCTGAGATGGGATGCCCAAGACAAATCACACCAGATATATTTTGTGTTTCCTGGTCCTTTCCTCATTTCAGAGAATAATATCTGGAAAATTAGCTTTTGCTCTCTTTGGCAAAAGTAATAATTGGACCTTGGCTTCCCACACTGGATATCGTCACACCGCCTGGTTGCATGGCTTGACTTGATCTACATTGCAGAACCGTTGATATCTAAAGACAAGAGAAGACTTTTAGTATTGCTATTACACTAGTGAGTGGCACCTAACTTCTGATATTATATACCTTGTGACAATGTTGGTGTTTTCACCTCCATATGGTTGCATGAAACTCAGTGTATTCCTCGAAAGGAAATATAATTAGCATTGCTATAATGAATGCAAACCACACTCAAAGCTACGCTGTGTTGCTTGCTAAAGAGAACAACCTTTGAGGTCATGCAATAAAGTTCTGTGACTCAGATTACTTTTAACATGACTGGTTCTGAACTTTAGCATGATAAATGTTTATTCATATCATATAGTTCACCTTAACAACCAACAATCATATTCTCATCTAAAGCAATACCTTAACAACATACATCTTCAAAGAAAGATATTAAAGCCTGTGCAAGATGAAAAGGTTACTTACTTTCGGTAACAATCTTTCTGGTGGATATTCTATCTACCTGCGGATTCCTCACCTTTTGATTCCCCACCTTTTGCATTCATCAGGCACCAGACTGGATTCCGAAACTTTTCAATTGCTCTTACATGCCAGTATGGGGTGCTGGTTCCACATCGAGGCTGGAAGAAATGTCTCTGTGATGTCACCAGGGCCATAAAGCTCCCAACTGGCAGTGCAACATCAGTTTCTCATCCATTTTTACCACTTCAGTGAGGAAGGAGGACGAGAACAACATCATGTATGTTGAGGTACACAGCAGCAAAGTATTTGGAACCTTATTAGAAATGGCCTATGACCATCCTTCAAGATGGAGAAGAGGGTGAGATCAATGAGTAGTCTGCAGGTTGATAGAGTACCCACCAGAAAGATAGTTACCAAAGGGTAAGGAACATTTTCTTATCATGGATACCTCTATCTGCAGATTCTTCCTTTTGAATAGATTGTTCAGCAGTACACCACCTAAAGGAGGGGCTCTGGAGGACAGAAAGGGCAAAATGACTGCCCTGTCACACTTACACAGCTGAGTAGTACTTAGCAAAAGCGTGGAGAGCAGCCCGTTTGCCACCCTGCAGATTTCAGCTACAGGAACTCCCTTAACCAATGCTGGGGTGAAAGACTTAGCTCTGGTGAATGGGTCCCTAGGCTCTCGGGTGGGTCTTTCTGTGCTAAGGCATAACACATCTTAAATCATAAGAAGATCCAAATCAATAAAGTTCACATTTTGTTTTCAAACTGTCTTTATTAATTTCTTGGCTTTAGAAAGTAAGCATTACAACAAGACATCACAGAAACCATAGTCAAATAGCAGTGCCAAAATACAGTACTGTGTCATACATAGTGGTTACTTCCATCAGTAATCACAGCAAGACTCCTTCAAATAAGGATGTCATGCAACTTATTGTAAAGGACTATGAAGAAGCCCAATATAATCCCCCCCCCCAACTTTCCTGGACCAGGGAAAATTCAGAAGTTAAGAACTTGCATGTACAGAGTGAGAAAGGTGTCTACTGCTATGTGGTAGATAGGAGCAGATGCTATGAGCTGTATTCTCTGAACTGCTGGAGAAGGGTGGCTAGATGGGCACCAAGATGAGTGATGATTCAAGTCTGGAATCGAGGAGTGTCCAAGTGAGTGTGGGCCAGGAGAAGAGAGGGGGAGACACAGACAGGTTCCTCACCAGCGGTCCCCATATATAGTCAAAGCCTTTTTGGGAATCCATGAGTTTAACTGTCATGCGTTTTGTGGTAAGACCTTGCTAAAGGTGGGCATGCCATTGGGACATGGAGGGGGCTGTCGGTTTCTTCCAAGCGGCTGCCAGAGCCATCTTGGCTGCACCTAAATAAAGCCATATAAACGATCTGTCCCCCGCTGTTTGATGTTTAAGAGTAGGGTCACGCAGTCCCCAGGATGGCAAAGTCAGCCATTTGAGGTATGGGGTATCCCAGGATGTCCTTCATCTGTGCCAGAATCTCTTTCCAATATGTTCTAATCGTGGGGCAGTCCCACCATATGTAGCAAAAGTCGCCCAGGAGTACACAGCCCCTCCAGCATCTATCAGCAGTTTCTTGGTATATTTTGTGTAGTTTGGCGGGGTGCAGATACCAATCATAAAGTATTTTATAATGGGCTTCCCTTAGGCCTAGTGATCTGTTAAACTTCAGTATATCTCTCCATAGCTTCTGCCATTGCTCTATGGCTATAGCCTTCCCCAGGATCTGGTCCCAGAGGCCTCTGTGCCATAGGCAGGAGTGTCGGCCGATGAGGCCAGGAGAGAATAGAGAAATGAGATGCATTTCCGGGATCCCCATGGCTATGCACAAATATCTCCATGGGGAGCAACTCCTGTGTGGCTGCCTGTCGGATATCGGGCTGCGTAACCACTGTTTTAGTTGGGTATAATGGTACACCTCTGTAGCAGGTAGGTTGAATTCCCAGCGGCAATTGTCGAATATAAGTATCTCCTACCCATGAAAACTGACTTTAAAAGGTTATCATTGAATGGTCATCACACAAAAAGAATTGGGGACCGGGAGCTATTTGGAAAGGAAGAAGGTCCAGTACCCGTGCTCCCAAAGAACAACGTTTTTGCACTGGGGGGTGCCTGTTCCTAAGGTCTCAGGAGAGTAGCAACCAAACTTTGGTTGGTAAGAGGGGATAGTAACAAGTGGTCAATCTCAAAGAAGGTTGGGTTTATAAATAGTGGTGGGGGAATCCCTCCTTTTGGATATAGTGCCCTCACACACCTTTGCGAGACGCCACAGTTGTGCATGTGGGTGTGTGGGCCTGGGGAGGTAAGTGAGTGGGTGAATTAAAATTACCAAACGGTACTACCCGTGTTTATTCGGGGGTCTGATTCCGGCACACTGCTACGGAGGGGTAGGTCGCTATCCTGGGAGAGGCGAGCAACTAAACTCAGCCACTCACCGAGAGCGCGCCGACGGAGCCCGATTTCCTTAATGAGGGGTTGGGGATAGGTACCTACATTGAGAGTTCCTATCTGCGCAAGGACGCTTACACACCTTAAGAATAAGGTATCACAGGTTTACAGGATTTTCTTTTTCCTGAGACCTGTCTTCTTCTTGTTTATTTCACCAGCTTTCCGGTCCTGACGAAGCGCCTATGGATCCCTTATGGACCAATTAAGAGCGCGAAACATGTTGACCTTTTTTTATGTATGATTGATTCACTCGGCACCTATTCTGAGAGCAGTGGTTAGTCATACATCCGCCCTCTGTATTTGTTTCTAAGAGGAGCTCCAGGATTCACACCTTTTTTAAACTTACCACTCGGACCCCCGAATAAACACAGGTTCTAGGTACCGTTTGGTAATTTTAATTCACCCACTCACTTACCTCCCCAGGCCCACACACCCACATGCACAACTGCGGCGTCTCCTTAAAAGATCTCCGCTAAAGAGCCCTCTCGCGGGGCCCGTGAGGGACTGCAGCGCCGCCCCCACGAGGAGCAACGCCCAATGATGAAGCATGACACTCGCAAGGGTGTGTGAGGGCACTATATCCAAAAGGAGGGATTCCCCCCACCACTATTTATAAACCCAACCTTCTTTGAGACTGACCACTTGTTACTATCCCCTCTTACCAACCAAAGTTTGGTTGCTACTCTCCTGAGACCTTAGGAACAGTCACCCCCCAGTGCACAAATATCATTGAATGGTAACAGAGATTCTATTGTCTGGGCCAATGGTTGGAGTAGTTCAGTAAGAATGTTCACATTATTCTCCACAGAAGGAAGAGGAAGCTTCAAGAACCTTTGCTGCCTTTCTGACCACTTTATCATAGGCAACCACCTCAGGAGGAGGCAGCTGTGAAGGGCTCAACATATCCAATTCTGGGGAAGTATGTATTCCACTGGCTTCACCCAGATCTTGGTAAACATTTGTACTCCCCAGCAGAAACTGAGGTGGCTCACCTTCCTCATCTGTCCTTTGAGTATGCAAAGGATTGGAATTGCTGACAAAAAAGTAATGTATGGTCTCTCTGTAGGATGACTTTTGTGTATGCTCCTCCCTGTTCTGCTGTTCCTCATAGAGGTGATGATCCTCTCTCCTGAATCTGTGAGTCCCAGTGCGGGAATCAGGAGGGAGTAGCTCAGAGCTGAGCAGCTGTGGTTTCCTGGTTTGCACCACTAGTGGCGCCACTGGCACAGAAGGAAGGGCTGACCCCAGTACCAGTGGAGTTGCAGGTGGAGCCGGCGTGAGGTTGGCATCTGAGCCATAGGCACAGTCAGAGCTAGAGGTAGCACCAACAGGGGGGCCTGAGGCAAGAATGGGTCGAATGGTGCAGAGGGAAGCCCTGCTGTTCGAAGTAGTTTAGGTGACCCTACTGGTCCTATGGGGCCCTAAGGCACACAAGGGAGGATCGTTGACCTGAACAATTCAGATATGGCGTTCAAAAAGAATGCTGGATCCATCTCTAGAGTGGGAAACTCCATGTCGGGTGGAATCCTGAGGTGGTTGCGGAGAAGCAGTGGTGTCAGGCCAAGGTTGGTTGGCATTAGCAGCACCAGCTCAGAAGGGGGGGATTTCTTTACCAGTTCCAGCTCCAACAACGACTCTATTAGGGTCGCCTTTTTTTCACTTATGTCTATCGTATCCTCCTTCTTTTTATGTTTATTCCTCCTTTCCCTCAAATGTCGAGGCCAGGCACCCAGCCAACCTTGAACGAGCCTGGGATCATTGTTTGCCTCTGCTATCCTCCTTGGCCTTGGTCATGAAGAATTTAGCTTCCCACTCTTTTAATCCCTTAGGATGCATACTTTGGCAGGACTCGCAAGGTCTGGAGTCGTGATCAGAGCCACAACACCAAAGGCAGATGGCGTCCGGGCAGTGATGGACATTTGGCCCTCACAGTCTCTGCATGGTTTGAATCCTGACCAGTTGAGGGTAGACAATCTGCACTGCACCATAGGTTTTGAGAAGAGAAATTATCTGAAGAACTGATGACAGAATTTTCAAAGAACGAGCTCCGGATCCGAATTAAAGATGAACAAAAAAGAGAACTGACATCTGCATGCCTTGGTGGGTGCTTTATGGCTCCGCTGACATCATGATGATGTCAGTTTCTATATCAATATGGAGCCAGCCCCCCCACCAGCATTGAAGAGTTATGGAAAAGATTACTGATCCAGTCTGGCACCAGGGATATTGAAAAGGTGAGGAGCATGCAGTTAGACGCATACATTAGAAGAGGTTCCTATTAGTACCTCTTGTATAAGCAACAAACATGTGACATAGTGTTCATTACCTAATTGATGACCCAGTTTGTGAACAAACAAGTGGTTTATTAAAGTTCACACTCCTTAATAAAGGATTCCTGAAATAATGTTCAAGTGCAAAGTCTATACCCTTTTACATGAGTGTTATGCTAAAGTACTTCTCTGGTAGTTCAGTCTTCAGAAAGAACAGATTGCAATGTTTCCAAAATCTAACAACAAAGTTCTGGCTGCAGCAACTACATCCCACAATTGCCTAAAAAGGATACTATTGACCATGAGGAACTTTGTATGCTATAAGCATTCAAGATGACTTCCACCATTTACAAAGGTTGTGAGGGTCCTGTGGTTCGATAAAACATGAGGTTCTTCTTACCTTCACAGATTTGTTTAGCATGCAGCATCTATCAAAAACGCAAATCCTCTTTCCTGGTGGCACCCACACTCCATGACCTTGCATCCTCTTCCGCTCCTGAACCTGTATGTTCAAGAATGCATCTCCGCACGGGATCAGTGTGCAAAGGAAAGTGTATCCCGTACATCATCACACTTTCATGATTGACAATTAAGTTCTGTTTCATTGTAGATGAAATAACACAACCTGTAGATTAACTTTATTATGGGAGACCATTGTGTTAAGTTGTACTGAGCCCAACCTATGTCATCTCCTGGAGTAAGCCTTGACTATTTAATCAAAATACCATTGGAGAGTTATTAGGAATAATATTAGTAATAGAAGTAACATGTTTTTAAAAACACCTGAAATTAACATTTATTGACTTTAAGCAGATTTTATTAGATTTTTGCTACATAAGCAATCAGGTCTGTGAGCACTACAGGCCTGATTCACAGAACTAACTTACGTCAAAAACGTAAAGTTAGTACTTTTTGGTATTCACAGAATACACTTACTCATTTTGGTATTCACAGAATGAACTTACTCATTTCGGTATTCACAGAAGTTAGTAGTCCTAACTTTAGGACTCCTAAATGCCTTCTGTGAATACCGAAAGTCTTAAAGTTAGGATTTTTCTCAGTTTAGGAGTAGTAAAGTTAGGACTAACTTTACTACTCCTAAACGGAGAAAAATCCTAACTTAAGACTTTCGGTATTCACAGAAGGCATTTAGGAGTCCTAAATTTAGGACTACTAACTTCTGTGAATACCGAAATGAGTAAGTTCATTCTGTGAATACCAAATGAGTAAGTGTATTCTGTGAATACCAAAATGAGTAAGTGTATTCTGTGAATACCAAAAAGTACTAACTTTACGTTTTTGACGTAAGTTAGTTCTGTGAATCAGGCCCAGCAAATGTTAGTCCACCAGCAAGCATAATAATAGTAATTCTAAAGAGTCTTCAGTTTGGTTCTAGATGTTTGTCAGAAAGACCCTATTTACCATGGAAAATGGAGCCCCATCAAAGTGACAATAAAACTAGCAACAGTCCGGTGATTATTTATCATACATTTTGGTGACATTCATGCACAATCGGGCAATCAAAAGGATATATACTTAAGTTTCCACCTTGTCTTTACATTAGCACAAATTTGACATCTTTGATTTAACTTACTTAGCTTTGAGGCCACAGATTTATGACCACAATCTGGGCATTAAGAAGCGCAGTCACCAGCAGAATTCAAAATTTCACACTTCTTTCTCAAGTCTGTATCATCCAGGTTTTCAAAATCTTAGATGTGAATGTTCAGATGAGATGTTCCTTACTTGACCCCAAGCACATATCAAATGATTCAGACCTAATGAATGGAGGCCACCTACATTTGCCAAGCTTGGAGGATCAAGGGCATGGGATTTCTTACAGCTTTCCGCTGATGTCAAGAGAAAGGCCTAGAAGTATTTCCTTGCATAAAATGTGATCAATACAGAATGATCATAGTTGAAAAAACATTTCAAATTATTATGTTCTACTCGGGTAATGATTGGATAAATCATCATCTTAATTCAATATAATTGACGTTAGAGCTAGGCATCATAAAATTCATGGAGTTTTTCCAAAAGAGTTATCTGTAGATGCTTAATAGCTACACCTAGTGAAGTAGATAATGCAATTCCTACATGTTCTAATAATTCATATCGCCATTTCTAGGCAACATTTAGAACTCTAACTTTGGTAAAACGTGGTGTGAGAGGAAATATTTCTCACTAGTCAGTGTTTAAAATATATCCACAATACATTCACATTGTTTAACACGTACTATATCACATTTGTATGAAAAGGAAGCCCAAACTTTGCTTCTTAAAGAAATTATCTTAAACTATTTTTCTAGGGTAAAATATTATATTTGCCTATGTGACTCTGCAGGTCTCCAACCTTTTTTGTAATAAGAGCTACTTATGATTAAGGAAATCATCCCGAGACACTAAGATTATTAGTGTTGTAATAGCGACCACATCAGACAAGATTATTTTAGTGGCCCCATATTCAAGATAACGAGCTGGGGTAAGTGTGCCAGGCAGGATAGCCAGGAGCAATGTAAAAAGGCTTTGTCTATTTGGAATGGCCCTAAATGGGTAATACATAAAACCCGTATCTTCAGTGCCGCTGGTACCAACGTAACAATAGTAGGTATACGTCTTCATAATACCACATGATTTATCACTCAAATATCACCTTTAAATATATTTTGGAAATGTACCCATGTTTCTTCAAACCTCGGTCTATGAGTTCTGAAAATTCACCCATTTTTGTCTCAAATACACTCTCTCAATTTTGCTATACATATTATTTTTTTGTATAAATCTTTCTATTGGGTTTCCAATAACATACATATATTAATTAGCAAATAAGCACATTAAACATTCCAGGTGAATGCTGCAAATGGCTGTGAGCTCGTAGATGGAGAGTTGGTTTGGTGTTGCCAAGCCTGCGTGCGCTACTGCTGAAACAAAACTGTATGAACAGTAATAGCAATAACTGGGAGATACAGGCAGAGGAAAAACGGGAAAGAGGGAAACAGAGAAGAGTTTCTTTATATGCCTAGTATTGCCCCAGGTTTTGGGGGACAGCTGGATTGAGCTCTTTATTGGGCATTGGGAAGGGGAGGACTGAGGGGGTTCTTCCAGTGGTAGGAGGGGAGAAGGCTGGGGCGGCCCCAGGAGAGGCATGTGTTCCTCACCAGGTCGTTGTCAGTGGCAAAGAGGATGGGACTGCACTAGAATCTCTCTGGCGGTGTCAAAGAGTGGGAGAGACCATAGGAGGGGACTGCAGGGGCACTGGTATGCTATTGTGTCGCTTACCAAAAACGTTGACAGCTGCAGAATTCCAGTCGCTCCATGTAGTCTATTAGTGGCTGCCGCACTTGGGAAAATTTGTCATCAGAATAAGTGAGTACATGAGTAATCTTTTTCATGGCAAGCACCTGCCACATTTCATTAAACCAGTGTGCCTCTGATGGGGGGGTCTTTCTTTTTCCAGCTGAGTGCGATGAGTTGCTTAGCTCCCCCTATCAAATGGCAGATGAGTGTCTTATCGTGTTTCATGATGCCCTTCATGGTGGAGGGTAGACTGCATAGGAGGGTGGTAAGGGGATGGGTGGGTATGGGGTACCCTATTGTGCCTCTGATGTGTCCCAGGGTTTCCTTCCCGTATGTCTGTATGAGTGCACATTTCCACCAAATGTGTAGGAAAGTTCCCTGTGTCTGGCTACATTTCCAGCAAAGCGATACAAAAGGGGATGATGGACGGAACGCTTGAGCCAATCAAACACTCACCCCCAGTCAACTGATCTGGGTTTAATCCATCATCATTCTTTAGCTCACTCCACCACCCCAGTTCAGACATGGCCATATGCAAATCAGTCTGACCCTGTGCCTCATGGGAACAGTCCCCCTGAGGACTGTTCCCATGAGGCACAGGGTCAGACTGATTTGCATATGGCCATGTCTGAACTGGGGTGGTGGAGTGAGCTAAAGAATGATGATGGATTAAACCCAGATCAGTTGACTGGGGGTGAGTGTTTGATTGGCTCAAACGCTCCGTCCATCATCCCCTTTTGTATCGCTTGTTCGCCCTAAGTTGGCGGGGGTATGCCCAGACGTGGGTCCCTTGCTCACTTTGCCACTGGATTCAAGCAAGCCTGGCTGATGACGGCTGGAATGCCAGAAACCGGTCCTAGGATGCTTGTTTCCGGTCCAGGGAAGACATGGCTTGGCAGTTCGGGCTGGACTGTTCCCATGAGGCACAGGGTCAGACTGATTTGCATATGGCCATGTCTGAACTGGGGTGGTGGAGTGAGCTAAAGAATGATGATGGATTAAACCCAGATCAGTTGACTGGGGGTGAGTGTTTGATTGGCTCAAACGCTCCGTCCATCATCCCCTTTTGTATCGCTTTGTTCGCCCTAAGTTGGCGGGGTATGCCCAGACGTGGGTCCCTTGCTCACTTTGCCACTGGATTCAAGCAAGCCTGGCTGATGACGGCTGGAATGCCAGAAACCGGTCCTAGGATGCTTGTTTCCGGTCCAGGGAAGACATGGCTTGGCAGTTCGGGCTGGACTGTTCCCATGAGGCACAGGGTCAGACTGATTTGCATATGGCCATGTCTGAACTGGGGTGGTGGAGTGAGCTAAAGAATGATGATGGATTAAACCCAGATCAGTTGACTGGGGGTGAGTGTTTGATTGGCTCAAACGTTCCGTCCATCATCCCCTTTTGTATTACATTTCCAGCAAAGCACCAATAATGCTTGGATAACTTTTCTGGAGACATGTTGGTGTTAGATACGAATATGCCAGTTTACTCCGCATGCTTTTTCCCCGCATGCAATTACAACGCGGTCGTTACAATGACCTCGTTGTAACAATGCATACCATTACCCCACAAGTCGTAACAACTACTTGCTCTAGGGCGGGGCGCTGGATGTTGGAATAGTATAATTTACTATTCCAACTCCAGTATGTGCAACAGTAGGGAAGGTGTTGGATTTTAAATCCAACACCTTCTGCCCCCTCCGCTAGTCGTTGTTCCGACTTGCGGAGTAATGGTATGCGTTGTTACAACGCGGTCGTTGTAACGACCACGTTGTAATTGCCTGCGGGGAAATGAATTTGTGGTAAACGACGTTTACCATTAGATACCAATGGTACATTATTTTGTAAGCAGATTCTCTCTGAGGGATGCTGCGCAGAGTTTTAGGAATGTCATGCCAGAGTTGGTCCCAGGTTTTGAACCCGACGGGCTCCCTTAGGGCTGAGTCTTAGCGGGATTGGCAGTGGTGGGGGAAAACTGGTTTCGCGGCTTGTATGGTTTTGTACGTCTTGGATATTAGCCCTTTGGTGCCTGAGAAGGATCTTGTTAGGTCTTCTGAGGATGTCAGTTTACGCGTCGCTTCTCGTGCTTTAGCAGGGTGTAAATCCCAATGACACAGTTGGCAGTATCGGAGTATGGCAGTTTCAGGCATATCATATTCCTGCAAACACTGTTCGAACAACTTGATGGGGTCATTATGAAATAAGTCCTAGAGTGTGCGGTAGTCACCGTCCATCCAGCTAGTGAAGGTTCTAGGGAGCTGGGCTGAGGTGAAGTCAGGATTTTGGGCTACTGGTATGTTAGGGGAAAGTAAAGTCGTAAAGTCCTTCTTAGTGGCCAGTCAATCCCAGATATTTTTCCTTGGTGTGGCTGCATAGGCGATTTTGGGGCGAGCTATGTGAGGCAGTCATGCAAGATCCCATAAGGGGCAGCAGGCCACCACCCTCTCCATATGGAACCAGTGACTCTCGCTTTCCTGCACCGTCCATTCCGAGATGAACTGTAGGTGGGCCACCCAGTGGTATTCCAGGAAGGTGGGACACGAAAGGCCTCTCCCATCCCTGGGAAACATTAGAGGCTTATTCGATATACTTGGTTGCTTCCCATTACAGATAAAAGTCCATACTCTCTTATGTAAGCTGGTAATGTCTGCTTCATGGATGGGTGTTGGGAGGGATTGGAAAAGGTATAGTTGGTGAGGTAGGATGTTCAATTTGATCACATTTATTCTACCAAGCCAGGAGAGGTTTAGCAGTTTCCATATCCACAGGTCGTCAAGGATGTCTTTGCCTTAGAGAGCCCAGTTTATACAAGACCAGTCCTCTAGCTGGGGGGTGATCTACAAACCTAAATATCGCAAGGAGGTTGGGGCCCATTGGAATGGGGCCTGTGCCCTCAGAATTGGTATGTCCTGTTGCCCTACTGTGAGGTTTAGCACTGACGATTTGTCCTTGTTAATTCTGAACCCAGAGGCGGTTTTAAAGCGGTCCAAGAAAGACACTAATGCGGGCAAGGAATCTGACGGGTTGGTTAGGGTGAGGAGAATGTAGTCAGCAAACAGACTGAGTTTATGCTCAGTGCCCCCAAAGGGGATGCCTGTGAAAGTGCGGTTCTGCCTATGCGTCAGAGTCAAAGTTTCCACTACGAGGCCAAACTGGAGAGGGGAGAGTGGACATACCTGTCTTGTCCCCGTAGTGAGTTCGATTGAGTCCATACAGTGACTGTCAACCCAGATGACCTCTGTGGAAGGAGGCTTAAGCTGCTATTATTTTGTATTTAAATTTTGGGACCTTCCAGATTTTCGTAAGGATGGCATAGAGAGATGTTCAACTAAAGTGGTCAAACGTTTTTCGGTATCCAGGGAGACCAGGAACGCCAGGATGTCCCTTCTGCAGGTTTTTCTATAAGGTGGGAAAGTTGCCAAAGGTTGTCTGCCCCCTGACTGTTGCATATGAAACCAACCTGGTCCGGATCAATCAACCCAGGCAGTAGTTGGTCCAGGCGAGGCGCTAGGATTTTAGTGTAAAGTTTTGAGTCTCTGTTCAGCAGAGCGTTTGGGTGGTACGACCCCCAACTTGCTGGGTCATTCCCAGGTTTGGGAATTAGGGTAATTTCTGCCTCACACATTGTCGGGGTGAGGTTAGTCTGGTGCACAAAGGAGTCGAGTAGGTTCCACAGTGATATCAAAAAGTCTGATAGGAAAATTCTGTAAAAGGCAGGCATTAGGCAATCAGGGCGGGGGAATTTTCCGGCAGGGAGTAGCTTAAGTGCCTGTCTGATCTTATCTTCAGCGATCAGGGCTTCTAGGGGGTCCCAGTAGTGGTGCTCTGGCAGGGGCTAGTTGCAGTCCTCTAAAAACGCTCTTGCCGCATCCTGGTTGTATAGGCTTGCGTATACAGCTCCTGGTAAAAAGGCTTAAAGGCTGCCCTCTTCCCAGCCTCTCCCTTCGTGTAGGTGCTGTCTACCTTCCGAATCTGTGGGATAAATGTTTTAGATCTATGTAGCCTAATCTTACGTGCAAGGAGAGATATAGCTTTGTCCCTCCCTATTGTAGAACCTCTGTCTCATTGTTAGTAATGACCTTTCTGCAGGATTAGTTCTATGCATTTTTAATTGACCTTAGAGGATGGCGAGTTTGAGTTTGAGGGTTCGCGCTGGGATTTGTTTGTCCTCCTTTTCTGTTTCCTTGATCTCAGCGGTGAGTTTGTCTTCGACAATGCGTACCTCCCTAGCTTTCTCTATGTCTAAAGAGATCATAACCCCCCCCTTATGGTAACCTTAAAGGCGTCCCATAGTGTATGCAGGGATACCTCCTGGGCAGTGTTATGTTCAAAGTATTTGGCTATCGCTGTGTGTATGTTTGCCTATTAGTGGGATCTCGGAGGAGTTGAGGGTCAAGTGGACAATGCGGTGGACTCTTTTTGGTGGCCAAATTATCTCTATAGGTGAGAGCTAAATGTGCATGATCAGATAAGGCTATATCGGACATAGATGCTGATTCTATAGCGAGAAGGAGGGATTGTGTGACCAGGATGTAGTCAATTCGGAAGTAGGAGGAGTGTGTAAGCGAGTAAAAGTAGTAGTCCTTTTCGTCCAGGTGCATGTAGTGGCAGGTGTCTGTCAACCCAAGTTCTACAATCTCTTTTTAAAGAGTGTAAACAATGCTCCCGTTCTTTGGTAGATGTGAGATCGCCTGTCTCGCTCCGGGTCCCAGATTAGGTTTAGGTCACCCCCAACTATGATATGTCTTGTGGCTGCCTTCGGTTGTTGGGGGAGGAGTACACGGAGGTCAGGGTCTTGTGCTGTGTTGGGGGCGTAGATGTTGAGGAGTGTGATTGTCATCCATCCCAAGGTAGAATGAGTTACGCGCATCAGCCCTCAGGGTCTCTGGTGACTGAGAAAGGAGTTTTCCTATATGTGGTTTACAAAGAATGGCAACCCCTGCTGTCTTAGTGGCAGAGGAGGCCCAGTATTGGTGAGGATAAGCGGGATGACGCATGCCTTTATGGTCTGCTTTGAGAAGGTGGGTTTCCTGCAGAAAAATTATGTCTACACCCTGTTTCAGAAGGTAACACCAGATCTGATGGTATTTGGTGGGTGAATACAGTCCTTTCACGTTAAGGGACAGGAGTTCCAGAGTGGGACGAGATGTGTCCGGGGTGGACTCTACCCCAGTAAGCATGACATCTGTCATGGCAATAACGGGCTGCTGTGGTGCTGTAGTGACAATGGTGGCTTCTGCCCAAGTGCTGTGTGCGGCATAAAGGGATAAGGAGTCCAGGGAGGGGAGTAAGAATGAGCAGGAGGCATAACAACGAGAGGCCATTGGGGCCATTCCTTGTGGGGTTAGTCCAACTGTTATGTGGGCATATCCAAGTGTCCACTCGAAGAGTGACCCTTGAAATTATGGTTTTGTGGTTCTTAAGTATCTTCGAAATAATTGAGTCTGCTGGTAGAGACCATATGGTATGAGTGTGAGGGGAGTAGGCGTTCTTAAACGCTGCCTCTCGTCTAGTCACTCATTCATCGGCCCACTGCTGTAGCCTCAGCCTCGGAGAGACTCAACTGCTCAGCCACCTGAGTTCTATGGGGTCACCACCAGTGACAACCTCTCCCAGAAGATGTTGATGCTGGTTCTTGTTTCAGTTTAAGGAGGTGTGTGATGATTTCTGCATTGGCCTCTTCTGACCGGGTGTCCTTGGGTTGGCGGTTTCTGAAGCTGTGCCTTACAGTCGCTGGTTGTGTTTCTCTGTTCAGAACTGGATAGGTGTGTCAGACGAGCTGGTGAAACAGAAGAAACCAGAAACTTTGGAGCAAGAAACTATCATTTGTGAGAGTTTGAAGAATGATGAGGGTCAAGCAACAGAAGAAGAAAGCGTGTCAAAGTAGAGATGAAAGTGATAGCTGAACCATGTGAAACTGCAAGCGTGCTTCCCATATCAGGCAACACAGAAGTTTCTACTGCAAAGAGTACATTTATTTTAAATTAGAATAGCAAGTTGTTTGAGCAGCTTTGATGTGGTGACCCTGATGTAGAGTTTCCAATGGTGTACCCACTCAACAGAGAAGCATTACTAGACAAGCATTGCAAATTAGTGTGACATTTAAGTCTATTTGGAGATCTGTGGTTTATGACACAGATTCTGATGCTTCTGATATCCCACATAGGGCACAGATCATTCGCTGTTTTTGCACAGTAACTGGTTTGAGCTTTGAGAATGTCTCTGTGCTGCAGCAGCTCTACTAAAACAATTTACAAAAGCCCTGTGTCATAAATATTAATATTCACTTTGCAAATTCTACTGAATGGCTGTGAAGGCAAGGATGGAGCCCTGTGAGGGACAGCAGTTCTCCATTCCTGTACTGGCATTCTTAAATTGCCAAAATTGCACCCCCTTTCCTTTAAGACACATACATAATATATATGTAAGAACACATCCAGCTGTTTGCAGTGGCAATAAAGAGCAGCATTTAACACTGTTCAGCGAGGATTGAGTAGTTACAGGCAGTAATATCCATTTCCCTGCCTCTCAAGTGTGCAAGGCTACCCTTAACTATCTTGCAGTTTCTCTTGATGCATCTATCCTTCAGTTACGTTGAAGCTCTGTTCTGTCACAGAGCAGCTCCACCCAAAATAGACCTGCACATGATTGTGCTGCACATTCACCCATTTGTCATCAACCCATGTATTAATTGCCCTAATTCTGTATTTATAGGTCGCCCATATATTTTCATTACTTCACTACCCTTTGTAAGTGGAATGTTTTCTAGCTACACTCCAGTGCATTTCAATCAGTCAAGGCAGCAGCAGAGTAATAGGTTGTTCAGACCCCCTTAAATGTGTCCTGAGCAGCAGTCAATGCTCAATTTTATTCCAAAAGAGGACATCTCCCCCACATCTAGTCTCAATCCCCCACTGCTTGCTTCCTTGTTATTGGTGACAAATGGATAAGAGTTTTAGGAGGAAGAAGGGCATCTGACTGACACTATAAAGTAGGCTTAGGGCCCTTCTCTCACACGCCATCCCATTTCTTCACCAGCTACTAGGGCTAATCGCTGACAGAGGCTGGGTCGGGGTATGGGTTGGGCTGTTAGCAGGGTTACCACATGTATTTAAAAGAAAATGTTCTCAGTAAGCACATACTATGTGAAAAAGTGAAAACATGGCACTCCTTGAGTACACCCATGGATGTCAATTGTGAATCACACGCCCTTTGACCTTCACTTTCACTTGCACTCACATTTACATACACTCTTTTTCACGTAAACACACTCTCACCCACAAGCACACACGCAATAGACATTTAAAAGCATTTTGTTACTCACATCAGCTCCCAGGGAAGGCCATGTTCCACCTAATTGTGCTCCATGTTTTATTACACTAATAGTGACTAATGAAATATTATTCGCTATTCGTGTAATAAAAAATGACTGAAAACAAAGCGAGTGGAGCCCTAACCAGCCTCCGTACGGACGAGCTATCACTGTATTCCAAGCACTAATTTTGCCACCTCTAAGGCTAAGGGTCGCAAAGGCAGTGCCAGAGGTCACAAGGGGCAAGCCAGGGGTTGCAGCTGCGACCTCTGGCAGCCCCTAGACGTCTATGAGTACACCTATTAAAACACATAATGTAGGTGCATATACGCATTTCGTTTTGTTATTGTTTTTTCCCAACACTTGATAATACAGTCTTGCAACTTTGCAGCACTATAAATAAGCATTTATAATGCCAATGACTTTGTTTACCTTTACATACAAGCGAGACCAATTGGTAACCCTAATGTTTGTTTATAGCCAGTGCTGGATTAAACCCTGTCTAGGCAGTCGAAAGTTCGGGGGCCTCCTCGCAAATTATCTCCTAATACCCAATGCACCGGATTTTTTTTACAAACTGGCAGCTGCCAGAAGATGAGGTTTTAAGAGGCAAACTGTTATGTTAATCTGATGTCTCTGGTTTATGTGCTTTAAGTTGTTAATGGGTACATTACATTAATACAGTATTTTCTCTATAGTGTCTTTAATTTAAAGTTTTCATTTCTTTGAGTTGATTCATTTTTTTCTATCTTTTGGAAATTATATTTAAGAAAGCTTGATTGTAATTTTCTTTCAAGATCAAATCAATATTATTTTGATCCGGTGTCACGGGGCCCCTAAAAGGAGTGGGGCCCATAGGCCGGTGCCCAGTGGCGGCGCGCATAGGGCGTGCGGTGTGGCGAGGGAGGGGCAGGGTGGGGGGTAGTAAACTCGGACATACGACGGAATGGAGGAACGTAATAATTACTTTTCTCCGTTCCGTCGCATGTCCGAGTTTACTACCCCCACCCTGCCCCTCCTGCCTCGCCCCGCAGCACGCCCTATGCGAGCCGCCACTGCTGGTGCCTACTTTGCCTATTTGGTAATCCGGAACTGTTTATAGCAGTCGCCTTCAATGCCTGTCAAGATCATGCTGAATCTTTCACATTTCCGCTGCATTGTTTCGCTAGGGGGCGCTCAAAGGCAGCAAACCGTGTTCTTTAATGATGGCTCAGTTTTCTCAGATGCAATGCAGTTCGGAGCAGGACGACTGACAAATCTACCGAGGGCGAAATCAGAGAGCTTTGGTGGGCGGGTCAGACACAGAAAAAGAAGAAATCAACAATTAAGAGCGGGAGGCAAATGAGCCTGGCACTAAAGCCATCCAGTGTTGAGCAAGGATTTGCTGTATGGTTTCTTTTTACATTTTTATTGTATTGATGCTCTGAGGAGTATTGTATGCAATACTGCCTCCGACAGACCGCTGGAACTGTCTGTAGAGAGACCACAATCGAAGGAGTTATTTTTTTTCTAACGCATTAAAACTTACTATATCAACCTAACCTCTGAGAAATGTTGGGTTGGCCATAATGAGAGTTCTACATGTGACCTTCAAGTTGATTGCAGATTCGTACAGTAGGAACATTAACACTCTGTGCTATCTTAATTGCTCTATTTGATGGCTAAGTTGGAAAGACAGTTCAGGGCACCGCAGCACCCTCTCTATGTATCATTGTGTGTGCACCATGTCTCATTTCCAATACTGGAAAAATAGCGCAGCCGATACCTTTGCACGTTATTAATGCATATTACTAAATGATAAGAAACAATGGAGTTGGTGTTGCATATGTGAGCACTAAGTGGAGAAGTGTGGCTCAATGGTTAGAGCGGCAGACCCTGATGCAGAGATCTGGCCCGGGACCAGGGTTCAATTCCCGCCTCGGCGGGTCTTGGGCTCAATTTCCTCGGACCTGATAATTCTCGCCTCGGTGCCTATTCTAATCATGGGTCCCACTCTGCAACTCTGGGCAATAGCTTGCTTAATCTCCACAACGGCCCCAACAGCGCTGGGATGCCTGGCTTCACCCTGGGGGTGCCCAGGAGTGGACATTTCACAGGGAAAAGCCAGGAAGGGTTCCACAGCGGTATGCGTACAGCGCCAGGACACCCCTTTGGGGGTATAAGTGCAAATTTCATAAGGACCAGATTCATAAAGAGTCTCTGCACTCATGGGGGAGTCTCTGCAATCATGGCGGAGTCTCTGCACTCGTGGCGGAGTCTCTGCACTCATGGCGGAGTCTCTGCACTCATGGGGGAGTCTCTGCAATCATGGCGGAGTCTCTGCACTCATGGGGGAGTCTCTGCACTCATGGCGGAGTCTTTGCACTCATGGGGTCTTTGCACTCGTGGCGGAGTCTCTGCACTCATGGCGGAGTCTCGCACTCATGGGGGAGTCTCTGCAATCATGG